>CAJQUN010000497.1:0-399461 GCA_907163345.1 Haberlea rhodopensis
TCAGTAGATATGGTATGTTACCTAATGAAACATAACATGAAACCTTTGAAAAGTTCAAAGATTCAGAAGAATGAAGTACAAAACCAACTTTGCAAAGTATCAAAATCCTTCGATCAGATCGAGGAGGTGAATACTTAAGCCAAGAGTTTCATGACTATCTAAAGGAGTGTGGGATAGTCCCACACTCACTCCTCCGTATACTCCACAATGGAATGGTGTATCCGAGAGGAGAAATCGAACCTTGTTAGACATGGTTAGATCAATGATGAGTCATGCAGATCTTCCGATATATTTTTGGGGACACGCTCTAGAAACATCGATTTTCTTACTGAACCGTGTTCCATCTAAATCAGTGGAAAAGACACCATATGAGATATGGACTGGAAGCGTCCTAGTATGTCTTTTATGAAGATTTGGGGTTGTGAGGCTTTCGTTAGACGTCACGCCACTAACAAACTTGGACCCAAATCTGATAAGTTTATTTGTGGGGGTATCCTAAGGAAACGAAAGGGTATTATTTCTATTATCCCACCGAGAACAAAGTAGTTGTTGCTCGGACTGGTGTATTTCTTGAAAAGAGAATTTTATTTCTAGAAAAACCAGTGGGAGAAAAAATAGAACTTAGTGCAGTTCAACCACAAGAAAACACTGAACCTGAGATTGAGATGGAAACAGAGCAGGGCACCACAAGCTGTTGTGGAAGAAGCACCTGCTCAAGAGACACAAGCCCAGCGTAGGTCTGTAAGAGAACACCCGGGAGCCACAGAGATATGGATTTCTTGTGACTCAACAAGGTGACTTACTACTTATTGATGAGGATGAGCCGTCATCTTATCAACAAGCTATTATGGGCAATGATTCTGAGAAATGGCAAGAGGCCATGAAATCTGAGATGGAATCCATGGTATGCAAACCTAAGTATGGACTTTGGTTGATCCACCTGAAGGGGTACGACCCATAGGGTGCAATGGATTTTCAAGAAAAAGACCGATATGGATGGTAACGTACAAACCTATAAAGGTCGGCTGGTTGCAAAAGGATTCAAACAAATTCATGGTATTGACTATGATGAAACCTTTTTCACCAGTGGCCATGGTTTAAATCCATAAGGATCTTACTTGCAATAGCTGCATTTCATGATTATGAAATCTGGCAGATGGATGTCAAACAGCTTTCCTTAATGGAAATCTGCTCGAGGATGTGTACATGACACAAGCCCGAGGGTTTTGTCGATCCAAAGGATGCTGGAAAGATATGCAAGCTACAAACGATCCTTTATGGATTGAAGCAAGCTTCTCGGAGTTGGAATCTTCGTTTTGATGATGCAATCAAAGAGTGTTGGTTTTATCAAAAACATGAAGATGAACCTTGTGTCTACAAGGAGGTCAGTGGGAGCGTAATCATTTCCTAGTGTTGTATGTAGATGACATACTTCTATTGGAAATGATATCCCTGCCTTGCAATCTGTAAAGATTTTGCTAGGGAACTGCTTTTCGATGAAAGACTTAGGAGAAGCACCTATGTATTAGGAATCAAGATCTATAGAGATAGATCGAGAAGGCTTCTTGGCCTAAGTCAAAGTACATACATAGACAAAGTGCTTAAAAGGTTTAGCATGCAAGAATCAAAGAAAGGATTGTGCCTATGACACATGGTATTTATCTCTCGAAGGAACAGTGTCCTTCAACACCAGATGAGAGACAACGCATGAGTAAGATTCCATATGCGTCAGCTATTGGATCTATCATGTATGCCATGATATGTACTCGTCCCGATGTATCGTATGCTTTGAGCATGACGAGCAGATATCAAGTTGATCCAGGTGAAGGTCACTGGATTGCTGTCAAGAACATCCTGAAGTACTTGAGAAGGACTAAGGATACATTCTTGATTTATGGAGGTGAGGAAGAGCTCAATGTAATGGGTTACACTGATGCAAGCTTCCAAACCGACAAAGATGATTTTCGATCGCAATCTGGATATGTGTATTGCCTAAATGGAGGTGCTGTGAGCTGGAAGAGTTCAAAGCAAGAAACAGTAGCCGATTCTACAACGGAAGCTGAGTATATTGCTGCTGCCTCGGATGCAGCAAAGGAAGCTGTTTGGATGAGGAAGTTCATTTCTGAACTTGGAGTGGTGCCTAGCATTAAAGATCCGATAGAACTCTATTGTGACAACAATGGAGCGATCGCATTGGCTAAGGAACCAAGATCTCACCAAAGATCCAAGCACATACTTAGGCGTTTCCATTTCATTCGAGAAATCGTTGAAAGGGGAGATGTTAAAATATGCAAAGTACCAACAGATGATAATGTATCTGACCCATTGACGAAGCCACTGTCACAGCAGAAGCATGATCGTCATACTAGATCTCTAGGCATTAGGTATATGTCTGAGTGGTCTTAGTGCAAGTGGGAGATTTGTTGGGATATGCCCTAAGACAAATCATTAGATGATTGTTTTGACATACAATGTTTATGATTTTATGAATGGCAATTCATTATTATATATTATTCTTTTAACTGTGCATTGTGAATTAATATATATGTTAATGTCCTTAGAATAATATTGTATTATTCTTAAAGATGTCCCTAGTCAAGTATTATCATGAATAGGGATAATGATAATACGTAGAGACTAGTATGTGTTGATCGATGAATTGTTCATTGATATGAGATATCAAATCAACATATGGGTACATGTTAGAGAACGATGTACTGGACAGACCCACCATGAGAATGCAACATGGATAGTTATATGATCGTCATATGCAATTCTCATAGTGATAATAATGTATGTAATCCTTACGACTTGGTGATCATCAGAGATCCCAACATAAAGAGTATGTATCTTGATATCGTCAAACGTTACCCGTAACAGGGTAATCTATAAAGGCGACTATTGGATACACTACGAATTATGTAGAGGGTGTTTGACTGATCGAGATAGGATTTGTCCCTCCTATATAACAGGAGATGTGTTTGGCCCTTGATCAAGGAGAACTAAAATGCATGGCCATGCTCGAATGAGTCGATATGAGATATCGAGCTTATTCGTTATTCTAGTTCTACTTGGGGATCAAGAAATAGAGATTGAATATACGAGTATGACTATTCCATGACTCGTGTTCAATCTAAACACAAAGGACAAAGGGATTAAGTTACATGGTTAATATTATCACAAGTTCTAAAGGTTATGTCGAGTCATTGACATTCTTGTAATTTGGGTAGCCTCGATGTGTTGCTAGACACCGCTCCTTGCTTGTAACGTAAAATGAGATTTATGTCACTCTGCCAACATTACAAGATCCTATCGGGTCGCACAAAAGATTAAATCGATAATGGGAAATTAAATTCATTGGATGAATTAATTAATTAAGAAGAGTCTTAATAATTATGAGGATTTAATTAAATCATGGGTTGAGCCCATGAGGCTTTGTGAAAGCCTTTAATTAAATTGTTTATAATCATAACAGGTGATAATTAGATAATTCATTCCTTGATATTACAATCATCAAAACCTAAAGCTCTCAAGCCTAAACCTCACGGCCGCCGCCTCCTTCCTCCTCATCTTCACGGCCGACGTGAATAGTGATCGGAACGGCTGCCGTTAACGTTTTTGAATCGTGGGGTTGGTTTTGGTTCAAGAATAAGTCTAGCAACTTGTTCTTGAATGTCCCTTGTTCGTTTAATCGTGTGGACCGTTGAGGCAAGACCTTGGAGGTGTTGCTCGTGACTCGGGATCGTTGGACGTAGTGCACCGTGGAATCTGCTCAAACACGCTACAAGGGTGAGACCTTCGTATTCCTTTATCCGATATGAAATCCTATGTATAGATCCATTGTTCTAGTATCCAAAATTTATTCCGCTGCGTTGTATGCTCTAAGGATTACTTACAGCTACCAACCGGACGGACATCAACTGGATACAGACATCAACCGGATAAACATAAACTAGATGGACATCTACTGGACAACCATCAACCGGATAGTCTCACATTGAACAAAGACATCTACTGGTCACAAGAGGATGAACGACCAGTTGAACAAAGAAAACCAGCAGAAGTCTAAACATCCAGTAAGAGCACTAAGCAACGAGACAAAATTAGTACAACATTCTCTGACAAAGGTACAACAGAGCGGCGCACCCTGCTATATCTCCGCCACCATTAGCCTCAGAATAAAAGAACCGTTGCTTAACAAAATAGGAAAGAAGACAATCTGAATTTGGAAAGCTGATCTCTTCCTAATACAGAAAAGCTACCGTTGGACAACCAAGCCTATAAATACATCCAAGCAAAGAATGAAGAGGTTAGCTGAGCGATTTATTCAATCAAAGAGAAACACTTCATTGTAAACAGAAAATCAACTTACTGATACTCTAAAGTTCAGCACAAGAGCAGACAAGCAGTGCAACTGAATCTGTGACAGATTATTTCCAACTGAAGCTCGCTGCTCAAGAACACTCAAAGCTAAAAGTGTATTTTGTAAAGAGTGTCACAGAATCTTTTGTAATCAAATTAAGAAGTTGTGATTGCTAGGAGTTTAGGCCAAGTTGTGTGAGTGCCTAAGAAGGTTGTATACTGTAAAGTGTAACCAAGTCTTCTAGTGAAAACCTTCCTGCAAAGGAAGAAGGGGAGACATAGAAGTGTTGTGCTTCGAACTTCCAGAAACAATACTTGTGTCTTTACTTACTTACTATTCAGTTTTACTCCTCACAAGTCCAGCAGCCGTCTTCCGCACTACAATCAGTGTCTGCTGACTTGCCTTATATTGAGAAGCTATTGTAGTTCTTAACAGTCTGCAGTTAACTCGTGAAAAGTTGAAATTGAATCTAGTGTTTATTCAACTCCCCCCCCCCCCCTTCTAAACACTACCTCGATCCTAACAAGTGGTATCAGAGCCAGGTTTTCTCAATCTTGAGAGATTACCAAAAACTGATGCCTCATTCAGCAAGATTCCAATGTTCAAGAAGGATGAATATGACGATTGGAGAATTCCGTATGCAAGCATATCTAAGTGCCCAAGATGATGATATGTGGTTCGTCATCACTGATGGACCAATGAAGATCATGAAAGTCAATACAGCAACTGCTATCTCTGGTGGTGAACCTCAGATGGTTGAAAAGGATAGATCCTTCTGGACAAATGAAGAAAAGAAAAAGGAAAATCTGGACAACGTGGCAAAAGACATACTGTTCAAAACTCTGGACAAATATATGTTCAACAAGATCAAGATGTGTCCCACTGCAAAGGACATCTGGGAAAAGATTGCTCAGCTGTGCGAAGGAAATGATCAAACCAAGGAAAACAAGCTCAATGTTGCCTTACACAAGTTTGAAAACATCAAAATGATGTCCGGAGAAACTCTAAGCGAATACGATGAAAGAGTAACTGGCATCATAAATGAACTCAATAGCCTTGGTAAAGATCTATCCAACAGGGAAGTCACTCTAAAAGTCATGAGAGGTCTCCCAAGAGAATGGGATGTAAAGACGATTGCTATGAGAGAATCAAAATATCTAAACAAGATAGACCTACACGACTAATTTGCTGACTTAAAAGCTTATGAGTTCGAACTAGGTATTCGGATTGAAGATGAACCCAGCACCAGTCAACCAACCAAAGCTCTTACTGCATCTGAAGCTCCACCTGTCACAACAGAAATGACTCCTGAAAAAAAATGCAACGATGCAATGGTGCTATTTGTCAAGAAATTTGGAAAGTTTATGAAGAAAAGTCAAAAGACTTATCAATCTTACCAAGAAGACAAAGCTTCAAGAATAGATCAGATGAAGATGAACGTGTATGCTTTAACTGTCTCAAACCAGGACATTTTATTGCTGACTGTCCTAAACCAAAGAAGGATGATCAAAAGAAAAGGACCAAAAGAATATAGAAGTCTAAAGAGAATAGAAGATCATCCAGAAGAGACAGAGAACATAAAGTACTGGTGGCGGAAGAAAACAAGAACAAATGGGCTGACTCAGAATCAGAAACTTCTTCCAGCTCATCCAGTGACAGTGAAGATGAAGAAGTTCATTGTCTAATGGCCAATGATGACTGTGAGGTAAATGATCCTAATGTTTCTGAATTTACACATATTGAGCTCACAAATGCATTACAGGACATGATAAATGAGTATCAGATGTTGTACGAATCCTTCGAGAACTACAAGACTGAACAACAAGTCCCAACAAAACAGCAGAACAATGAATGTGATTGTGAACAATCCACTGAGTTGAAAAGCTTGAGGGATAAAGTAAGTCAGCTCGAGAAAGAAAGGGATGAAGCAACATGTGCACACCAGAAACTCAGTAAGCTGGTTTGCACATTGAATGCATCTACTGCCAGAAAAGATGAAATGCTTGAGTCGATAAGACTTGCTGGTGATCTTACCGGTATAGGTTACTCTAACAATGATAGTAATTCATCCGGCATCAAATCTCAAGTGTGTCTAGAAAGAAACAAGATTCAAACAATGAATTTTGTTAAATCAAGCACAGTATATGAACCAAGTGAGTTGGTTAAGGAATCTGTTGAACCAATACTCTTCAAAGAACGGGCATCACACAAAGGTATTGGTTATGTGGAGCCAAAAGAGAAAGCTCGACAGGGGCAAATGTTTAGAAATAAACATAAACCCACTGGTCAGGCCACTCGAGAGGTAAAACCTAACTGGTATCATAATTGTATGCCTGTCCAAAAGAGATACATGCTTCCTAACAGAAACCAAAAACCTAAACAACATGCATACATTCAGTATCACATGTATCACCCAAGAACATCTTCTTCAGTTAATGCACACACATTTCAGGACACACACAGACCCAAACAATTCAGGGTTATACAAGTGTGGGTCCCGAAAGGACTAATCCTGCCCGGACCCAAGTAGGATTGGGTACCAATCATCTTATCGTTTTAATTGCAGAAAACTAGAATGCATCAAGTTCGGAGCTCAGGATGGTTTCTGGACAGCGGATGCTCTAGACATATGATAGGAAATGCGAGCTTATTGTCTGAACTGGTGGACTCCACCGGACCCAGAATACCTTTTGGAGACAACGCGAAAGGTAGAACCGTGGGTAAGGGTAAGATTATCTACGGTAACATTATTATTAAAGATATTCTGTTGGTTGAAAATCTATGCTATAACTTGATTAGCATAAGTCAACTCTGTGACAATGGTCATTCTGTAGAGTTCAACCAGCACTCATGCACAAACAAATCTACTGATGGCAGTATACTACTTGTAGGAAGAAGGCATGATAACACATATAAAATTGATTGGAATCTTAATCAGCCTACCTCCTCTACCTGCTTTGCTGCCCTGAATTCTTCCAAAAATTGGCTTTGTCACAAACGGTTGAGTCACTTAAACTTTAAAACTATTGCCAGTCTGCGTAAACTGGATCTAGTCGTTGGACTGCCTCAGATAGAGTTCTCAAAAGACAAGATCTGTGCAGCATGCCAGCTTGGTAAGCAAATCAGATCCTCCTTTAAGAACAAAGGGAGTAAATCTTCTTCTAGGTGCCTAGAGTTGGTGCATATGGATCTATTTGGTCCTATACCAGTAACAAGTCTAGGGGGAATGAAGTATACTCTAGTGTTAATAGACGATTATACTCGGTTTACATGGGTGTTGTTTCTAAGTGGGAAATATCAGGCTACTCCAAAGCTCATCAAACTACTGAAGAGACTCCAAAATGAGAAATCATGTGGGATAGATAGAATTCGTAGTGATAAAGGTACTGAGTTTACCAATCAGTCACTTGAATCATATCTAGATGACCTTGGCATTAAACACGAATACTCTGCTGCGAGAACTCCTCAACAAAACGGAGTTGCTGAGCGTAGGAACCGCACTTTGAAAGAAGCTGCGCGAACTATGCTTGCGGAATCAGAAATATCGCAGAGATTTTGGGCAGAAGCCGTCAACACAGCATGTTATACGCAGAACAGATCAATGATTAATAAGCGAGCAAATAAAACCCATTATGAGATCTGGAATGGCAGTAAGCCAAATATTTCTTATTTCCATGTGTTTGGTTGCAAATGTTTTATTCACAATAATGGAAAAACTCATCTCACAGCCTTTGATGCCAAATCTGATGCTGGATGACCGCTTTTATTTTTAAACAATTATTTTTCAGTGTATGGGTTGAAGCGATTCTACCGCAAGTGCACGGTGTCAAGTTTTAGTATAGTGAAAGTTAAGTAAAGGTTGTCGAATCCACAGGGACTAACGTATAAGTACCAAATAAGATCAATCAAATTATATTTAGCCTACGATAAAAGGAGTTTGATAAACTAACACTAAATTAAACTAAAGAACAAAATTTAAACTAGAAATAATGACAAGAATGGTTCCGGAAATGCAAAGGTAAGTTACTCGAGAAAATTACCAAGTTCGTCGTTCAATTATGTTATCTCTAATGATTCAATGGAATTCTCACTTTATTAACCAATTGATTTTAAAGGTGAAAGGTTTTCATGATTATTCGATACACTCTCTCGAGCTGTAACGAAACTAACAATAAATTAGAACAAGTCACTCTCGTGCACCTATTTACTAATTCAAAGTTGCTTAAATTATCAAAACCTATTAACTCTAAATCTTTCGATTTCAAGTTCTCACGTATGCGATATCATCTCTCGATCTCAATCGTAACATACATCATAAATTAATGGAGCGTGTTACAGCGTTATCTCTCGATCTCGGCTGTAACCCTCAAATTCAATCAAAGCTAGCTAGACTCTGATCTACACATGCAATTAATTTAGGAACAATAAATATCAATGAGCGCAAATATCAATGAATCAATAATATCAAACACAACGAACTAAAACTTCAATAATATAAACCAATTTTAATTCAAATCAATAACAGATGAGTTTTCTTGTCTCTCGACCTTAAAAACAACAAATGAAAATTGAAAATCAAATAAATTAAGTTCAGAAATACGATAAACGATGGATGAATCCGTGCGTTGCACCGTGATTTCTTCTCTTGTTCCTTCCTTGCACTCCGGAACGGATAGGCTCGACTTTGGACGAAGAACGGAGATTGGATCTCCTTCTTCCGGCGTTGGGCGGCGGCTAGGGCGGCTGCTCTTGACCTAAAAAGTCTGATATATTGTCTCAAAATTCGTCCTTAATTCTGTGGAAGAGAGTCCCCTTAAAAAGCCCTCCAAAATCTCGATAAAATAGGAAAATAAAATCTTCAGATCTCGCGTCTCGATCGATCGAGAATTTCACCGATCGATCGGTGCACTGTTCACACCAGCTTTTGGAACTTACTGCCTCGCTCGATCGATCGGGAATTTCACCGATCGATCGAGATTTCTCAAAAATTGTTGCTGAAGTTACTGCCTCGCTCGATCGATCGATATTTCTACCGATCGATCGAGCCTTCGAAAATTCTGAGTCTTGCTACTGGCTGGCTCGATCGATCGAGAATAACTCTCGATCGATCGAGATCTGAAGAAACCATCTTCTACATTTTCATCATCTTTTATGCCTCGATTTCGCCCGTTATCTTCTCATTAGCTCATTTCTTCCACTTCTGATCTAATTTCCTGAAACAAATGAATAAACACCAAAAAGCATAATATCATCCAGGAAAAAGTACAGAAAATGGGAAGAAATCACAGTTAAAAACACTCAAAATCTAAGCCTATCAACTCCCCCAAACTTAGACTTGATCGTCCTCGAGCAAGCAATAAACTCAAAACGAAAGTTAAACTCGATACTAAGCATGAATTTTCTTTGCAACATATGTAACAGCTCAGAAATCCTACTTACACATCAATAGGATTCAATCAACATTTAACCAGAAGCATTTTCTCCTAAGTTAAACAATGCATCGCAACATCGGAACGTGCGTGTGTGCTATTGTCAAACATGAGTTACATATATATCTTTAAAATCAACATGTGCCATATTAACTCCTAGTCAAGATTACTTTAAATTACTCTACAAGTTTACTATCCAGCACTTCTCCACTAATGTAATTGTTCCCTAGACTTGGATCAAAAGGTCTTAAAAGCTTATAACGTTAGGCCTTTTGGTGTCGGCTTCAAAGAAAAGGTAGGAGGAATTCAAAGAAGAGAGTATAATAAAAATCAGTTCAACTCTTTCTTGAGCTTCTCTTCAACTTTTTTCTAGCCTTGGCCACTTTGGGTCTTATTTTGAATTTTTCTTTTCAAGGCTTTTCTCTACATCTTTTCTTTTTCTTTGCTCATTCTTTTGTTCCTTTTGAACTCATTTGCATATACAATTCTGTGCAATGAATGAGATTCATTATACTCTCCTAGGGGTAGGTAAAAATTTTCTTTTAGGCTCAAACCAAGGTGGGTATAATGAGTTGCCAAGAATGTCGAATGGGGGTCTAATCATATGCAATGCATATACCATTCTTTTTCAATAAAGCTCAAGAGGGGACACTAATGAATAATATATAACAGGTAGGCTTGAAAGGCTCAAACGGTCCAAAGATCGCCTAAATCATCTCCAAGTCTAGTTCCTAATTATAAATTTCGCCTCAAAGTGCTTTCAACTAAACTGTAGAGTTCTCTAAGATACTCAAGACTCATCATAGTTAACACAAGTTTTCAATTTAATCAATACATACTTCACTCAATCATGACTCAATAAGTGCTCAAATTATTCCTCAGTTTTGACATATAGTTAACAAAGGATATATACAAACAAGTTAAACATTTTCATGGCTCCTATCTAGATGAGGATTAATTTCATCATGTATTACTATTGCAAGTCCAATTCATCAATTCTCAAGAATAACTCAATCCATAAAAAAAATTTTGTTGGTAATGCTCAAGGACGAATTAGTCTCAACATCATGCAGTCATGCAAGGTATGGGAATAAAACAAGTAGCAGTACGTGCAAAAACAAGATTATATACAAATACTCAAAAACCCCCCCAAACTTAGCATGTGAATTGCCCTCAATGAACAAGAAAAATAAATGCCAAGGCAAAGACACATACCATGATGACGATCGTCACTGATCGTCATCCTCATCATGCTCCGGAGGGGGGACTGGGTAGTGGTGCTCCTCGCCCTGATATGGCGGAAATGGTGGGTACTCGGAAGGTGGAGGTGCATGTGGCTGGTAAGGTGCAAAGTGTGGCTCCGGCGGGAACTGGAAACCTGGGAAGCCCTGGGCCATGGCAGTGTTCCATGCACTCTGATAGTGCATGAACTCCATCTGACGCTGAGCTACCTGCTCATGGTCCATCTGCAATGCTCTCTGCATGCTATGAATGTCCCGCTGCATGCTGTGAATGCTCTGCTGCTCCAGGCGAATGTTTTGGAGATCCCTATGAAGAGAATCCAAAGTAACTCGTGTATGCTCTGCAGCAGAGGATGATGCTCCAGCTTGTGTAGTGTCCGAGGGTCTTCGTCTCGTAGGATCGGCCACAATGATTGGTGTCTTCGGCGGGAGTAGCTCCTCGTCTTCCCCCCAAGTCACTCCGTTCCTCTGACATAAAGCAGTGATTGTGGATGTAAACGGTAGTGCGGAGGTCGGTGGGCTACTTCCAATTTCAGCAATGTGATCAGCAATAATCTCGCCGAAATCCACTTCCTTCCCTGAGAGGATGGCATATACCAGGACCGCTCTATCCTTTGTCACCTCAGAAGTGTGGGTCGATGGCATGACCCGCGAGGCGACAAATAAAAACCATGCTTGGGCCTCTGGCTTCAAATTTTTCTTTAGAACCAACTGTGGCTCTGCTTTATCATTCCTCTGCCAATCCACTCCCGGCTTGCCAATAACTGTCAATACCTCATCGTAGTCAATCCTGCTACTCTTAAAAGATTGGTATGCACAGTTTTGAAGTAACGACATCCGGTGAATATTGTTGATTGCGGCTCGATCCACCAACACATCCTTCCCTCGAACATAAACACTTACTTGGTGCCCTGGTCTAACAGCTCGAAGATTCGTGTAAAACTCCCTTACCAGCGGCACCACAGCATCAATCGGTGTCTGAATGAATTGAAACCATCCTTTTCGGCGTACTGTCCTAATGACAGGACACTCCAATTTATCCAAGCTCATTCCCCTTTCACGGCTCAGGGGTTTCTTATGGTAGATGGGGTATAACTCAGCAATCTTGGCATTTAGAAACTTCTGTTCATCATAAACTGGCTCAGAAACAGTGGCCTCTGCCTGCTTTTGCTTCTGGGAAGCTTCTGCCTGCTTTGACCTCTTTCTGGACGACATTTCTTTGCCAACAGATTCTCAACTACTTCAATTCAATTCAATTAACACCCCACAACACTGTAATCCGACACCTTTCAATACCACACAACTTCCTCCTAATTGAAATTCTTTTCCAGTCCCCTTCTAATAAAATTCACGAAAAAGCACCAAAAGCTCAAATCTAGGATGATTGGAAACCAATTACCTCGTAAAAACTTGATCTTGGACAAATGTGGCCCTCGGCTTGGAATTCCCTTCTTTATGCGCTTCTACCCAATTTTTCTTTCAAATCTTCAAATCTGCAATGTAAATCTCATTAGAATGAATGTTACTTCTTAGAATTGAAGTAAATCGAAATTTGATGAACAAAATTTGAGATTTGATGAAAGGATTTTAAAAAAAAAAATGGCTAGGGTTTTGTTTTGGAGAGGAGAAGAATGAATTATGGCTGCTGCGTCTGCCTCTTTTTTTTTCAAAAAATCCGCTCGCTCGATCGATCGGAAAAATTCTCGATCGATCGAGCGAGGCAGTACTTCACAATGCATTTAAAAAAACGGGCGATCGATCGAGATTTTGTCTCGATCGATCGCCAACTCCAGAACTTAGGATTTTCATTTCTCTCTCAACACTTTCTCTCGGGTTGCCTCGCCTAGCTCATTGTTGCTCTTACTTTCACACCTGCATTAAAAACACACGAATTCAATCCCAGATAAACTCAAAACAAACACACTAACAAAAACACACCAAAACAAGAAATCAAAAACAAGACTCAAGGAAAGAAAAAAAACGGAAGTTCTTAATTTATAGTCCCAAGCTGGACTGTCACCTCCTCGCCTTCTCAATTTGATGGCTCCTTCGGATTCTTTACAGAATCACTCGGGAGCGTACCTTGCGTCCTCCCAGATATCAACGTGGCCAATTGCCCTATCTGCACCTCCAAATTTTTGATTGATGCATCTTGATTCTGCATCCTCACCTCTGTTGATGAAATCAGCTTCGCCATCAATTCCTCCATACTCGGCTTTTGTGTGAACCCGGCCTGCGGTTGAGGGTTCAACACATTTTCTTGATTCGACCACCTCAAATTCGAGTGGTTCCTCCATGGTTGGTTGTAATTCGAGTAGGAATTATTGTGTGGCCTGTTACCTACAAAATTAACAGCTTCAACGGATTGGTTAAATTGATTACCTGCCTGGCACTCGATGCTAGGATGACCGCCTCCACACAGCTCACAGAAAATAGTTTGGGCCTGCATTGCTGCTGCTCCCATGCTGTCTATCTTCCGGTTCATGGCTTCTAATTGAGCCGAAAGAGCAGTGATCTCATCCACTTGATGGACTCCCATTGGTTTCTGTGGCGTGCTCCTCTCAGATTGCCACTGGTAGCTGTTGCACGCCATTTCCTCCAACAAGCTATATGCTTCTTCCGGCGTCTTTCTCATTATGGATCCCCCAGATGCTGCATCAATCATTGAACGGTTAGCAGAAAATAAACCGTTATAGAACGTTTGTACCTGTAGCCATATGGGTAGACCATGGTGTGGGCATCTCCTCAACAACTCCTTAAACCGATCCCACGCTTCGTATAAAGTTTCGGGGTCAAACTGACCAAAAGTCGTGATATCGTTCCGCATCTTCGCCGTCTTGGAAGGGGGAAAGTACTTTGACAAAAACGCCTTTGTCATCCCCTCCCATGTTGTTATTGAACCTGCAGGAAGTGAATTTAACCATGCTTTAGCCTTATCTCGTAATGAAAAAGGAAAGAGCCTTAACCTGATGGCATCGTCAGAGACGCCATTGTGTTTGAATGTATCACAAATCTCCAAAAAGTTGGAGATGTGATTGTTCGGATCATCTGTAGCTGCTCCCCCGAACATCACCGAGTGCTGAATCATTTGTATGATTGCCGGCTTGATCTCAAAATTGTTTGCTTGGATCGTCGGCCTTGTGATACTCGACAACGATCCATGAAATGCAGGTTGTGCAAAGTCCATCATCGATCTAGGGTGCTGTGCTTCGTTATTGTCAGCCATTTCTCGAGCTTCTCGTAATCTTCTTAGTAACGTTCTCTCTATCTCTGGATCAAACGGCTCGAGAAAGGGTTCCTCTCTTCTATGCATGCACTAAAAAACTGATTCCTGTCCAAAATAGACAAAAGGAGACAACAAAAATACACAAAGAAAATATTAACAAAGATCAACAAAAGAAAACAAAAAAAAAAAAAACAACAAAAACGCAATAATAAAAGAATTGGCTAAATTACAATTAACTAATCTCGTATGATATTATACAGATTAGTCCCCGGCAACGGCGCCAAAAACTTGACCGCTTTTATTTTTAAACAATTATTTTTCAGTGTATGGGTTGAAGCGATTCTACCGCAAGTGCACGGTGTCAAGTTTTAGTATAGTGAAAGTTAAGTAAAGGTTGTCGAATCCACAGGGACTAACGTATAAGTACCAAATAAGATCAATCAAATTATATTTAGCCTACGATAAAAGGAGTTTGATAAACTAACACTAAATTAAACTAAAGAACAAAATTTAAACTAGAAATAATGACAAGAATGGTTCCGGAAATGCAAAGGTAAGTTACTCGAGAAAATTACCAAGTTCGTCGTTCAATTATGTTATCTCTAATGATTCAATGGAATTCTCACTTTATTAACCAATTGATTTTAAAGGTGAAAGGTTTTCATGATTATTCGATACACTCTCTCGAGCTGTAACAAAACTAACAATAAATTAGAACAAGTCACTCTCGTGCACCTATTTACTAATTCAAAGTTGCTTAAATTATCAAAACCTATTAACTCTAAATCTTTCGATTTCAAGTTCTCACGTATGCGATATCATCTCTCGATCTCAATCGTAACATACATCATAAATTAATGGAGCGTGTTACAGCGTTATCTCTCGATCTCGGCTGTAACCCTCAAATTCAATCAAAGCTAGCTAGAATCTGATCTACACATGCAATTAATTTAGGAACAATAAATATCAATGCGCGCAAATATCAATGAATCAATAATATCAAACACAACGAACTAAAACTTCAATAATATAAACCAATTTTAATTCAAATCAATAACAGATGAGTTTTCTTGTCTCTCGACCTTAAAAACAACAAATGAAAATTGAAAATCAAATAAATTAAGTTCAGAAATACGATAAACGATGGATGAATCCGTGCGTTGCACCGTGATTTCTTCTCTTGTTCCTTCCTTGCACTCCGGAACGGATAGGCTCGACTTTGGACGAAGAACGGAGATTGGATCTCCTTCTTCCGGCGTTGGGCGGCGGCTAGGGCGGCTGCTCTTGACCTAAAAAGTCTGATATATTGTCTCAAAATTCGTCCTTAATTCTGTGGAAGAGAGTCCCCTTAAAAAGCCCTCCAAAATCTCGATAAAATAGGAAAATAAAATCTTCAGATCTCGCGTCTCGATCGATCGAGAATTTCACCGATCGATCGGTGCACTGTTCACGCCAGCTTTTGGAACTTACTGCCTCGTTCGATCGATCGGGAATTTCACCGATCGATCGAGATTTCTCAAAAATTGTTGCTGAAGTTACTGCCTCGCTCGATCGATCGATATTTCTACCGATCGATCGAGCCTTCGAAAATTCTGAGTCTTGCTACTGGCTGGCTCGATCGATCGAGAATAACTCTCGATCGATCGAGATCTGAAGAAACCATCTTCTACATTTTCATCATCTTTTATGCCTCGATTTCGCCCGTTATCTTCTCATTAGCTCATTTCTTCCACTTCTGATCTAATTTCCTGAAACAAATGAATAAACACCAAAAAGCATAATATCATCCAGGAAAAAGTACAGAAAATGGGAAGAAATCACAGTTAAAAACACTCAAAATCTAAGCCTATCACTGGAATATTTCTTGGTTATTCTACAGTTAGTAAAGCCTTCAGAGTATTTAATAATAGAACTCTTACTGTAGAAGAATCAGTGCATGTAAAATTTGATGAACCTACTGACTGTACGGTATCTGATATGCAAATCAACAATTTGAGCAATCGACTGGAAAGCAGTTACATTGATGAAAATGTTGATGATGAGATAAATTACAGAAGCAGGACTGACTGCTCCTTAGAACCAGAAGTTCCTGAAGCTCAAACAGAGGAGTCCGCTGGTCAACATACATCTCACCCAGCTGCAAATAACACTGTTGCGCATACTCCTGCTGCAGTAGAGGAAACAAATGAAAAGGATGTGACAACCAGAACTTCTGAAATACCCACTCATATCCAGTCAAATGAAGAGCTCAACCCTCTTGGACCTCCGCTCCGGTAGATGAAGGATCACCCTCCCGAGCAGGTCATAGGTAACCCTGTTGCTCCTCTACGCACCAGAGGACAATTAATTAATGAATTCCTTCATGCTGCATTCATATCTCACTTAGAACCTAAGAAGATTGATGACGCTATGTTAGAACCAAGCTGTGTAGAAGCTATGCAAGAAGAACTAAATCAGTTTGAGAGAAACAAGTATGGTATTTAGTACCACGACCACAGCATCACACTATAATTGGCACCAAATGGGTATTTAGGAATAAATTAGATGAAAATGGAACAGTAATCAGAAATAAAGCAAGATTAGTCGCACAGGGCTACAGACAGGAAGAAGGCATTGATTTTGATGAAACCTTTGCCCCTGTAGCTCGACTAGAAGCAATTCGCATATTTCTTGCATTTGCTGCTTTTAAAGACTTTAAAGTCTATCAGATGGATGTTAAGAGTGTGTTTCTTAACGGAAAACTCCAGGAAGAAGGGTGATCATACTCTGCTTGTTCAAATATATGTTGATGATATTATTTTCGGCAGTACTAACTCAAAATTGTGCGAAAGATTTTCTAAAATATGCAGGATCAATTTGAGATGAGCATGATGGGAGAATTATCATTTTTCCTAGGATTGCAAGTCAAGCAATCCAGTGAAGGAATTCTGATAAATCAATCTAAATATACTAAAGAACTGCTGAAGAAATATGGAATGAGTACCAGCTCAGCTGCCGCTACTCCAATGAGTTCATCTGCCAAACTCGACTTGGACAATTCAGGAATACCAGTCGAAGTTACAATGTATCGAGCATTATTGGATCATTGTTGTACTTAACAGCCAGCCGACCCGACATTATGTTCGCAGTTTGTATGTGCGCCCGATTTCAAGCAAATCCCAAGCAGTCGCATTTCACTGCTGTCAAGAGAATTCTCAAATATCTGAAAGGAACTGAGAATGTCGGTCTATGGTATCCAAGAGACTCAACTTTTAATCTGATCGGATATTCGGATGCAGACTACGCTGGTTGCAAAATTGACAGAAAGAGTACCAGTGGATACTGTCAATTTCTTGGAGATAGACTAATTTCATGGGGATGCAAGAAGCAGACATCCATAGCAACATCTACTACAGAAGCAGAATACCTCGCTGCTGGAAGCTGCTATGCTCAACTGCTCTGGATTCAACAACAACTGAGAGACTACGAAATTGAATCCACTGAAGCACCCATATTTTTGTGATAATACGTCTGCCATAGCCATCACATACAACCCAGTTCTTTATACTCGCACTAAACATATTGACATCCGTCATCATTTTATCAGAGATCATGTTATGAAGAAAGAAATTCGGCTGGAGTATATTTCTACCGAACAACAGGCAGCAGACAGTTTCACAAAACCCCTACCGGACGCTAAGTTTTCTTACTTTAGAAATATTCTTGGTTTAATTGAAATCAATTCTTGATTGTTGTTATTTAAGGATGATAAATTCAGGGGGAATTACTTAGTTTATTCGCATAAATTAAGGGGGAATTACAGTTACAATTTTATCTTGGTTATTTAAGCTCAGCTGGTAATCCAATGGTCTGCTGCAGTAGGTGTATACGTACCAGTAGGACTCTACATCCAGTAGATGTTTCTTACCAGTCGGACCCTACATACCAGCAGACTTTACCAAATATGCTTTGACAAAAATAACCTTCTATACCCATTAACCTACTGGAACGTCGGAATTCAAATTTACTTTTGTGTAAAATAAATTATTTCACTCCCGCCTAAATCCTGTCCTTTTATTTATTGGTTTTTTTTTTTAAATCGTTAGATGATCGCCACGTATACATGTGTCCGCTCATCTGCAGTACGACGTTACATATACTTTTCTTTTAACCGCCATTAATTTCACTACTCTTTATCTTCTCCAAAAATTCATTGCGTTAAACTTTCTTCCCAGAAAATTTTATTCAACATGATTGTTGCTGCTTTTCCGCATACTCATCAGATATGTCGAAGAATACTCAGCCAAGTTTCATCACTAATGCCATTCATGTGGATTTCCAGTCCATCTCCACATCCTCTGATGACGAAACAAATGAAGTCTTTCACAAACTGGATACATCGGGACTTCTAGTAATTCTCAGCCAGGCCCCGACTTTCTACAAAGCAGCTTTACATGAATTCTTCGCCACCGCTAAGGTTGAAAATGATTCCGTGGTGGCCTCTGTTTCTGGACAACTTATTACCATCACTCAACAGGAATTCAGCATGCACCTTTGTCTTCCTGCCACTGGACTTACAGATTTCTCTACCATTCCAGTGGATGTCAGGGAAGAAATGCAAATCACTTTCTCCTAATCAAATGATCGTCTCCGACGCCCTCCATTCAAGAAGGTGCTTATGAAGAGTCATTTCCGGCAACTGGCCGATGTTATTTCTAAGGGGCTGCTATGCAAAGCTGGCTCCTTTGACATCATCACTCCTGAGAAGTTTGACGTCATGAGCGCCATCTTCAAAGGACTGGAAATCAACTGGTCAGTAGTTTTGTTCCAGATCCTCACTGGCCTCATCACTTCAGGCAAGGGTCAATCTGGTTTTGCCCTACCTCTCAGCAACATCTTTGAAAGCAAAAACATTCAAGCAGGGACTTCCTCCGACCTTCATCCAGGCAGACTTATCACTGCTAAGTATCTTCAAATACACAGGCAGCGGAGTGGCAGAGAGGTTGGTTTGACGAAGCGTCGATCGAATCAAGTTATCAGTGACACAGAACAAACCATATCTGAGTCATCTCCTCCCCCTCCTCCTCCTAAGAAGCCTAGAACCAGAAAAGGGGCTCCTCCTGCTCTCAGAAAGACAGTCATTGCTGCTCCGGATACCATCTCCTCTGCAGGTCCCGCGGCAGACATTCCTAATATAGAGCCCAGTCCTGATAATCCTCCCCCCGAGGAACCAACTGCTTCACCTGCTTCATTGGCCATGGTACTTGCTACATCAGTGGCTCCAGCTGACAATCTTTCCGTACTGGTGAGCTCTCAGCAAGCACCCGACTCTATTAGTTTTCGGACACCCAAGTCCTTGTGTCCCTACTGTCATCCAAGGACCAGCACAGCTGGAAAAGGAAAGACCCTTATGGCTCCAGTATCCACACCTGTCGCCTTTGAGATACAAATGGTCATGGATACAGTTGAAGCCAAGCTGCAGCCACAGCTAGAAATTTTTGATCGATGGGTGAAGGCACGACTGAACATTCGCTTTAATGACTTCACTCCCATCCTGGATCGAGCACGGGAAGATGAAAACCTAATTTTGGCTTATCTCCAAGTCTCAGACACTGAGAAGAGTCTGAAGCTCAGGGATCTTTTCCGACTGATGGACTATGTGGGCGAACTTCAAGCCCTTGTTGAATCCCGTATCCAGCAATTCAACATTGAGTCAGGCACAGCGAATCATGATAGAGCAGTTCTGAATGCTCTTGGACCAAAGCTGGATATGGCCGAGCATGCTCTTCATGGTCTTCGCATCTGGTCTTCACTCATGCTCTAACGCTGTGAATAATGCAAGCCTCGATCCGACTGATTTGGAGACAGCTGCCACTGATTTGGCAATAGCTACTACTGATGTAGAGATAGCCTCAACTGTCCTGGAGGCAACTCTTCCTGATTTGGAGACATCTGCCACTGATTTGGAAATAACTACCACTGCTGTAGAGATAGCCTCAACTGACCTGGAGGCACCTCCTCATGGAGACTGTCCCACCAACAATGGAGCTACCTCCTCCTGTCATCGAGATCACCCCTGCAACGGATTAACCGTTCCAATCAATGGTCGTTGATCACGAGAATGTGGACACAGTGATTCAGACTGTGGTTCATCAAGTTGCTATATCCTATGGTAATGATGAGCCCAGTGAACACTCCTCCCACTCTACTGATCACCTCAAATCGTCTGCAGCTGTGCTGGAACAAGCTGCTACCAACATCGCTATCATTGTTGTCGATGAACCTACTGCACCAACTGCTGAAGCCACTGCCCTACTGTCTACTAATGATTTTGAGGGTCCTCCTGAAGTTCTCACTACAAATGCGGAGACTCAAACAGATGACCTGGATAATCTGATGGCTCAAGACCCTCCTGGGGACTTCTTTGACTTCGCTACTCATATTCCTCTGGAAGGGCCACCCAACGTCGCTGAACAACTGGTAAATCTGTCAAATGCGATCTCTGCACTGGCCAGTGACGTACGTAAGATTAAACAGGATGAGCGCACTGCGACTCTTATTCTAGGGAGCCATCAGCAAAATAATGAGTCTCAATTTCAGCATGTCTACCGAGATATCAATAGTCTCACAACTATTGTCACCCGGCTTCAGACGTTTGTTGAAAATGCCTTTGCGGACTCACTTTCTAGGATAGGGCAGGCTCGTCTTCAGATCA
The DNA here is from genome assembly GCA_907163345.1 of Haberlea rhodopensis. NCBI lineage: Eukaryota > Viridiplantae > Streptophyta > Magnoliopsida > Lamiales > Gesneriaceae > Haberlea > Haberlea rhodopensis. Next base: position 20,954 of record CAJQUN010000497.1, read on the forward strand.
ATCAACAAAATGAATCTCTTCATGCTGCCACCTCACTGGCCCTTGGAGATGTGATGACCAGAGATTAGGGATGTTAATCCCGGAGTGTTAATAACCCGTAAAGTTGTTTTACGTGGCAATTGGAGTTTAATCGAGGCGTTGGGCCTTCCGGGCTCGTCTATTTGAGTAGTTGGGATCGTTGGATCCCGAGGTTGAGATCGTATTCTCATTTCGGTGAAAACCTGTGAGTTGGGTTTTTAGTGTGACTCAGAATCTCGGGTGCTGTGTGTGGGCACCGGTAGGGGATTTTTGAGTTAGAGAGAGAATTTTTGAAAACAGATGATTTTTAATGAATCATGATGTATTTGTGGGGATATTAGTATTTCGGGGTATTTTTGCTATAAATACCATTTGAACCCGAAATTTTATTTAGAAAATCATTTCAGCCCCTTTATTTCCTCTCTCCCTCCCGCGACCCATTCCCGTCTGGACAAACCCACGCCGCTTCAGGCGCTTCGCCCGCCGCCGTCCGGCCGCCGTTCGGCGCGTGCGACCCGCCGCCGGCTTCGTCTCGACGAGGCGCAGCTAACCCCTCCGGCAATTTGAAGTTTCGTCGCGTGTTGGAGTCGGATTTTGCAGAGAAGCGCCGATCCCCAATTTCTAGGGTTCTTCGATTTTGGTCCGATTTTCGATTGGGTAACCTCCCTTGCCCCTTTTTCGTCGTTGTTGTGTAATTCCCTGCCATTTTTGTGTTCGATTTGTTCGAATTATTGCTGTTGGTGGGATTGGTTCGAATTTATGCATTTTTCGTGGGTTTAGGTTCGAAAATTGTGATTTTTTGGCAGAGGTGTGGCGATTCTTGTTATGGATTGATTAATTCATGTTGTAGATGCATTATGATGCTTGATTGTGTTCGAATTTGAAGAATTATAAGGGTTCGAATTTAAGGGCTTGTTTGGGTTCGAATTTAAGGGTTTTGAGTTCGAAAATTGGGGGTTTTTGGCAAGGGGTGTTGATTCTTGCTTGGATAGCTTAATTCATATTTTAGATGAATTATGGTGTTTAAATGGGTTCGATTTGTGTTGTGAAGGTTCGAGAATTTGTGGGGTTTTCTTGAACGATTTTCGATAATGGTTAATTGTCGTGTGTTGACAATATTTTTGAGGGTTATGGGTGTGCTTGAGCATGGGTTGCATGTTCGTAATTAATTGTGAATTAATTTATCGTGTTAGCACATCGTTCCTCGGAGCATGGAACTCGAGCAAGGTTTGGCTCGGACTTCGGAGATTTAAGGTACGTGCGACGTACGAGCATTACTTTATATGAGAGCATTTGTGAAATGCATAATGTGTTGTAATTGCATTAGATGGTTGTGGGTATGGCTATATGCATATATGTGTTGATATATATGGGGTACTGAGTCTATATGACTATTGTACGGCATTTGAGATGCCTGATAATGATCGTGGGATCATGTACTCATTATAAGACATGTGAGATGTCTAGGTATAATGGAAAATTGGTAAAATAAATGCTAGGCATTTGAACTATCTATGATTGATAGCGAAATTGAGAAATCAGTACTAGATATTGAGATATCTATATTTGTATGTATATTGAACTTGGAATCATTGATTTTTGATACTTGAGAATCAGGCATGCTATGAGTTAAATCAATGTGTTGATTTACTGATTTATGAGATTTGATGAGTTTGATGATTGTGAGAACAGGGACAGTACACGGAATCCCGGATGAGGATGTTGCCATCCAGGGAGTATCATTTAAAATTCATTAATATTTACTTGTGTTGTAAATTATGAATTTCATTATTGTGATTATGAGATTTTGTGTATTGGTATGCTCACCCCGTTGGGGGCTGTCTCTGTTGGGGCAGGTGAATAGGTGCATCGATGGCTGTGGAGCTGAGCTCGAGCTGTTGATTGGATGTACTCCCAGGATCGTGGTACCAGGGCTTGATGGAGCACGGTATCGTATAGAGTACATATATACACCCGAGGGTTTTATACATATTTATGATGCTCGCATGTGAGCACGGTTATGTTTGTATATGGGTTGTATATAAAGGCAGGAGCCTTTCTCTCTTTCATTATATGTTGCATGCAATTGTGGTAGAATTGCTAATGATATGAGAGTCGTTAGTGTATTATGTGGGGGTTGAAACCCACTTTTGTCGTCTTATGTGTGGCGTCTTCCCTGGCTGGGAATTTACTTGGTATTGCTGCATTCTGATGAGTATTATGTTTTTCCCTGGCCGGGAATTGTTATGTGTTGTGCTTTTATTTCGGGATAGCTCAATTTACGGGGAGACTCTGCCCAAATTTTTATAAAAGTCCACAATGTAAAAAGTGGCAAAATGGGGTTGGTAATGGGCAACTCTATGAGTCTATATGTTAGTAGAGATGATCTTATAACGTTGAATATTAAAGGAATTTTGTAAGCATCATTTGAGCTTCCCGATTGACTTTTTATTGAAAGCATGTGCCACACATAATGGTTAATACACTAATTAAGGGTTAAGGGCTTGGGGTCCTTACATTAGTGGTATCAGAGCAGTGGTTAGCTCTTTGGGGCTGTTGAGGGCCTGGAATATGCTGATAGGGATGAGTAGCACATATTTATGCATGATAGTAGTTAGTGTTGTGTGACACAACTATTTTGCTTATGTGCATTTGTGATATGTGATCATAGTGAAACGATTGTATGTCATGACATCTATAGAATCATAATATAACCTGTTGATTGTGATTGTGAGTTGTGACACAGGGACAACCAGGTGGAGCATATCGAAATGCATTGGGATACAGGAAGTACTTTGTACTCATAGTTTATGCATTTACTCATTATAATCATATTGTGGGAATATGGATTATTGTATGTTCATGGGTTGTGATTGTTCCTGTAGGAACACTATGATGCGAAAGGATAAGGCCATGGTTGAAAGACACAAAACGGTAACCTGCATTTTATATACATCATGGATTTATACATTGTGGATGTATGTGTACATGTAGTGATGATTTTAATGCTTTGCCGCCAAATGTCGAAGCGAGGGGTGGGAGCGCCGCATGTCGCATTGGAGCGAGGTGCATTAAAATACACTCATGATGATGTATGTTGGTATATGGATTATGCTTTGTGATGCAGGTATGGATGAAATACTTGGTGAATATCCCATGAGTCATTGTTATGGATGAGTGATGATTTTAAATGCTTGCCGCTATTTATTGTTTTGTGCCGCTAAAATGTGAAGCGAGGGGTGGGAGCGCCGCATGTCACATTGAAGCGTGGTTAGCATATGAGGCGAGGAAAGAATATTTGCCGCTAAAATGTGAGGCGAGGGGTGGGAGTACCGCATGTCCATTTAAGCGAGGTTATTCTACGCCGCCTATATGTGAAGCGAGGGGTGGGAGTACCGCATGTTTTTACTTGAGCGAGGGGCATTAAAATACACTACCGTGACAATGACTAGGGATCGGCTATATTGACTGGCGATGGTTCTTGCCGCCATGGATATTGATAGCGATGGTTCATGCCGCTATATTGACTGGCGATGGTTCTTGCCGCCATGGATATTGATAGCGATGGTTCATGCCGCTATATTGACTGGCGATGGTTCTTGCCGCCATGGATATTGATAGCGATGGTTCATGCCGCTATATTGACTGGCGATGGTTCTTGCCGCCATGTATATTGATAGCGATGGTTCATGCCGCTATATTGACTGGCGATGGTTCTTGCCGCCATGGATATTGATAGCGATGGTTCATGCCGCTATATTGACTGGCGATGGTTCTTGCCGCCATGTATATTGATAGCGATGGTTCATGCCGCTATATTGACTGGCGATGGTTCTTGCCGCCATGGATATTGATAGCGATGGTTTATTCCGCTGTATTGACTGGCGATGGTTCTTGCCGCCATGTATATGGATAGCGATGGTTCATCCGCTATATTGATTGGCGATGGTTCTTGCCGCCGGATATATATTGCTAGCGATGCCTCTTTCCGCTATTATGTGGACGATGATTCATGCTCAGGTGTATAGCGAGGTTTCATGCCACTTATTATATGACGAGGTATCATGCCGTCTATTCTATAGCGATGGATTGTGCCGCTATGTGCTCAGCACAGGATTTTGCCGCCTTCGAGCGATGGGTGCTGACTACGTACTATTATCGAGCGACAGAGACAGGTATGCCGCTATATTGATAGCGATGAGGTATGGCATATTACTTGTGTTAGCATTATTGTGGATACTATGTGTTGCTATATATATGCCATGTGTTTGACGATGAGATTATGGATGTCGTGTATTGCCATGTACCGTCGTATGTTTGACGATGTTAGTTGGATGTCATATGTTGACATATGCCGTCACGGGATGACGATGACATAGTTGATGTTCTATGTAGACGTGTGGCGTCGTTTTGATGATTAATACATTTATGTTATGTATTTGGTTATATGGTTTGAGTGCCTTGGTGGGCACATGGTAGTGTCTGAGTCACTAGTTGACGAGACCTTTTGTCGAGCAATGATACCCTTGGGTATGCTCGTTGGTTTGGCTGGGGCCAAGTGATTGGTGGTAAGAGTAGTCATTGAGGAAACTACTCGCTTGTGTTGTGATGTAGGGTAGACATGGTTGCACCCACCCTGAGGGTGTGGGATAAGTCTTATCGGATTATGATTGCTTCATAAGTGAGCAAGGACACCGGGTTGTCCATTGTGCTTAGTATTTTAGAGATATGTTGGGCGATGACCCATTACTCTAACGGTTTGTTCGGTACGGCATACCGAGATGGAACATATGGTTTGTTGGTAGGCTTGATATGAACCTATGGAGACAGCACTTTGCTAGCCAGATATCGTAGTGATGATATAGTGTGCTTGTTGGAGCCATGATACTGCTCGTTGGAACCGAGTTTGGTGAATCGTATGATGATACGATGAAGACTTTTGGCAGGCTTTCGATTGTCCCTTTGTAGCATGATGTTTGAGGCATGTGACACCCCATGAGAACGTTTATACGTCTATTGTTTTGAGGGACTTGTCTGGGACAACTCATAATGTTGGAGTACCAACAAGAGAGTCATCGAGTCGTCGTTGACTCGATTTGGGGAATCCGTGTACTTGGGATGCAATGGGTGCTATTGTATCCAGTTTTTCCGAACGGTGGTTCGAGACTAGTGGATCTCGAGTTCGATAGCACTTCCCTTGTGGGGAGGGAGGTAGTGTTATACCTATTTGGAATCTTTGAAAGATTTGGTAAGTTGGTGCGTGTGGTGTTGATTTTGGGAATCACGCCGTGTTGTTGATCGTCGATTATCATCCTCCGCTGAGTAGGGAATGACTCAGAATTGACAGTTGCGTTTGGGGCTTAGGGGTATGTTGTAAATACCCGAGCCGAGTGCATTGAGTATGCATATGATGTTAGTGCTTAGGCAGGTATACTGGTGAGTATACAGATGCCAGTTATTGATTTCCTTTCTGTCAAGCATAGAGTTATGCTATTTTTGGATGGTTAAATCTCTGATGAGAGATATGGAACACCTTGAGATTGGGAATCTCCATGGCACGATTATTATGAGAAACAATCGTGAAGTTAGTTGACTCCCTTTGAGGAGGGATTATCTTGCGAGGATTGAGATGTTTCCTTATCGGTGTTTTCCTTCGAGTTATACGATAGCCTTTCCAAGTTTGGATTGTTAAATCCTAGGATTGCCAAGGGATGGCAGGAATTCAGATTGGTTGGGTGTCGCTGCCGACACAAGCGTTGAGGATGCAATGGGTTTATTGCATGTCCTTTCAGAATTTGAACTCTGTGGAGTCTCGATGGTTTGTTTATGATCAGGATGTGATCCTTGGAATATCCGGAGGTGGACATCTTGTGAGATGTCTTTTGTGTGAATCTGTGGCCGTGAGTTGCCCAAATTGAGTTGCAATGATGCGACTGCTCATTCGATGGAGGAGGTATGAAAGTGGAGACCAGGTTTGGTATGTGTACATCGTGATATACTAGTGTTTTCCTCGTGATGATGTGTGTTAGACATCGTGAGTCATGATAAAGATATCATTGGATGATATCTACGATAGAATCGGGAGCGATTCGAATCCTTGCAGTTTCAGTTGACTAACTGCTTTTGGACTGTTAGCGTTGAGTTGTGCTGACGCTCTTCGACGTTATGATGGATATGGGAGTCTATTTCACTCCAGAGTTTGACACGAGGTCAACGTTCTCACGGTTGAGGTGTCATTCAGGATGCGTTCTTACTAGTTGTATTAGCACTAAGGATGACTGTCCGATCTACGGTCGTAAGTATTGGTTGTTTTGCAGTCATGAGGGACTGGCTTTTGGGATGAACCGCATCGAGGTACGTTTTGCCTCTTGGGTGATATGTTGGTTTTGGTATGTCGCTCTGTTTCAGAGTTTGTTGTGAGGTAAGTATCCTCGCGTTTATTAAGACGATTCTGATATGGTCAAGAATCGAGGTTATGGCTTCATGTAGTTGTGTAGCCCGGGTGTTACGTGATACACCGGTGCTAATTTCGAGGACGAAATTCTTTTAGTGGGGGATATTGTGATGACCAGAGATTAGGGATGTTAATCCCGGAGTGTTAATAACCCGTAAAGTTGTTTTACGTGGCAATTGGAGTTTAATCGAGGCGTTGGGCCTTCCGGGCTCGTCTATTTGAGTAGTTGGGATCGTTGGATCCCGAGGTTGAGATCGTATTCTCATTTCTGTGAAAACCTGTGAGTTGGGTTTTTAGTGTGACTCAGAATCTCGGGTGCTGTGTGTGGGCACCGGTAGGGGATTTTTGAGTTAGAGAGAGAATTTTTGAAAACAGATGATTTTTAATGAATCATGATGTATTTGTGGGGATATTAGTATTTCGGGGTATTTTTGCTATAAATACCATTTGAACCCGAAATTTTATTTAGAAAATCATTTCAGCCCCTTTATTTCCTCTCTCCCTCCCGCGACCCATTCCCGTCTGGACAGACCCACGCCGCTTCAGGCGCTTCGCCCGCCGCCGTCCGGCCGCCGTTCGGCGCGTGCGACCCGCCGCCGGCTTCGTCTCGACGAGGCGCAGCTAACCCCTCCGGCAATTTGAAGTTTCGTCGCGTGTTGGAGTCGGATTTTGCAGAGAAGCGCCGATCCCCAATTTCTAGGGTTCTTCGATTTTGGTCCGATTTTCGATTGGGTAACCTCCCTTGCCCCTTTTTCGTCGTTGTTGTGTAATTCCCTGCCATTTTTGTGTTCGATTTGTTCGAATTATTGCTGTTGGTGGGATTGGTTCGAATTTATGCATTTTTCGTGGGTTTAGGTTCGAAAATTGTGATTTTTTGGCAGAGGTGTGGCGATTCTTGTTATGGATTGATTAATTCATGTTGTAGATGCATTATGATGCTTGATTGTGTTCGAATTTGAAGAATTATAAGGGTTCGAATTTAAGGGCTTGTTTGGGTTCGAATTTAAGGGTTTTGAGTTCGAAAATTGGGGGTTTTTGGCAAGGGGTGTTGATTCTTGCTTGGATAGCTTAATTCATATTTTAGATGAATTATGGTGTTTAAATGGGTTCGATTTGTGTTGTGAAGGTTCGAGAATTTGTGGGGTTTTCTTGAACGATTTTCGATAATGGTTAATTGTCGTGTGTTGACAATATTTTTGAGGGTTATGGGTGTGCTTGAGCATGGGTTGCATGTTCGTAATTAATTGTGAATTAATTTATCGTGTTAGCACATCGTTCCTCGGAGCATGGAACTCGAGCAAGGTTTGGCTCGGACTTCGGAGATTTAAGGTACGTGCGACGTACGAGCATTACTTTATATGAGAGCATTTGTGAAATGCATAATGTGTTGTAATTGCATTAGATGGTTGTGGGTATGGCTATATGCATATATGTGTTGATATATATGGGGTACTGAGTCTATATGACTATTGTACGGCATTTGAGATGCCTGATAATGATCGTGGGATCATGTACTCATTATAAGACATGTGAGATGTCTAGGTATAATGGAAAATTGGTAAAATAAATGCTAGGCATTTGAACTATCTATGATTGATAGCGAAATTGAGAAATCAGTACTAGATATTGAGATATCTATATTTGTATGTATATTGAACTTGGAATCATTGATTGTTGATACTTGAGAATCAGGCATGCTATGAGTTAAATCAATGTGTTGATTTACTGATTTATGAGATTTGATGAGTTTGATGATTGTGAGAACAGGGACAGTACACGGAATCCCGGATGAGGATGTTGCCATCCAGGGAGTATCATTTAAAATTCATTAATATTTACTTGTGTTGTAAATTATGAATTTCATTATTGTGATTATGAGATTTTGTGTATTGGTATGCTCACCCCGTTGGGGGCTGTCTCTGTTGGGGCAGGTGAATAGGTGCATCGATGGCTGTGGAGCTGAACTCGAGCTGTTGATTGGATGTACTCCCAGGATCGTGGTACCAGGGCTTGATGGAGCACGGTATCGTATAGAGTACATATATACACCCGAGGGTTTTATACATATTTATGATGCTCGCATGTGAGCACGGTTATGTTTGTATATGGGTTGTATATAAAGGCAGGAGCCTTTCTCTCTTTCATTATATGTTGCATGCAATTGTGGTAGAATTGCTAATGATATGAGAGTCGTTAGTGTATTATGTGGGGGTTGAAACCCACTTTTGTCGTCTTATGTGTGGCGTCTTCCCTGGCTGGGAATTTACTTGGTATTGCTGCATTCTGATGAGTATTATGTTTTTCCCTGGCCGGGAATTGTTATGTGTTGTGCTTTTATTTCGGGATAGCTCAATTTACGGGAAGACTCTGCCCAAATTTTTATAAAAGTCCACAATGTAAAAAGTGGCAAAATGGGGTTGGTAATGGGCAACTCTATGAGTCTATATGTTAGTAGAGATGATCTTATAACGTTGAATATTAAAGGAATTTTGTAAGCATCATTTGAGCTTCCCGATTGACTTTTTATTGAAAGCATGTGCCACACATAATGGTTAATACACTAATTAAGGGTTAAGGGCTTGGGGTCCTTACAGGAGATAAGATAGAAGACGCCAAGAAAGTCTTGACCGATTAGCTGGCAACCATGCAGGCAGCATTTGCTTCCCAAATTCAAGATTTATGCAACAGCCTGCCTGCTGCCCCTCAAATTATTAGAAGACTGCCTGAGTCCAGCAGACCTGCTCCTCAGTCCCAACGAGACCCGAGTCCAGCTAATCGTTCATCCACTACAGTTGGAGCATCCAATCAGTCCAGACCATCTTCCCAGCCAAGATCTCGAAGTCCGCACCAACAGTCTACCAAAAAGCGCGACTATTCCCGACATTGGTTAGGGAGGAAATAGTATCGTTTTCTGATCCCTTATTAATTACTCTTATCTCTTTACTGTTTTCATTTGACTTTTCCCGTGTTTATCGTAACATCATTATTGTGTTCACACTTAATTAAATTCTTCTATAAATAGAGGCTTATTTTTTGTTTTTATAACACACATTCACTCATCATGATTATTTTCAATTCCTTGAAAATTCATTGGTTTCCTCTTCGCAATTGTTCATTTTCATGGGTTTATTACTTATCTAAATCAACCCCTCATGGGTTGATTACTTATCTAACCCAGCTCCGTTAAGCTTCAACGTTTGGATCCTGCTCTGATGCTCATCATCAGTCAGGAACTACAATCAGGAGTTATCTGGGTGCTGATGAGGAAAAGGGGGAAAACAGAGATAGAATATTTTCATAGGTGAATCCATAAACCATGGAGGTCTGATGAATATACATTTGACTATCTCCCGATCGAAGTTCTTCCTCTCTGAAACAAGGTGGATCGAAGCTCTTCCTCTCCGCAACTAGGTGGATCGAAGCTCTCCGGTCTACATTGTTTGTTTAAAATTTGTCATGTATCAGCTATATTTTGTAGAAAGATTTGTCTTAAGTTGAATCCAGTTATCAGAATTCATCTTAAATGAAGGTGATTCTCTCTCAATTGTCCAGTTTGATTACAACTTGTAATCTGCTTATCTTTATAACAAATGAAAATTTCCTTTCCATTATGTCTTCAAGTCTTTTCAGGATTCACCGCTTAAAATTATTCGAGTATGAAATCATTATTGCTTAGTTTTGTCATCACCAAAAATGGGGAAATTGTTGGGAAACGATTTCTAAGTTTTGGTGATTACAAACACCTACTAGATGAACACCTACCGGATGTTGAAGACTTACCGGGTGACAAACATCAACTGGATGAACACCTACCGGATGTTGAAGACTTACCAGGTGACAAACATCAACTGGATGAACACCTACCGGATGTTGAAGACTTACCGGGTGACAAACATCAACTGGATGAACACCTACCGGATGTTGAAGACTTACCGGATGACAGACATCAACTGGATGGCTACCAACTGGATAGACATCAACCGGACAGATATCAACTGGATAGCTACCAACCGGACGACATCAACTGGATACAGACATCAACCGGATAAACATAAACTGGATGGACATCTACTGGACAACCATCAACCAGATAGTCTCACATTGAACAAATACATCTACTGGTCACAAGAGGAAAAACGACCAGTTGAACAAAGAAAACCAGCAGAAGTCTAAACATCCAGTAAGAGCACTAAGCAACGAGACAAAATTAGTACAACATTCTCTGACAAAGGTACAACAGAGCGGCGCACCCTGCTATATCTCCTCCACCATTAGCGTCAGAATAAAAGAACCGTTGCTTAACAAAATAGGAAAGAAGACAATCTGAATTTGGAAAGCTGGTCTCTTCCTAATACAGAAAAGCTACCGTTGGACAACCAAGCCTATAAATACATCCAAGCAAAGAATGAAGAGGTTAGCTGAGCAATTTATTCAATCAAAGAGAAACACTTCATTGTAAACAGAAAATCAACTTACTGATACTCTAAAAGTTCAGCACAAGAGCAGACAAGCAGTGCAACTGAATCTGTGACAGATTATTTCCAACTGAAGCCCGCTGCTCAAGAACACTCAAAGCTAAAAGTGTATTTTGTAAAGAGTGTCATAGAATCTTTTGTAATCAAATTAAGAAGTTGTGATTGCTAGGAGTTTAGGCCAAGTTGTGTGAGTGCCTAAGAAGGTTGTATAATGTAAAGTATAAACCAAGTCTTCTAGTGAAACCTTCCTGCAAAGGAAGAAGGGGAGACGTAGAAGCGTTGTGCTTCGAACTTCCAGAAACAATACTTGTGTTCTTTACTTACTTATTATTCAGTTTTACTCCTCACAAGTCCAGCAGATGTTTTCCGCACTACAATCAGTGTCTGCTGACTTGCCTTATATTGAGAAGCTACTGTAGTTCTTAACTGTCTGCAGTTAACTCGAGAAAAATTGAAATTGAATCTAGTGTTTATTCAACCCCCCTTCTAAACACTACCTCGATCCTAACATGTTCAATGTTTTCTTGTGGTTGAACTTCACTAAGTTCTATTTGTCTCCCACTGGTTCTTCTCGAAATAGTTTCTTTTTCAAGAAAGACACCAGTCCGAGCAACAACTACTTTGTTCTCGGTGGGATAATAGAAATAGTATCCTTTCGTTTCCTTAGGATACCCCACAAATAAACACTTATCAGATTTGGGTCCAAGTTTATTGGAGGCGTGACGTCTCTCGTAAGCCTCACAACCCCAAATCTTCATAAAAGACATACTAGAACGCTTCTTAGTCCATATCTCATATGGTGTCTTTTCTACTGATTTAGATAGAACACGGTTCAGTATAAATATCGTTATTTCTAAAGCATGTCCCCAAAAGGAAGTCGGAAGATCTGCATGACTCATCATTGATCGAACCATGTCCAACAAAGTTCGATTCCTCCTTTCGGATACACAATTCCATTGTGGAGTATACGGAGGAGTGAGTTGTGGGACTATCCCACACACCTTTAGATAGTCATGAAACTCTTGGCTTAGGTATTCGCCTCCTCGATTTGATCGGAGGGTTTTGATACTTTTGCCAAGCTGGTTTTGTACTTCATTCTCGAAATCCTTGAACTTTTCAAAGGTTTCATGTTTATGTTTCATTAGGTACACATACACATATCTACTGAAGTCATCAGTAAATGTAACGAAGTATTGAAAACCACCTCTAGCTTGTGTGCTTATTGGTCCACATACATCGCTATGTATGAGACTCAATAAATCATTTGTCCTTTCAACATGTCCCTTGAAAGGAGCTTTAGTCATCTTGCCCATTAAACAAGATTCACATGTTTCATATGATTCAAAATCAAATGAATCCAATACTCCATCCTTATGAAGTTTTGATATGCGATTCTCGTTTATATGGCCCAAGCGACAATGCCAGAGATAAGTTGGATTAGAATCATTACTCTTAATCCTTTTAGTATTTATGTTATAGACATACATATCAAGATTTAATACATAACGACCATTAATCAATTGTGCACTAGCATAAAACATATCATTCAAATAAATGGAACAACACTTGTCCTTTATAATAAATGAAAAACCAATCTTGTCCAAACAAGAAATTGAAATAATGTTTCTAGTAATAGATGGCACAAAATAACAGTCTTTTAAATCTAATAATAAAACAGAAGGTAAATTTAATGAATAATCTCCAATACCTAATGCATCAGGTGATGCCCCGAAATTAATTAATGTATGCCCCGAAATTAATTAATGGTAACCTGGACATTAATTATGTTTATATGATGAATTATTACGATGATCAAGTTATGTGTGGAAATGATGTATTAACATGATTTAAGGATGTTGATTTTAATTATGAGGAAGGTATAGATTTATTGAAGTCGGTTGCATTTTTGTAAATGCTTTTGAAATATCATGTTAGCGTATCTTATACATCATGGTAAGTGTTGGGGTACAATTTAATTAAACCCACATAACCTCCCACTACCCCACCTTTTTAACTCACTTTCCCCTTTTACACTCAAATCCCCAAAATCTTTTTCCCAAACCCTTTCCCCTCATTTTCGAGTTTGGCACAAAGGTGGGAAGGGAATCCTTGCAAAAGCTTCACTCTTGTGATTCTTGGTAAGATTTAAGCCCTATGATGTGTATATGTCACTCCTTGAAGCTTTTGTAAAGTTTTATTTGAGTTTGTATTGATTTTGGAGGGTTTGAAATGGGTCTATATGGGTATGTGTTGTTTATGGTTGGGGAATGTTATTTGAAGTGTTTTTATGTTGGTTTTAGTGGGTTACGAGGTTATTGATGTTGTAAGGAAGTATGGATTTGTAACGCATGAAGAGAAGCTCGAAAAAGGTACATTAATGGCGAATTTTCGGGACTCAGCACTCGGCGATCGATTGCCCGTTCTTGGCGATCGATCGCGAGCCTCCAGTGCACGCCAGTAACGTTTGGCGATCGATCGCCACTTTTGGGCGATCGATCGGCGAGGCTGGCGATCGATCGCGCCAAAAGTGGCGATCGATCGCCAAGAAGGAAATTTTTGCCCCTCGTCCAGTGTAGTCTCGCGATCGATCGCGCCTGGCCAGCAATCGATCGCGAGATGTAAAAATGTGGATTTTTGATATTTTGTGGGATTTTTGGATATTGGACTATATTTAGCTTCTAATATCAATTTGTATGGTTATGTAGAACCATCCCAGGTACCCCCGACTTCAAGGAGATAAAGTCCTCCGACTCCTCCATTTTGGGAATTAAGGTACGTAAGAAACGTACGGGCACCGGACGGTAAACCATACTCCTACATTTAATGATGATGATTATGATGATGTTTATGATGATGATGTTTATGATGATGTTTATGATGATGATGTTTATGATGATGCTTACGATGATGATGTTTATGATGATGATGTTACGATGATGATGCTTATGATGATGTTTACGATGATGATGTTTACGATGATGATGTTTATGATGATGACGTTTATGATAAGTAAGTTATGATAAGGTCATACGAGGTATATGATTGGGTAAGACGCCCATGTGGTAAGATGCCACCCAATGTATGTGAGTGGGTAAGACGCCCACGTGGTAAGATGCCACATGATGTTATGATATGGCAAGATGCCATATGATGGGGTAAGATGCCCTGTGGTAAGATGCCATACGACGGTCATGTTATGGTAAGATGCCATATAATGGGGTAAGATGCCCTCATACATGAATAAGAATCAGGGATAACAAAAGAAGTTGAAGAACGACCAATAACATTTACTTAACTAAGATGCTATGCATTACTGTATGTCTTTTCTATCATGTTAAGTAAATATGTATGTGCTCACGATGTGTTATCCCTGTAGGTACACTTTTGGACCAAGGGCTTAGGGTCGGGTTGAGGAGGTGAGCTAAAAGGAGCAAGATGAATATAGGATGCAGGATTTTGATAGTCTCTACTCTAGGAGTAGTGTAAACCTATAACTTTAACATTCATTACTGGGAATGTAATTAATAGCTTTTGGAAATTTTATTTTGGCCTGTAATCTTCTTAGCTCAAGCTACAACCGGAACCCTTAATAGGTTATAAATGCTTGTTCTGTCCTTTATATGTGTACTAATTGATGTTAAGGTAGGAAGACCCTACATTAGTGGTATCAGAGCAGTGGTTAGATAACCCGGGAATGAGTGAAGGGTAGCCTTAGCAATAAGTTAGCTAGGTGCTTACTTTCAAACATGTTTTGTACATAAGTTGCATATGAAGTATATGATGTTGTGCTAACATGTTTTGTTTATCTAACAAAGTATTATATGAACTGCTTTTGGGTATTGTTGATAACCCTTGTCTTGCAGTATGGCAGCAAACGTGAAGTAGGTGACGCAGTGAGCGTCAATGCAAGTGCGGGGCGTACGAATCCCCTACCCCCGCCAGCTTTTGATGATGAACCGTCCGAACAACAGTTATTGCCAGGGGAGCTAAGCTTAACTCAATTCCTTGCTTACCGACCCCCAACCTTTGAAGGAACCGAGACTGGGGAACGAGCTGAGGAATGGTTAGAAAGAATAGAGCAGATCTTTGTGGCTGCCCCATGTGCGAAGACAGCATGGATACGGTTAGCAGAGTTCCAATTGGCCAAGAAGGCGCTAATGTGGTGGAAGACCACCGTGGTAGAGCAAGAGGCTCAAGGTCATGAGGTTAATTGGAAAATGTTTCGAACTCGCTTTCTGAATCGTTATTTCTCGGCTGCTGCACGACAGGCTAAGGAAGATGAATTCACTCACCTCAAGCAAGGTAATATGTCAGTGTCAGATTATGCTCTTCAGTTTTGCTCCTTACTCAGATATGTGCCTCACATCGCCACGAGCACTCAAGCAAAGATGAGGAACTTTATGAAGGGTTTGAGGCCGGAGCTGTATGATAGGGTGATTAATTATGGCTCTACTTGCTTTGACGATGCACTCTCACGGGCTGAGCTAGCCGAACTAGGAGTGGGTGCATACCCTGATGTTGTACCACCGCCAGCACCCCCTCAGAAATCCACTCATGATAATTTGAAGCCAAGGGGTGAGCAGTTCAAATCAAGAGGAAACACATCGGCATCCAGGTTCAGTGGTAAGAGGTCTGACAATAGATGGAAAGGAAACCGAAGGAGTGATGCCCCATCTGGAAGGGGGCAGTCTCAGGGAGACAGATTCGGAAAGGTCCAGTGCACCCTTTGTGGGCAACCACATCTGACGAAAGATTGCGTAGGATGTTATGTTTGTGGCGACAAAGGCCACTTTGCTAGGCAGTGTCCCAACAGGGGAGGTCAATAGGGTCCTGCGGGGAGGCCTGCGGATAGGACAGCACAGCATAGACCACCCTTCGTGCCGAGACAGTTTGGAGGTCAGCCTATGGGGCCACCTCAAGGGCAAGTCTATGCATTGACGAGGGAGCAGGCTTCAGCGGCTCCGGAGGAAGTTATAGCGGGTACGTGTCTTTTATTTACGCACCCTGCTTTAATATTGATCGACACAGGTGCGTCACACTCTTTTGTGTCAACAAGTTTTGTGGAAAGGCACCACATATGCACTTCTCCGTCACCCACGCCTCTTATAGTCTCGACCCCCGCCGGAAGAAGTATGATTACTGATCGGATCGTCTACGATGGCCTCATTTATTTTGAGGATAAAGAACTAAGGTCAGATTTGATTGTTCTGGGGATGTCAGATTTTGACTGCATTCTGGGCATTGATGTTCTGAACAGGTATCAGGCAGTTGTGAACTGCAGGCAGAGGACTGTACGATTCAAATCTGATAAGGGAGTTCCATGGACGTTCTATGGGGATGGTTCTCGCTCTAAGATCCCGTTGATATCTGCTGTCAAGATGGCACAGTTGTTGGAACGGGGCCATACAGGCTACCTCATTTATGCCGTTGATGTTACGAAAAAGAAAGAAGAAGTAAAAGTTGAGGATGTGCCCGTAGTGGCGGAGTTCCCTGATGTCTTCCCGGAGGAGATTCCCGGATTCCCACCGACGAGAGAAGTCGAGTTTGGGATTGAACTATTACCGGGGACGTCTGCCATTTCTCGTGCCCCTTATAGGATGGCACCAGCGGAGCTAAGGGAACTAAAGATTCAGTTGCAAGAACTCCTTGATAAGGGCTATATACGCCCTAGCGTGTCGTCCTGGGGAGCGCCAGGTTTATTTGTGAAGAAGAAAGATGGTTCGATGCGCTTGTGCGTCGATTACAGACAACTGAACAAAGCTACAGTGAAGAATAAGTACCCACTTCCGAGGATCAATGACTTGTTTGATCAGTTGCAGGGTACGAGACTCTACAGTAAGATCGATCTAAGGTCGGGGTACCATCAGATTCGAGTAAGGGAAGATGATGTCCAGAAGACAGCCTTCAGGACTAGGTATGGGCACTATGAATTCCTAGTCATGCCTTTTGGGGTGACAAATGCCCCGGCTGTTTTCATGAGTTTGATGAACAAGGTGTTCCAGCCATATTTAGATCAATTCGTCATAGTTTTCATTGACGATATACTCATCTACTCCCGGACCGAAGAGGATCATGTACGGCACTTGAGGACAGTACTTCAGATCCTTAGGGATCATCAGTTGTATGCAAAGCTCAGCAAGTGTGAGTTCTGGCTGAGCAGTGGTGTGTTCTTGGGTCATGTTATATCTAGCAGCGGGATATCTGTGGATCCCAGGAAGATTGAAGCTGTAATGGAGTGGGCAGCACCCACTTCTGTGCCCGAGATACAGAGTTTCCTTGGCTTAGCAGGTTATTACCGACGTTTTGTCGAGGGATTTTCTAAGATCGCTAAGCCATTGACACAGCTGACTCAGAAAGGAGTCCCATTCTTTTGGTCCGAAGCTTGTGAGGAAAGCTTCCAAGAATTGAAGCGTCGTTTGACGACAGCGCCAGTGTTGGTGATCCCATCTGAGGATAAGAGGTTTGCCTTGTACACGGATGCATCATTGCATGGTTTGGGCTGTGTATTGATGCAAGACAGGCAAGTGGTAGCCTATGCTTCGAGACAGTTGAAGCCTCATGAGACCAGATACCCAGTCCATGATCTGGAACTGGCGGCTATCATTTTCGCCTTGAAGATTTGGCGTCATTATCTTTATGGTACTACGTTTACCATCTTTACGGACCATAAGAGCCTAAAGTTTCTATTCACTCAGGCTGAACTGAATATGCGTCAAAGAAGATGGATGGATTTGCTCAAGGATTATGACTGTGAGATTGAGTACCATCCGGGTAAAGCAAATTTGATAGCAGACGCCTTAAGTAGGAAGGTGAAGAGTACCGCTGAAGACGCTATGTATTTATCAGCGATGATGACTTCTTATTGCCATCTGGGCTATGATTTTGATGTGGACACGTCGCCGGTGCGAGTGTCGACCTTATTGGCTGAGCCAGATGTATTTGAGGCTATCAGGAAAGCCCAGAGGTCGGATGATGAAGTTCAGAGATGGTTATCGATAGCACTTCGAGGTCAGCCAACAAAGTTTAGAGTGGCTGAAGATGATTCATTAAGACTGGGCAACCGATGGGTAGTCCCAGATACACCAGAGTTACGTAAAGGAATATTGGAACGAGCTCACAGTAGTCGGTTCAGTATTCACCCAGGAGGAAGAAAGATGTACAAGGACCTGAGTGGTCAATTCTGGTGGAGGCGCATGAAGCGTGATGTGATCAGTTTTGTTAAGAGATGTTTGATCTGCTAGCAAGTAAAGGCAGAAAGGCAGAGGCCTGGTGGCGAGCTGAAGAGCTTGGAGGTACCTAAGTGGAAGTGGGAACATATATCTATGGACTTCGTAACCCACTTGCCAAGGTCGGCCTCTGGATTTGATGCGATCTGGGTGATCGTGGATAGGCTGACGAAAGTAGCTCATTTCATCCCTTACAGTATGACTTTCACGTATCTAAAGATGGCCCAATTGTATGTACGGGATGTAGTGAGGTTGCATGGGGTTCCAGTCTCGATCGTGTCTGACAGAGACCCAAGGTTTACTTCTCATTTCTGGGAGGGTCTCCAGACAGCTTTGGGCACCGAAGTGAGACTGAGTACAGCGTATCACCCTCAGACAGACGGCCAAACGGAGCGTACTATACAGACGCTCGAAGATATGCTGAGGGCATGTGTTTTGGAGTTTGATAATCCGTGGCAAGAGTCTATACCACTGGTTGAGTTCTCCTATAATAACAGCTATCAGGCGAGCATTCAAATGGCCCCTTTTGAAGCTCTTTATGGACGACGATGTAGGTCACCACTATATTGGGAGGACTTGACGAGTAGAACGGTCGGAGGACCGGATATGATTAAGGACATGGAGGAAAAGATTAAGATAATACGCTCAAAGATGAAGGCGGCTCAAGATAGGCAAGCAGCCTATGCCAATAAGCGGCGACGGCCGCTAGAATTCCAAGTAGGAGACAAGGTTTTCTTGAAAATCTCACCCTTCAAGGGCGTGGTCCGTTTTGGTATGCGGGGAAAGTTATCTCCGAGATATGTCGGACCGTATGAAGTATTGCAGAGTATTGGTACATTGGCTTACCGTCTGGCTCTACCGCCGTCTTTATCTGGAATTCATGATGTTTTCCATGTTTCTATGTTGAGAAAGTATGAGCCAGACCCGTCTCATGTTTTACAGCCTACTGAAGTGCAGTTAGACTCAGATGTATCCTACGTTGAACGGCCGGTCAGAATTCTGGATCGTGAGGATCGCAGACTACGAAGTAAAGTTATACCGATGGTCAAAGTTCAGTGGGAACGTCGGGGTGTCGAGGAGGCTACGTGGGAGACGGAACGGCGTATGATGCTACATTACCCGGAACTATTTTCTGGTATGATTTATGTTTAGTTTCTTTTGGGTAAGTGCATGCGATTTCGAGGACGAAATCTTATAAGTAGGGGAGTAATGTGATGCCCCGAAATTAATTAATGTATGCCCCGAAATTAATTAATGGTAACCTGGACATTAATTATGTTTATATGATGAATTATTACGATGATCAAGTTATGTGTGGAAATGATGTATTAACATGATTTAAGGATGTTGATTTTAATTATGAGGAAGGTATAGATTTATTGAAGTCGGTTGCATTTTTGTAAATGCTTTTAAAATATCATGTTAGTGTATCTTATACATCATGGTAAGTGTTGGGGTACAATTTAATTAAACCCACATAACCTCCCACTACCCCACCTTTTTAACTCACTTTCCCCTTTTACACTCAAATCCCCAAAATCTTTTTCCCAAACCCTTTCCCCTCATTTTCGAGTTTGGCACAAAGGTGGGAAGGGAATCCTTGCAAAAGCTTCACTCTTGTGATTCTTGGTAAGATTTAAGCCCTATGATGTGTATATGTCACTCCTTGAAGCTTTTGTAAAGTTTTATTTGAGTTTGTATTGATTTTGGAGGGTTTGAAATGGGTCTATATGGGTATGTGTTGTTTATGGTTGGGGAATGTTATTTGAAGTGTTTTTATGTTGGTTTTAGTGGGTTATGAGGTTATTGATGTTGTAAGGAAGTATGGATTTGTAAGGCATGAAGAGAAGCTCGAAAAATGTACATTAATGGTGAATTTTCGGGACTCAGCACTCGGCGATCGATCGCCCGTTCTTGGCGATCGATCGCGAGCTTCCAGTGCACGCCAGTAACGTTTGGCGATCGATCGCCACTTTTGGGCGATCGATCGGCGAGGCTGGCGATCGATCGCGCCAAAAGTGGCGATCGATCGCCAAGAAGGAAATTTTTGCCCCTCGTCCAGTGTAGTCTCGCGATCGATCGCGCCTGGCCAGCGATCGATCGCGAGATGTAAAAATGTGGATTTTTGATATTTTTGTGGGATTTTTGGATATTGGACTATATTTAGCTTCTAATATCAATTTGTATGGTTATGTAGAACCATCCCAGGTACCCACGACTTCAAGGAGATAAAGTCCTCCGACTCCTCCATTTTGGGAATTAAGGTATGTAAGAAACGTACGGGCACCGGACGGTAAACCATACTCCTACATTTAATGATGATGATTATGATGATGTTTATGATGATGATGTTTATGATGATGTTTATGATGATGATGTTTATGATGATGCTTACGATGATGATGTTTATGATGATGTTTATGATGAAGATGTTACGATGATGATGCTTATGATGATGTTTACGATGATGATGTTTACGATGATGATGTTTATGATGATGACGTTTATGATAAGTAAGTTATGATAAGGTCATACGAGGTATATGATTGGGTAAGACGCCCATGTGGTAAGATGCCACCCAATGTATGTGAGTGGGTAAGACGCCCACGTGGTAAGATGCCACATGATGTTATGATATGGCAAGATGCCATATGATGGGGTAAGATGCCCTGTGGTAAGATGCCATACGACGGTCATGTTATGGTAAGATGCCATATAATGGGGTAAGATGCCCTCATACATGAATAAGAATCAGGGATAACAAAAGAAGTTGAAGAACGACCAATAACATTTACTTAACTAAGATGCTATGCATTACTGTATGTCTTTTCTATCATGTTAAGTAAATATGTATGTGCTCACGATGTGTTATCCCTGTAGGTACACTTTTGGACCAAGGGCTTAGGGTCGGGTTGAGGAGGTGAGCTAAAAGGAGCAAGATGAATATAGGATGCAGGATTTTGATAGTCTCTACTCTAGGAGTAGTGTAAACCTATAACTTTAACATTCATTACTGGGAATGTAATTAATAGCTTTTGGAAATTTTATTTTGGCCTGTAATCTTCTTAGCTCAAGCTACAACCGGAACCCTTAAGAGGTTATAAATGCTTGTTCTGTCCTTTATATGTGTACTAATTGATGTTAAGGTAGGAAGACCCTACACATCAACTCTTGCTCCATTTCCCACTCGGAGATCAATCTCTCCTTTCGCCAACAACCTACTCCTTTTGAGATCCTGCACATTAACACAAATGTGAGAACCACGTCCAGTATCTAATACCCATGATGAAGAAATAGATAAATTGACTTCTATAACAAAAATACCTGAAGCGGAAGTCACACTTCCTTTTGTCTTCTTAAGATCTTCCAGATATAATTTGCAGTTCCTCTTCCAATGACCGGTCTCACCGCAATGGAAGCAGTTCCCTTCCTTAGTCACTCCTCCTTTGGCTTGAGTGAAGAAGCATGAGGCTTAGACTTAACAAAGACCTTTTTGTTCTTCTTGTAGCCTTTTGCTTTAGTCTTTCATTTGCTATTATTCACAATAAGAACATTAGTAGACTTAGACTTCTTTGAATTTGCTTCATATGTTCTCAACATACCAAGCAATTGCGGTAGCGTCTTTTCGATTCAATCATATTGTAATTCAAGACAAATTGACTGTAGCTATCAGGCAACGATTGCAAGATCACGTCTGTGGCCAACTCTTGGTCCAATGGAAAACCCAGATTTTCAAGATTCTCAATGTACCCAATCATATTTAGTACATGAGTTCCAACAAGGCTTCCTTCTACCATTCTGCACTGGAATAACGCTCTAGAGACGTCATACCTCTCTTGTCTAGCTTGTTGTTGGTAGAGTTGCTTTAAGTGCTCGATCATATCGAACGCCTCCATTTCCTCATGTTGCTTCTGAAGCTCAGAGTTCATGGTGACAAGCATAAGGCAACCAACATCAAGCGCGTCATTCTGATGCTTCTTGTAAGCATCCTTATCGGTTATAGCAGCCGTTACGGGAGGTTCCTCAGCAGGTAAGGGTTCCTCTAGGACATATTAATTTTTCTCTTGTTTGAGGACAATCCTCAAATTCCTATACCAGTCTAGGAAATTAGTCCCATTCAGTTTGTCCTTCTCAAGGACCGATCGCAATGATAGTGTGCTAGTTACGTTGTTTGATGCCATGGATATCTAAAATATAAATATGCAAAATAAGTTTATGATTTTAATCATTTAATAAGGTCTTATATTAAATGATATTCCCACTATTTTGTTTAAAATATCAACCCTCGTAAACTTAGTGGGCCAAGATCCATTTTCACCTAATCCTGAGTTAGCTTTGGCTAATCACCGAAGACTCGGTTATTTAGGTAGACAACACTTTGTCAATTTCATCACATGTAATTCTTGGATGGTTGGAAGAACAACACTTTGTTCAAATTCATCTAATGAATTATTATCCAACCCCATGCCTCTAGGTTCCCAATCCTATTGAGATAACGCTAGTTAAGTCGAACCCAATTTTAAAATAACACGGATATCACTTTTATCCTTTCGCGCCTTACTAAGATTGTCACGGTGCTTTGCTTTGGCAAACCCACACATGTTCAATCGAAGTCTTGACGAGTATTTTTAATTGGAAGGCATCTTGATTTGACTTAATATTATAAGAGGGATTTATTGATCTCATTATTTTATTAATATTGAAAATATATCTGGTACATATATGAATATATACATATCTACATATATGTATATCAAGCATCAATATTAAATAAAACGATAAACATGCATCTCATACATCAACATAAAATAAACGTGACATGGTTATAGCCCCAACTAATGATTTTCTCAAGCCAATGAGAAAATACTAGAAGGTCAACCTAAGGTAACTTCTCCAAGCACCTCTTTGGCTCCCTTTTGTGAATGGCCTCCTCATCCCGGCACCTTGGTTCATCTTCATTGATCTCCATCAACAAAATTAAACTATACTATATAACAATTACATGATATAGAGAATTTCTCGAGTTACATTCGAGGGGAACGTAGGGGAGGGATAACATTTAGAAAAATAGAGAAGGCACGACTCGCAGGTCGTATTAAATTACAAACATTCACAAAATCCTATCTAATAGGTCATAGGGCTATAACCATGCACCATGCTCAAACAAACACATAAAACATGCTATAACAATTAATGACTTAAATTCTAAACATTTTAAAATTTAATTCCAATAAAACTGTAAAATAAATTTATGAAATTATCGTACGCTCGGGACATCACATGTCACGGATCCTCAGCCCAAACCCACGGCCAACCAACCATGCATGTGACTAGGGTTCGAAACCCTAGCCATCCACGAGCGGCGGTGGCTTGGACCCGATGGGGCTTAGGGTTCGAAACCCTAGCCCACATGTGGCGGCACCATGGAGCCGATAGGGCTTAGGGTTCGAAACCCTAGCCCACATGCGGCGGCAACTTGACCCTTGATCGAGTCAAGGGTCCAAGACCCTTGTTCCAACCGGCGGCCGTGAGCTTCCTTGTGAGCCAATGGCTCGGTTTTGATTACGAATTATCATATACTTCGATCCGTCAATTATATCACATAAAATTATTGCGATAATTCCCTCAAAATCCATTAATACATATCATATATGAATTAAACAGTTTTAAAGCATTCAAAAGATTCAAAACATGATTAAACAATTAATCACATAAATCCGATATGAGCTTTGTACACGGCTCTGATACCACTGTTAGGAATCCATCATACAATATGCAGCGGAATTTAAAATTGGATTCCTACCAAAGGACCTATACAAAGTGATCATATCGAGATTGATTAAGAATCGTACCCTTGTAGCGTGTTTGTAGCAGAATCCTCGTTTTAAGTCCACGAGTCACGAACAAAGATTTGCACCTTCGTCTCTACGGTATCCACACGATCAAATCGAAAGGGTGTTCAAGAACAAGTTGCTAGACTCGTTCTTAAACCAAAACAAGAATCACGGTTCAAAACCGATCAACGGCGGCCGATCTTAAACACTATTCACGGCGGCGGTGGCCGTGAGGTTCAAGAACAAGGCGGCGGCCGAGAGCACTTGTGGAGCTATTAGGTTTGATGATGAATGATTAATCCCAATTAACCTTGTTATCAAATAATATATGTTAGATTTAATTAAAGGCTTTCTCAAAGCCTCATTGGCCCATACCCAATCTATTAATTAAATCCATACATCTAATACTTATAATTAAGACTCTTCTTAATTAATTAATTCATCCAATGAATTATACTCCCTTTATCGATTTAATCTTTTGTGTGACCCGATAGGATCTTGCAATGTTGGCAGTGACATAAAATCTAATTTTATGTCACAAGCAATGAGCGGTATCTAGCAACACATCAAGGCTACCCAAATTACAAGAATGTCATTGACTCGACATAACCTACGGAATGTGATAATATTAACCATGTAACTTAATCCCTTTGTCCAATGTGTTTAGATTGAACACGAGTCATGGAATAGTCATACTCATATATTCAATCTTTTATTTCTTGATCCCCAACTAGAACTAGAATAAACAAATAAGCTCGATATCACATATCGACTCATTCGAGCACGGCCATGCATTTTAGTCTTACTTGATCAAGGGCCCAAACACTTCTCCTGTTATATAGGAGGGACAAATCCTTTCTTGATCACTCAACATCCCTCTACATAATTCGTGGTGTATCCAATGATTGTCTTTATAGTTTACCCTATTACAGGCAACGTTTGACAATATCAAGATACATGACTCCTTATGTTGGGATCTCTGGTGATCTCAAGTCGTAAGGATTACATACATAATTATCACTATGAGAATTGCTTATGACGTTCATATAACTATCCATGTAGCATTCTCATGGTGGGTCTGTCCAGTACATCGTTCTCTAACATGCACCCATGTGTTGATTTGATATCTCATATCTATGAACAATTCATCAATCAAAACATTCTAGTCTCAATGCATTATCATTATCCCGATTCATGATAATACTTGACTAGGGACAATCTCTAAGAACAATACAATATTATTCTAAGGACATTAACTTATATATTAATTCATATTACACAGATACATGAATAATATATAATAATGAATTGCCATTAACAAAATCATAATACAGTGTATGTCATAAACAATCATCTAATGAGTTGTCTTAGGGCATATCCCAACAGCTATGTTGCGAATATATTAATTGAATCTATCACGTCGTTCAGCTTGATGAATTTGATTTGATTATTTGTGTCAAACATATTGATTGCATTTTGGATCGTAAGGATATATCCCTGTTCCATTATATTCAAAATATCTTGTAGTGTATTCTGATCCTTATGCTGTTTTCAGCGTTGATCTATATCTATGTTTGAGATTTTGATTTTGAGGACGGAATCTGTTTAAGTGGGGGAGAAATATAAGGCCCCGGGATTTGATTAATGATTAATTAAATATAATTTATGAATTAATTAATAATAAATTTGGAATTAATTTGAGGTTTACGACGTCGCGGAGTGCCTCAGATTTCTCCAGAAAACAGCGAGTCCGCACAAGCTAGGGTTCTTCGAGTTTTGGCTCGATTCAGTCGTTTCAACCATGGATTGGTTGCGGTCCATGCACGGATGCTCTTTCCCTCACCTTGGACGACCCCCCTGCATCGGTCACCGCTCCTTCCACCGCAGTGGATCGCCGAAAATTACACCTGCAGCTTGCGGTTATTGTTCACACGAAATGGGGTAAATTTGATTTTGATTTCCAGCCTTTAGTTCGAATTTAGCCTTCATTTGAACTCTAATTGTTGGATAAAAATATGATTTGAGTTTGGTTTGATGTTGGAGTACATTTATGTGCAAAAATATGCTGATTAATTGTTGTAAAGATCTTGCATGTTTGGAGCGAAATTTGTTACTGCTGAAAATTGTCGAAACACTAGATTGGTATATCGTCCCCTACTATGTGTGCATGCGTGAGCTTACAGTTTTGGTTTCAGTCCGTCGAAAGAAGGATAAGAGCTAAATAGATCTAATACTTATGAGACCAAAATGGTTGAAGAATGATTATGTGTTGTTACATGCTACTGTAATCTTAAGTATACGACGTTAGGATATAAATAGCCTAAACAATATAAATAGCTTAATAGGAAATCATTAGTTGTAGTCAAGTGCTCACAGTCAATTAACAAGAAAGGATTGAGTTACAAGGGTATTACTGATAGTTAAGCATTTTAATAATGATGCACTTCAATGATAAAGTTATGTCTCTTGAACAATAAGGAAAATATGATAAATTAATGATTATACTTTGAGCTTAATCACTTAAATGTGAGGAAAAGTTGAAATATATTGTTGAAGCCAATTATTAAGACTCGAGTGCTTTGATAACGAGACAAATGGAATAAAATAAACAAATCTGATGTAGTATGAGTATAATTACTTTCTTTTAACAAATTAATGGCATAGTATGATTGAATGAATATTTGGAGGTGTAGATTTTATTAGATTCCAATACCAAAATGTCATTGAAGTGATCGAACTTACGTGATACATGAATGTGCTGAACTTACGTGAATTATGTTAAATTACTTTGCTATGTGATTTTAATTGAATTATGAGCATTCATAGCATCTTAATTTGCATATTGATGTATGAAAATAAATGTTTTGTTAACACACATCATTTGATAAATATACATCGATACATGACATACACGTTGGACATTTCATATTGATCTTACCAATCCTTTGATATCATTTGATTATGATTGAGATCTATAGAGTCATGGGGACGCTGGGCACAGCGATGACAGACAGTGTAGGTAGCAACTGTAGTCATGGCGATGGGGGAGTTATGTCGCACGATGCCTCTACCCTATGCTCGAGCTTGATATTGATTGATGACACCTTTCTTTGGACTCTGATATTTGGTATCTTGACATTCGATTCATTGTACATTTCATGCATTGCATTACATTGCACTGCATTATAGCATATATCACATTTTATAGATACATGTTGTAATTACTTGATAAGTCCATATTGGGCTTTGGCTTACCACCAAGGGCTGTTGTTGTCTTTGTGTGTGGACAATGGCAGGTATTATAGGTAATCAGGATCCCAAAGAGGGAATGCTCGATGGAAGCATCCCGAGTTTGTTTCTTTTGTCTATCTCAGTCGTAGGATAGTAAAATTATACCAGGGCGTGCCCTGGATCGTAAAACTATGTAAATTAAGTTTGTTTCCGTTCAGTCTTGAATATTTGTAGATATTCGGTGTTTATTTACTACTGATGGTATTATGTAAATATTTTGATTATGAAATGTGTGCTGGAGAATTATTGTGCATACTATGGTATGATGTAAATATTTTTAGTATGGATTATGTTATGGATGTCTATTGTGCATGATAAGATATTATGTATTTACTTTCTACACTGGGGATATTATTATTGTTTTTTACATTTTTTTTGGTATGTCCATCGTGCGGGGAGGTCATGCCGAAATTTTTTGGACCACGTATTGGTAAAATTTTAAATAATCTTCCGTTGATTACAAATACATAATTATCGTGTGATAATTAAACACTTAATTAGGAATGTTTCCTAACAAGATGTCTGGTCTAGCAGCAGGTGAAAGCGGAGAGGCAGAGACCAGGAGGTGAATTGAAGAGTTTGGAAGTGCCTAAATGGAAGTGGGAACATATATCTATGGATTTTGTAACCCATTTGCCAAGGACTGCTTTGGGATTTGATGTCATTTGGGTAATAGTGGATAGATTGACTATAGTATCCCACTTTATTACAGTATGACTTTCACGTACTTGAGGATGGCGCAGCTGTACGCTCGTGATGTAGTGAGATTGCACAGGATCCCGATTTCCATTGTATCTAATTGAGATGCGAGATTTACTTCTCACTTCTGGGAATGTCTACAGTCAGCTTTGGGGACTGGAGTAAGGTTGAGTACAACATACCACCCCTAGACAGATGGTCAAACTGAGCATACTATACAAACGCTCGAAGATATATTGCGAGCTTTTGTGTTGGGGTTTGACACTACGTGGCAGGATTTAGTAGCCTTGGTGGAGTTTTCGTACAATAATAGCTATCGGGCGAGCATTCAGATGGCTCTATTTGAAGCTTTATATGGTAGACGTTGTAGATATCCAGTGTGCTGGGATGACGTAGATCGTAAATCAGTCGGAGGGCCGGAGTTGATCCGGGAAATGGAGGAGAAAGTGAAAGTGATAGACTGAGAATGAAAGCACCCAAGATAGATAGGCAATTATGCTAATAAACGGCGACAACCGTTAGAATTTCAGTTAGGTGACAAAGTCTTTTTGAAAATCTCACCTTTCAGGGGTGTTGTACGTTTTGGGATGCGAGGAAAATTGTCACCAAGATATATCGGCCCTTATGAGATCTTGCAGCGTGATGGAATTTTGGCTTACCGTTTGGCCTTACCACCGTCGTTATCTGACATCCATGATTTGTTTCACGTGTCGCTGTTGAGGAAGTACAAACCGGACCGTCTCATATTTTGCAGCCTTCAGAAGTGCTGTTAGACTCTGACGTGTCATATGTAGAACGACCAGTTAGAATTCTGGATCGAGCAGATCGCAGACTTCGGAATAAAGTCATACCAAAGGTTAAAGTTTAATGGGATCGTAGGAGTGTCGAGGAGGCCACGTGGGAGACGGAGCGACAAATGATGCAGCACTATTCGGAACTATTTTTTGATATGCGAATTTAAGTTTCGAATTGACATTTGTAAGCCTATGCAATTTCGAGGTCGATTTTTTTTTTGTAGGGGAGAAATGTGATACTCAATAGATGATTGTGTATAATATGACTTGTTAATGGTAATTATGAGATAATTACAGGATTGTGTTTAAACTTGGCTTTGAAAGGAAGCGGGTATACGATGGGCATGGAATTATTATTTGTGACAAGATTTCATGGAATGAGTCTAATTGAGCTGATAATGTTGAGTAGCCTTGTTGAAGCATGATTAGATGATTAAAATGACATGGATGACTATACTTGTTGGTGTTTAATTATGATTTTAAGGATTTGATCATGTAAGGTGAGTTAATAGATAAAGCACCACTTAAGCTTTTCCTCATTTTTCACGCCTAACCCTACATAAAATCCCTTAAATCTAGTGTTGGGATCGGGGTAGTGTTTAGAAGGGGGGGTTGAATAAACACTAGATATAATTTCGATTTCTTTTCTGGTTAACTGTAAACTGTTAAGTGTTACAGTTGCTTCTCAATAACAGGCAAGTCAGTAGACACTTATTATAGTGCGGAAGACGTCTACAAAACTTGTGAGGAATAAAACTGAAGTAATAAAGCAATAAACGAATAATACGAGAGTTGTTTCTGGAAGTTCGAAGCACAACGCTTCTACGTCTCCCCTTCTTCCTTTGCAGGAAGGATTCACTAGAAGACTTGGTTTACACTTTACAGTATACAACCTCCTTAGGCACTAACACACTTGGCCTAAACTCCTAGCAATCACACTCTTCTTATCTTTTGGATACAAGTGATTCTACAACACTCTCTACAGAATAAAACTTTCTAGCTTTGAGAGTTTCTAAGCAGCAGACTTCAATTGAAAATAATCTGTCACAGATTCAGTTTTGCGGTTTGTCTGCTCTTTGCTGAACGTTTGAAATATCAGTCGTATAGCTTTCTTGCTTTGAAGTATTTCTCTTAGTTTGAAAGTTGCTCAGCCCTTCTTCATTCTCTGCTTGGACGTATTTATAGGTTTGGTTGTCCAACGGTAGCCTTTTTGTATATGGAATGGATTAGCTTTCCAAATACATGTTGTCTTCTTTCCTATTTTGTAAAACAACGGCTCTTTTCACTCTGACGGTAATGGTGGCGGAGATATAGCAGGGTGCGCCGCTCTGTTGTACCTTTGTCAGAGAATGTTGTACTTACTTTGTCTCGTTGCTTAGACTTCTGCTGGTTTCTTTGTTCAACTGGTCGTTCATCCTCTTAAGACCAGTTGATGTCCTTGTTCAGTGAGAGACTTTCCAGTTGATAGTTATCCAGTTTATGTCTTCACCCGGTTGATGTCTTCACCCGGTTGATGTCTTTACCAGTTGATAACTTTATCCAGTTGATGTCTTCATCCGGTTGATGTCTTTATCCGGTTGATGTCTTCATTCGGTTGATGTCTTTATCCGGTTGATGACTTCATCCGGTTGATGACTTCATACCAGTTGATGACTTCATCCGGTTGGTGTCTATCCAGTTGATAGCTTCATCCGGTTGGTATCTATCCAGTTGATGTCTTCATCCGGTTGATGACTTCATATGGTTGATGACTTCATACCAGTTGATGACTTCATCCGGTTAGTGTCTTTATCAGTTGATAGCTTGTCCGGTTGGTATCTATCCAGTTGATGTCTTCATCCGGTTGATGACTATCCAGTTGATGTCTTCATCCGGTTGATGACTATCCAGTTGATGTCTTGTCCGGTTGATAGCTTGTCCGGTTGGTGTCTATCCAGTTGATGTCTTTACCCGGTGAGACTTTAATATCCGGTAGGTGTATTCACCCGGTAGGTCTTTAGCATCCGGTTGATCTTTAACATCCAGTAGGTGTTTGTAATCACCAAAACTTAGAAATCGTTTTCCCAACAATTTCCCCCTTTTTGGTGATGACAAAACTAAGCAGTAATCGATTTCCTACTAGAGTAAATAAGATAAGAGTCCTGAAAATACTTGAAGACATCATGGAAAAGAAATTTTCATTAAATATAAGCAGATTACAAGTTGTAATCAAACTGGACAATTGAGAGAAATTCATCTTTATATAAGATGGATTCTTACACTTTGAATAGAATCTAAGACAAGTCTAGTTTTACATAAAATAGATGATACATGACAAATTTCTCTTTAAATAAACAAAGTAGACCGGAAGGCTTCGATCCACCTAGTTGCGGAGAGGAGGAGCTCGATCCACCTTGTTTCAGAGAGAAGGTCGGGAAGAGGAAGAGTCATATGTATATTCATCAGGCAGCTCCTTTAGTTTTTATGGAATCGCCTAATAAGAATACTCTATCTCTGTCGAGAATACTCTATCTCTGTCTTCCCCCTTTTTGTCATCAGCACCCAGGCATCTGCTGTTTGTAGTTCCTGACTGATGAGGAGCACCAGAACAGGATCAAAGCGCTGAAGCTTATCAGAGCTGGGTTAGATAAGTAATCAACCCATGAGGGGTTGATTTAGATAAGTAATAAACCCATGAAGCGGGAAAGGATCTAACAGAAAACCAGGGAATGAGAAATAACTTAAAAGTAAGCATGATGAGTGAATGTGTGTTATGTGACCAAACAAGAACCTCTATTTATAGGAAAAACAAGGTAGCAATAAATGTGAATGCATTTATGTTAAATAGTGAATACAGAGAGACAGTCAATTTAACACAGTAAGTAAATAGGAGTAAGTAAGAGAGAGTCAGAAAATGATACTATTTGCGCCCGAACCAATGTTTGGAATAGTCGCGTTTTTCGGTAGGCGGTTGGCGCGGACTTCGAGATCTTTGTTGAGCAGTGGGTCTGGACTGAGGGAGTGCTCCAGTTGCAGGGGATGAATGAGCAGCTGAACTTGAAGCTCTCTGAGAAGAGGGAGCAGTTCGACTGGGTTCAGGCAGCCTGCGGATAATTTGAGGAGCAGCAGGCAGACTGTTGCAGATATCTTGAATTTGAGACGCAAACGCTGCTTGCATGGTGGCCAATTGATCAGTCAAAATCTTTTTGGCGTCGTCAATCTTTTCTCCAAGAGCCATTGAGGTGGCAGTATGAAGAGATTCATTGTTCTGATTGATCTGAAGACGCGCCTGGCCAATATGAGAAACTGCTTCTGCAACCGCATTCTCAGCAAAGGTTTGAAGTCTAGTGACAGTAGTAGTTAAACTACTTAGGTCAGCGTAGACTTGCTGGAATTTAGAGTCCGTTTGCTGCTGAAGAGTTCCTAAAATAAGAGTTGCAGCCCTCTCTTCCTGCTTAAGCTTATGAACATCATTGGTCAGTGCTGTAATAGCGGTGGAGAGATGAGCTAGCTGGGCAGCGATGTTTGGTGGCTCGTCCAGAGGGTTTGTGAAGACAAAGAAACCCTCGGATAGTTCCTGATCCATGGACGGATCGCCGGCAAGCATCGGGATATCAGCAGCAGGGGCAAGCGCATTGGGATGAGCAATGACGACTGCAGTGGATGGCAAAGTAGTAGCGTCAATATGAGGGGCCGCAGTTGAGGCGGAGATAGCTACATCCATAGTTCCAGTTTCTTCCACGTGCGGAGCATCCAGTTCAGCATTGGCTTGATCAATCCCAGCAGCAGACGCTTGAGTGTGATCATTGGAATGAGAGGATTCACTTGGTTCATTATTTGCAGAGGAGATGGTCACCTGCTGAACCACATTCTGAATAACTGAATCGACATTGGTGTGATCAACAATCATTTGGTGGGGCTGTTGATCATGTTGAGAGCTGGGAGCAGAGGATGCTGCCTCCAAAGTAGTTGGTGTGGCGTCTGCTCCAGTAGGAGAGGTCTCCAAAACAGTAGAAGTAAGCTCCACAGTAGGAGGGACAACCTCTAAATTTGCAATAGCCATTTGTAGATCTGGCTGATCAGGGCTTGCAACAATTTCAGAAGAGGAGCATGAATGAATCCCAGTGGATATGCAAAGATCATGAAGAGCAAGCTCAGCCATTTCCAGCTTGAGGCCTAGAGCGTTTAGAACTGCTCGATCATGATTCGCTGTTCTTGAATGTCCATCAAACACTTGAATGCGGGATGTAACAAGAGCTTGGAGTCCGCCCACATAGTTCATAATACTAAAGACATCACACAGCTTCAAACTTTTCTCAGGTTTGGGGATTTGAAGATAGGTCAGGATTTTGTTTTCATCTTGCTTTGCCTGAGCCAGAATAGGATCGATATCATCAAAGCGAACCTGTACTCGAGCCTTTACCCAACGATCAAAAATCTCCAGTTGGGGTTCCAGTTGGGCTTTAACTGCATCCATGACCATTTGAATCTCGAATGCAACATGAGTGGACACTGGAGCAATAAGAGATTTTCCTTTGTCAGCTGGAGTGGCCTTGGGATGACAGTAAGGACAAGTAGACTTGGGTGTCTTGAAGCTGATAGAGCCTGGGGCCTGCTGAGAGCTCACCTGAGCTGAAGAGGTGTCTATTAATGGAGCAGACACCATGGCTAATGCAGCAGTGGGTTCCCCAGTTGAAGGGATGACAGGGCTGGGTTCTCTGTCAGAAATAACACCTGTAGGTCCGGCAGAGGAGATAGTGTCGGAGGCGGCAGTGTCTCTCTGACGGGCATCTAGAGGAGCAATTTTTCTGGTCCTTGGCTTCTTAGGAGGAGGAGGAGGAGGAGGAGACTCAGCGGATTCAGAGACAGTCTGTTCCGAGTCACTAATGACTTGAGTCAACCGGCGCTTTGTTGCTCCACCTTCTCTGCCACTTCGTTGGCGATGAAGCTGAAGGTACTTGTGAGTGATGAGTCTCCCTGGATGAAGGTGAGAGAGAGCCCCTGTCTTGATGTGTTTGCTCTCAAATAGACTGCTTAGTGGGAGAGCAAAACCGGATTGACCCTTGCCAGATACGACGAGACTAGTCAGTATTTGAAATAAAACCGCTGACCAGTTTATCTCCAATCTTTTGCATATGGTAGTCATGACATCGAATTTCTCAGGGGTGATCATATCAAATGATCCAGCTTTACAGAGGATCCCCTTTGAGATGATGTCTGCCAGTTGTCGATAGTGGCTCTTCATTAATACCTTCCTGAAAGGAGGTCGTTGAATACGATGGTCAGAGTCCGACACTGTGAGCCGCATCTCTTCTCTTAGGTCTGCCGGAATAGTCGAAAAGTCAGTGAGTCCAGTGGAGGGTAGGCACAGATGAGTGGCAAATTCTGGTTGAGTGATGGTGACTGACTGCCCAGAGATGGATGCCACAACGGTGTCATCCACAACAGTTGCTGTAGCAAAGAATTCTTGTAGTTCATCCTGGTAAAATGAGGGAGCCTGGCTTAGGATCACCAATAGCCCTGAGTTATCCAGCTTTTGAATTAAATCCTTTGTTTCCTCATCAGATGAAGTATATATGGAGTGAAAATCGACGTGAACAGCATTTGTGATAAAACTCGGTTGAACATTCTTCGACATTTTGAATGATTGAGGTGAAGGAGCAGCAGCAATCTGTTAAAGGAAATTTTCTGAAAGAAACGATTGTTGCAGTAAGATGTTTGGAGAAGATGAAGAGAAGAGAAAACTAAAGGCGGTGAAAAAGGAAGTATATGTAACGTCGTACTGTAGATGAGCGGACACATGTATACGTGGCAATCATCTAACGATTAAAAAGATTTTAACCAAAAATAAAAGGACAGGATTTAGGCGGGAGTGAAATAATTTAT
Organism: Haberlea rhodopensis; assembly: GCA_907163345.1. Lineage (NCBI taxonomy): Eukaryota > Viridiplantae > Streptophyta > Magnoliopsida > Lamiales > Gesneriaceae > Haberlea > Haberlea rhodopensis. The sequence continues at coordinate 55,610 of CAJQUN010000497.1, forward strand.
TTTACACAAAAGTAATTTTGAATTCCGACGTTCATTAGGTTAATTAGTATCGAGGGTTATTTTTGTCAAAGCATATTTGGTAACATCAACTGGTATGTGGGGTTCGACTGGTAGGAAAACATCTACTGGATGCAGAGTCCTACTGGTACGAATACCCCCACTGCAGTTGACCATTGTATTACCAGCTTAGCTTAAATAACCATGATAAAATTAAAACAGAAATTCCCCCTAAATAAATGCAACTAAACTAACAAATTCCCCCTGAATTCATTACCCAAACAAAATAATCAAGAAGTAATTTCAATTAAACCAAGAATATTTCGAAAGTAAGAAAACTTAGCGTCCGGTAGGGGTTTTGTGAAGATGTCTGCTGCCTGTTGTTCTGTGGAAATGTACTCCAGCCGTATTTCCTTCTTCATAACATGATCTCTGATGAAATGATGACGAATGTCAATATGTTTAGTACGAGTATGAAGAACTGGATTGTATGTAATGGCAATGGCAGACGTATTGTCACAGAAAATAGGAGCCTCTGTGGACTCAATTCCATAGTCTCTGAGTTGTTGCTGAATCCAGAGCAGTTGGGCACAGCAGCTTCCAGCAGCAAGGTACTCTGCCTCTGCAGTGGAGGTTGCGATGGATGTCTGTTTCTTGCATCCCCATGATATTAACCGATCACCAAGAAATTGACAATATCCACTGGTGCTTTTCCTGTCAATTTTACATCCAGCATAGTCAGCATCTGAGTATCCAATGAGATTAAAAGTTGAGTCTCTTGGATACCATAGACCAACATTCTCGGTTCCTTTTAAGTATTTTAGGATCCTTTTGACAGCAGTGAAGTGCGACTGCTTGGGATTTGCTTGAAACCGGGCGCACATACATACTGCAAACATAATATCGGGTCGGCTGGCTGTCAAGTATAGTAAAGATCCGATCATGCCTCGATACATTGTAACTTCGACTGGTATTCCTGAATTATCCAAGTCGAGTTTGGCGGATGAGCTCATTGGTGTAGCAGCAGCTGAGCTGGTACTCATTCCATATTTCTTCAGTAGCTCTTTAGTGTACTTGGACTGATTTATCAGAATTCCTTCACTAGATTGCTTGACTTGCAATCCTAAGAAAAAAGATAACTCTCCCATCATGCTCATCTCGAATTGTTCCTGCATGATTTTAGAAAATCTTTCGCACAGTTTTGGGTTAGTACTCCCGAAGATAATATCATCAACATATATTTGAACTAGCAAAGTATGATCTCCCTTTGTAAATTTAAAAAGGGTCTTGTCCACCGTGCCAATAACAAAGTTGTGCTCTGTCAAATATTTTGATAAAGTTTCATACCAGGCACAGGGAGCTTGCTTTAGACCATACAGAGCTTTATTCAGACGGAAAACATGAGATGGCTGCTGATGGTTTTCAAATCCAGGAGGTTGTTCAACATAAACTTCTTCCTGGAGTTTGCCGTTAAGAAATGCACTCTTAACATCCATCTGATAGACTTTAAAGTCTTTAAATGCAGCAAATGCAAGAAATATGCGAATTGCTTCTAGTCGTGCTACAGGGGCAAAGGTTTCATCGAAATCAATGCCTTCTTCCTGTCTGTAGCCCTGTGCAACTAATCTTGCTTTATTTCTAATTACTGTTCCATTTTCGTCTAATTTATTTCTAAATACCCATTTGGTGCCAATTACAGTGTGATGCTGTGGTCGTGGTACTAGATACCATACTCTGTTTCGCTCAAACTGGTTTAGTTCTTCCTGCATTGCTTCTACCCAACTTGGGTCTAATATAGCTTCATCAATCTTCTTAGGTTCTATATGAGATATGAATGCAGCATGAAGAAATTCGTTAATCATTTGTCCTCTGGTGCGTAGAGGAGCAAGAGGGTTACCGATGACCTGCTCGGGTGGATGATCCTTCTTCCACCGGAGCGAAGGTCCTAGTGGGTTGAGTTCTTCAGTTGACTGGATGTGAGTAGGTAAATCAGAGATTCTGATAGACCCATCTTTCTCATTGGTTCCTTCAACTGCAGTAGAGGTGGATGCCACTGTTTCATTGATGGCTGGCTGCAGTGCTTGTTGGCCAGCAGACTCCTCTGCTTGAGCTTCAGGGATTTCTGGTTCTAAGGAGCAGTCAGCCCTGCTTCTGTAATCAATCTCATCATCAACATTTTCGTCAATATAAGTGCTTTCCAGTCGATTACTCAAGTTGTTGATTTGTATATCGAATAGTGTACAGTCAGTAGGTTCATCAAATTTTACATGCACTGATTCTTCTACATTAAGAGTTCTATTATTAAATACTCTGAATGCCTTACTAACTGTAGAATAGCCAAGGAATATTCCAGCATCAGATTTGGCATCAAAGGCGGTGAGATGAGTCTTTCCATTGTTGTGAATAAAACATTTGCAACCAAACACATGGAAATAAGAAATATTTGGCTTACTGCCATTCCAGATCTCATAAGGGGTTTTATTGGCTCGCTTATTAATCATCGATCTGTTATGCGTATAACATGCTGTGTTGACAGCTTCTGCCCAAAATCTCTGCGATATTTCTGATTCCGCGAGCATAGTTCGCGCAGCTTCTTTCAAAGTGCGGTTTCCTACGCTCAGCAACTCCGTTTTGTTGAGGAGTTCTAGCTGCAGAGTATTCGTGTTTAATACCAAGGTCATCTAGATATGATTCGAGTGATTGATTGGTAAACTCAGTACCTTTATCACTGCGAATTCTATCTATCCCACACGATTTCTCATTTTGGAGTCTTTTCAGTAATTTGATCAGCTTTGGAGTAGCCTGATCTTTACCACTTAGGAACAAGACCCACGTGAAACGAGTGTAATCGTCTATTAACACTAGGGTGTACTTCATTCCGCCTAGACTTGTTACTGGTATAGGACCAAACAGATCAATATGCAGCAACTCTAGGCACCGAGAAGAAGATTTACTCCCTTTGTTCTTAAAAGAGGATCTGATTTGCTTACCGAGTTGGCATGCTGCACAGATCTTGTCCTTTGAGAACTCAATTTGGGGCAGTCCAACAACTAGATCAAGTTTACGCAGACTAGCAATAGTTTTAAAATTTAAGTGACTCAACCGTTTGTGCCAAAGCCAATTTTTGGAAGTATTCTGGGCAGCTAAGCAAGTAAAGGAAGTAGGCTGATTAAGATTCCAATCAATTTTATATGTGTTATCATGCCTTCTTCCTATAAGTAATACATTGCCATCAGTAGATTTAATTGTGCATGAATGCTGATTGAATTCTACGGAATGACCATTGTCACACAATTGACTTATGCTAATCAAATTATAGCATAGATTTTCAACTAAAAGAATATCTTTAATGATGAGGTTACCGTAGATAATCTTACCCTTACCCACGGTTCTACCTTTCGCGTTATCTCCAAAAGTTATTCTGGGTCCGGTGGAGTCCACTAGTTCAGACAATAAGCTTGCATTCCCTGTCATATGTCTAGAGCATCCGCTGTCTAGGAACCATTCTGAGCTCCGAACTGGATGCATTCTAGTTTCCTGCAATTAAAGCGATAGACTGATTGGTACCCAATCCTACTTGGGTCCTGGTAGGATTAGTCCTTTCGGAACCCACACTTGTATGACCCTGAATGATTTAGGTCGGTGTGTGTTCTGAAATGTGTGTGCATTTATAAATGTAGGTGATGATTTTAGCTGTGGAGTGTGATAATATGTGTATGCATGTGCTTTTGGTTTGTAGTTCCTGTTATTCAGCATATACCTCTTCTGGACAGGTTTACAGTTGTAGTACCAGTTGGGTTTAACCTCTCTAGCTGCTCGACCAGTGGTTTTAAGTTCATTTCTGAACTTTTGCCTTGGTTTAGCCTCTTTGAGTGGTTCTACATAACCGATACCTCTGTGCTGTACCTGTTCCTTGATGAGTGTTGCTTTAACAGGTTCTTTAACCAGTTCATACGGGTCATATACTGTGCTAGATCTTACAAAGTTCATTGATTGAACCTTGCCTTTTGTTAGACACAGTTGAGGCTCATTACCAGATGAACTGCTGTCATTGCTATTAAAGCCTATGCCAGTTAAATCACCAGCAAGCCTTATAGACTCAAGCATTTTATCCTTTCTGGTAGTCGACGCATTCCAAGTGCTAACCAGTTTGCTGAGTTTCTGGTACGCACACTTGGCTTCATCTCTTTCTTTCACTAGGCGACTGGCTGCTTCCCTTAAGCAATTCAACTCCCTTGATTGTTCACAATCAAGTTTGTTTTCAAGCGTTTTAGTTGGAATTGAGTGCTCAGTCTTATAGCTTTCAAAAGATTCGTATAGCGTCTGATACTCATTTATCATGTCCTGCAATGCATTGGTGAGTTCATGATGTGTAAATTTAGATAGGTTAGTTTCATGTACCTCATTTTCATCATTCGCCATTAAGCAGTGGACTTCTTCGTCTTCACTCTCGCTGGATGAGCTAATTGACTCCTCTGATTCTGATTCAGAATCAGCCCATTTGCTCTTACTATCTTCTGCCACTAAAACCTTTTGATCTCTGTCCCGTTTGGATGTTCTTCTGGTTTCCTTGGATTTTCTGTAATCCTTGGATCCTCTTTTGTGATCATCCTTTTTGGGTTTAGGACAGTCTGCGATGAAGTGCCCTGGTTTGAGACAGTTGAAGCATACTCGCTCTTCTTCTTCTGAATTTCCTTTGGAACTTTGCCTTCGAGGATATGATTGATAAGGTCTCTGGTTCTTCTTCATGAATTTTCCAAATTTCTTTACGAACATTGCCATCGCATCGTTACACATCTTTTCTGGAGTCATTTCAGTAGGAGTAGGCAGAGACTCAGATGCAGTGAGAGCTTTTGTTGGTTGACTTGTACTTGGTTCATCTTCAACCCGAATGCCTAATTCGAATTCATAGGCTTTTAAATCAGCAAACAGATCATGTAGATCTATCTTGTTGATATCCTTCGATTCTCTCATAGCAATGGTCTTGACATCCCATTCTCTTGGTAGACCTCTCATCACTTTGAGAGTGACTTCTCTGTTGGGTAACTCCTTACCCAGACTGCTTAGTTCATTTATTATTCCAGTCACTCTTTCATCGTACTCATTGAGAGTTTCTCCATTTATCATTTTGATATGCTCAAACTTTTGTAAAGCCACAGTAAGCTTGTTCTCCTTGGTTTGATCATTTCCTTCACAGAGTTGAGCAATCTTTTCCCAGATCTCTTTGGCTGTTGGGCACATTTTGATTTTGTTGAACATATTTTTGTCCAAAGTTTTGAACAAAATGTCTTTAGCCACGTTGTCTAGATTTGCTTTTTTTTTGTCTTCATTTGACCATTGAGATCTTTCCTTTTCTACCATTTGTGGATCACCACTTGTGATAGAGGCAGCTGTATTGATTTTCATGATCTTCAACGGTCCTTCGGTGATCACATACCACATATCATCATCTTGAGCACTTAGATGTGCTTGCATACGGATCCTCCAGTCATCATATTCGTCTTTCTTGAACATTGGAATCTTGCTGAATGAGGCCATCGGTTTTTGGTAAATAGTAATTTCTCAAGATTGAGAAGACCTAAGCTCTGATACCACTTGTTGGGATCGGGGTAGTGTTTAGAAGGGGGGGGGGTTGAATAAACACTAGATATAATTTCGATTTCTTTTCTGGTTAACTGTAAACTGTTAAGTGTTACAGTTGCTTCTCAATAACAGGCAAGTCAGTAGACACTTATTATAGTGCGGAAGACGTCTACAAAACTTGTGAGGAATAAAACTGAAGTAATAAAGCAATAAACGAATAATACGAGAGTTGTTTCTGGAAGTTCGAAGCACAACGCTTCTACGTCTCCCCTTCTTCCTTTGCAGGAAGGATTCACTAGAAGACTTGGTTTACACTTTACAGTATACAACCTCCTTAGGCACTAACACACTTGGCCTAAACTCCTAGCAATCACACTCTTCTTATCTTTTGGATACAAGTGATTCTATAACACTCTCTACAGAATAAAACTTTCTAGCTTTGAGAGTTTCTAAGCAGCAGACTTCAATTGAAAATAATCTGTCACAGATTCAGTTTTGCGGTTTGTCTGCTCTTTGCTGAACGTTTGAAATATCAGTCGTATAGCTTTCTTGCTTTGAAGTATTTCTCTTAGTTTGAAAGTTGCTCAGCCCTTCTTCATTCTCTGCTTGGACGTATTTATAGGTTTGGTTGTCCAACGGTAGCCTTTTTGTATATGGAATGGATTAGCTTTCCAAATACATGTTGTCTTCTTTCCTATTTTGTAAAACAACGGCTCTTTTCACTCTGACGGTAATGGTGGCGGAGATATAGCAGGGTGCGCCGCTCTGTTGTACCTTTGTCAGAGAATGTTGTACTTACTTTGTCTCGTTGCTTAGACTTCTGCTGGTTTCTTTGTTCAACTGGTCGTTCATCCTCTTAAGACCAGTTGATGTCCTTGTTCAGTGAGAGACTTTCCAGTTGATAGTTATCCAGTTTATGTCTTCACCCGGTTGATGTCTTCACCCGGTTGATGTCTTTACCAGTTGATAACTTTATCCAGTTGATGTCTTCATCCGGTTGATGTCTTTATCCGGTTGATGTCTTCATCCGGTTGATGTCTTTATCCGGTTGATGACTTCATCCGGTTGATGACTTCATACCAGTTGATGACTTCATCCGGTTGGTGTCTATCCAGTTGATAGCTTCATCCGGTTGGTATCTATCCAGTTGATGTCTTCATCCGGTTGATGACTTCATATGGTTGATGACTTCATACCAGTTGATGACTTCATCCGGTTAGTGTCTTTATCAGTTGATAGCTTGTCCGGTTGGTATCTATCCAGTTGATGTCTTCATCCGGTTGATGACTATCCAGTTGATGTCTTCATCCGGTTGATGACTATCCAGTTGATGTCTTGTCCGGTTGATAGCTTGTCCGGTTGGTGTCTATCCAGTTGATGTCTTTACCCGGTGAGACTTTAATATCCGGTAGGTGTATTCACCCGGTAGGTCTTTAGCATCCGGTTGATCTTTAACATCCAGTAGGTGTTTGTAATCACCAAAACTTAGAAATCGTTTTCCCAACATCTAGAAAGGAAGCTTGGGGATTCTTGCCTTGAATACTTGGATTTGGAAGCTTTTAAGTGTAATAAAGGAGTAAAGATTAGAGTTTTAGATATGTTTTGTTAAAATTGTTGAGTTTGATTTGGGGAAAACCTTGTTTATGAACTTGTTGGATTGATTTGTTAAGTCTTGAAGATTAGGTTGTTTTTGGTTGTATATTGAGGTTTTTGATGTGTTATGTTGAAGGATTTGGAGGCTTATTGTGTATTGTGTGTAGGAATGCTGAATATGGCTGTGTTTTGACTCCGCGATAGATCGGCGAGTCTCCTTGATCGATTGGTAAGATCTCCTCAATCGATTGCGGCAAGGCAGTGGGTTCTCGCGATCGATCGCGAGGTTCAGGTGGTAGCGCTTATTGTGTATGCCCAAATTAACCTCATTTAATCCTCAAGATTGATAACAAAAAATGTGGTAGTGTGAGTAGGGATCTATCCCACGAGTATGTGTGAATTCTTGTGTTAACGAAAATAAAAAACAAAACAATTAAAATAAAAGGATGGGGTTGTGAATGTTAAATTATACTAACTAAAATTAAAACTAAAGATTAAACTAATGAAAGTTATTCTTGGTGATGTTGTCTTCGAAAAAATCGTCCCAAAGATCCATTTTGTCACAGTATTCTTTCACCGCCTCATCTTCCACATCACATGATTCATCTAGATATTCAACATAGGTCTCAGTTGGAAACGTAACTTTTGGAGTTGCAGGGCGTACAAGCTCCTTTTCTTCTATTGGCACATGTGTCTCCTCTTCTAGCTCGAGTGGTGTCAGTACAACCTTCTCCATAGTCTCCACTTCTTCATCACTCCATGATTTGAATGCAATCATGGTCTCCCTTTGATGCTCCACGTTCGGGAGAATATATAGTCTGATATTTGTGTTGCTATCCGATTGGCCGATCTTTTTAGTTGCTCCATTTGGTTACCCTTCTGAGTGCTAGCTCTGAATTCCTATTGAAATTGCAAAGTACTATAATTAAGTTTTGAAACAAGATCCTCTAAAGACTCGCCAGAGGTACAGTATTGAGGTTGTTGTGGCCATGGTGAATATTGTGATATGTATGGCGGTAGGTTGGATTGCATGTAGGGTGGAGGTGGCTCATCCATTGATTGGCATATTGATCACTCCAACTTGAGTTGTAAGCATCTAAAACACGATTTCAGTTAGTTAATAATTGACTAACCCAGCATTTCAAACATTTATCCTCAAAACCTGAAAATCGATTGCCATATTCTAACATGCATAAACATCGATCGTTAATCCTTAAACATGCAAACACTGAAGATGCACATGCACCTATATAGCAGCAGATTTCAAACAATGCAGCATGATTTTCAACAAAAAGGTGCTCCAAACCATAACCAAATCATACCATAATCCATCCAATACTGTTAAACTAACATGCAATGCAATAACTAACATTAACACCTAAAGTGATGGCCAAAATTTTGAATTAAAAACTTAATGTGGAGTACCCTGCTCTTCACGCCAAAATCAAAAAAGCATTGGGCATTTTTCGACGATCCGCGGCGGTGGTAGGAGCGGAGACCGGTGGGGAAACATCGGCACTGGTGAGGGGAAGGGATTAGACATGCACAATCGAAACAATCTAAGGTCAAAACGAAGAAATCGAACGAAAACCACGGAACCCTAAAAATAATGTGCTCACCGTTTTCTGAGAGAATCTAACGGAATCCGCAACGGGAACTTCCATTTCTTGGTATGGAAACGTGCGCCGTTGAGTGAGGAAGGTGGTGGTGGGTCGACCTTGGCAAACGGTGGTCGGACGGCGGCGTGCGCACGGCTTTAGCAGCGAGTGGTAGAGGTGGCGCGGGAGAGATGCAGAGTGACGAAAATTTGTGTGTGTGCGTTTCACATTTTAGTGTGTGTCAGAAGCGTGTGTTTTAAACACCAAATGCCCTAGCTCGGTTATGTACATCAAAGTGTCACCGGTGCACTGATAAATTAAATTTACAGTTGATACTTGGGATTTATACCCACTACTATACCACAACATTTAATTTTTCATTTTAATAATTTATTGATAAAATATTATCGGAGTTTATTTGACCAAGTCAAATTATATCATGTTTTCCGTCAGTTGACATTCGTATTGTTAATTTCACTACTAATTAATTAATTCCAAATTAATTATTAATTAATTTCCAAATTATATTTAATTAACAGTAATCAATCTTGGTGCCTTACACTTCTCCCCCACGTAAACAGATTTCGTCCTCGAAATCACAAACATAGATCCAGATCATTGCAAAACAACATATAGATCAGAATACAAGACATGATATATTGAATACTATGGAACATGTATATATCCTTACGATCCAAAATGCAAACAGGATGTTTGACAAGAATGATCAAGTCTACTCTTATCAGGCTGAAAGACATGATAGATTCAATTAATATATTCGCAACCTAGCAACATGAAGAAAAATACATCGCGAGTGACCGCTAAAGCCAGTGACAATGCAAATCTATCGACAAGGTTTCCAATTCGATCTCAGATATTGCACAGTCAAAGTAACAAGGTGATAATTTGTCTCGTGAACATAAACGATTTGTGTCTTTAACGGAGAAATTTTCAGAAACGTAAGATCTCCGTACAGAAATTCTATGGGTCGTCTTCGTTTAGAAGCATAACTAGCTTGACGATCTTGGGCAGCCATCATCCGCTCTCTGAATAACTTAATCTTATCATTCGTTTCTCGTATTATATCAGGTCCATTCAATTGGTTTTTCACCGAGAGGCGATCTTCAACGTCTCTCCTAAAAGGTTTCAAAAGATGCCAAATCCTAAGCTCGTTTGGTAGGTATCAATATAGGAAAATTCGATTAACGGCAAAGCTCCATACCCTCCAAAGTTAAAATCAACAGAATCATATTCGTATAAGGATAAGTCCGCTTGTAAGAAAGACAAGTGCAGACTTCAAAAGCAAATCAATAATTTTCAAAACAGCATCAAACTCTCTTGGTGATCGAGGAATACGTGTCACTCCATCGGCATATATTCTCAATCCCATTGGGACTTTCAAATCCATGAAGTAACCTTCCGAGTTTATTCATTTGGTTTAAACATGTTGACAACCTCAACATTTAACAATGCATCAGTAACGTCTTATCTCATATATCGCCATCAGAACTGAGGTCTATGAGTCATATACATCTTTCGTCTTCAGGGTGAATACTGTATTCATAGTTATGAACTCTTCGAATAATCTCAGAGGTCAAATCATAATTATCAGGAACAACTTATGAATCATTAAGTCGTAGAAACTATCAGTAGATATCTGAAAGCAAGATGGATGTTCTGGAGATACGAGTTCTTAATATTTCTGAGTTTGAACATCAATTCGTTGGGTTTTTCTGGTGGTTAGAATAAATTTCGACTCAACTTGAAATGCTGAAACAACGATAGAATTTTCTCAATCAGAAGTACAGATATCAGCATGCACTTGGTGATACGAACATAAACTCGTGGACTTTATGACTGAGGACAGCCGTAGCGACATTCATTCGTCTAGAATGATATTGAGCTTCACCATCGTACTATGTCAAGAGCTTCACCATCGTAATTCATCAATCTTCATTGCCTTGTATTCAGAACGAATAGATATTTTAAGTTCTTGTGGTCCGAATAGAAACAAATTTTCACCCGTATAAATAATGACGTCAAAATTTTTTAAAACAAAACATTTGTTACCAGTTCAAAACTATATGTAGGGTCTCAAGAAAACAAATTTCAAACTCATCTGACCAAAAACATTTTCAACTTTTCTGTGTCAGTTGAGTAATAGGTTTAGCCATTTTTCAAAAACAGAACCTTTCGATAATCGACATTTGGAATCTCGCTAAACCACAAAATATCGGACCTCATGAACATTGGTAGGTCTTAGCCAGTTTAACACTACTTTGACCTTATTTCAATCAACAGAAATGCTACGTCGAGAAATGACGTGGCCAAAGAGTATCACTTCGACCATCCAAAATTTCCATTTGGATAGCTTGGCATACCGAATCATTTCCTATAGGAAATAGAGATATCGATTACAGATATGTCATATTTGCTTTGGTGACATAAGGAATGACAACCATAGATTCGGTGGTTAGTCAAAGCACCAAAATTACGCTCGTCTGATCAGAGAAATATATAACTCGTTTGAGTTAATCGTCTAAGAGATGTGATATAATCATTTTCTTCGCTATCACTGGGAAAATTCAATAGGAGTATCCCGCTAAAATTACACGGTGGAAAGATTGTCATCCTGTGAAATCCACATTCAGGCTGGATGGATTGATCAAAATTATTTCACTTAAGGAATCTGAGATATCTGTTTCAGATATTCAACACATTCTAGTTTCATCTTGAAATAATTACAATTTCTATTAGAATTTGTCAAAAGATTCGACTCATCGAGTTCAAGAAAAGTTCAAGAATTAGAAGACTGGTATGACATAATCATATGTCGAGTACACAAGATAGAGTTAAACAGATCTTGGTTTTGGATTGATACCTGATACCATTCAGAGTGCAGATCTTTTAGTAGACGGACAGAATTGTCCTATAATAATGAATCGGGTAAATCCTTAACAGAAGACAATCATTTCAGTTGTCTAAATTCAATACCGAGTCAAAGTCTCTATATCGGTTTGCGTACAAATCTCATTGGAAGTATCTTCAAAAAATTTACCAGTTTTAAACTTTTTCTCAAAACTTTACCACCAGTGTACGGAGTCTAAACTAAGTTAATACTCAAGTCCATTCAAATTATATTCTTTAATAGACCCAATATCACTTCAGTTAACCTGAGATTCCTAATAGTTCCGAGCACAAGTTCATGTTCAACACTACTGTCGTACGATCACCAGGTCTTGATCTGTACCACTTCTAGATTTTCAGAAAATTAGACTTTTCTTGAAAACCGATTATATGGTACATCTACTCCAAGTTTATATATAATCCATTAATGGTTTTAACATATATCGAACCATTTTTAGCATTTATTTAATTATTTTTGTGCATCGTTCAAGTCATGTTTCGGATGTACATCTGTACATTCTATTATTATGTATACTGATGAGTCACACCATTCGTGCTTCATCTATGTTATTAACACATAACAACTTAAAGGCTCAATCCTTTTCTCAGGATTAAAAGTTTGAATAACTTAAAAGGTAATTCATTACTCGTAATTTATTACTTCATCTCAGTCAAATTATGAAGTATCGTAACACAGAAGGAATTTCGACTTAGACATCCTGTCCTAAAATTCCACATATTCATATTAATCAATTAACATCAAACTACTTAATGAACATCATATTCTGTAGGTTCGATCATACTTCAAATTAGCCATCTCAGCATTAAATTTCATTTAAAATTTGAGATACATGGGAATTCATCATAAGGATAAAACTTCCCAAAAATTCTCGATCTGTATCTCATATCTTTTGTATTTTCTCAACATCTCATGATGTTTCTTGGTTACATGATCAAATCTATATTCCAGTTCATCAAATCCAGCATCTAACTATATTTTCATACAACATATTCGTTAGCTCATTCTTTTTACTTTTTGTAAAACTGTCATATCTTTAACTCATTTGTTATAGTCGTATCTCATTCTTTTCCAGCATTGTAATGCCGAAATCGAAATGGCTCTATGTCCTGGAGATATCTCAATCCCATTCAAGGACTCTCATTTCAATTATCTCAAAATTCAATAGATAATGTTATTCGCAACAGGTTCCAGAGCAACTTCATTTCTCAATGACCTCATACTCATTTAAAATTTCAGAAAAGAGTTTGAATGTCTCATTTGATATGCATATTCCTCATTCATTCAATCTAATGCAGTATTCGTTCAATAATAACAGGTCTTGTAGGTGCTGAGTGTAAACTCTTTCCCTACTAAGTTTTATCAAACATAAACAGTAATGTATCGATATCGTGGTCAATATCAATACGACAGGACTCAGCATACTCAAACATAAATCACATATTGACATCAACTATTTCACTCCAAATCATGTAAGAGAAAATTGATCAAATAAGTTTCAAACACATACGCACATGTTAATTCGTGCCTATTCAAAGTGTACACAAGACTCAAGACTAGAGCATTCCTAGTTTATACTCTGATACCAACTGTGAGGACCCGTTCCTAATCAAATGTTTAATTATCACACAATGATTATTTATTTGTAAACAAGGGAAGATATTTTTTTTTTAAATCTGCCAACAAGTGGCTCTAAAAATTTCAGCATGACCTCCACGCACGAGGGACATACCAGAAAAAATGAAAAGCACAAAATCATTTCCCAGTGCATACATAATACCATAACATCCATCATAGGCATCCAGCACATAATACGTACTCAAAATATTTACATCATACCATAGCATGCATAATAAGTCTCAAGCACACATTTTATACTCAAAATATTTACATAATATCATCAGCAGTAAAGAAACAGCAAATATTCACCAATAATCAAGACTGGATGGAAATAAACTTAATTTACATAGTTATACTATCCAGGACACACCCTAGGTATACTTAACTATCCTACGACTTGGAAAAGACAAAAGAAAACAACCTCATGTAAGACTTCTAGCGCGCATTCCCTCTTTGGGATCCTGGTCACCTGGAATACCTGACATTGCTCACACACAAAGACAACAACAGCCCCCTAAGGGTGAGCCAAAGCCCAATATGAAATTATCAAGTAATTACAACATGTATCTATAAAATCTGATAGATGATTCAATGCAATGCAAATGCATTGTAATGCAATGCATGTCAGGTACAAGGAATTGAATCTTAAGATACCAAACTATCGGAATCCAAGGAAATGTATCATCAATCAATATCAAGCTCGAGCAGAGGGTAACAACACACACACTTTGCGCTAGGAGAATCATCCTGTGATGTGCTCGTTATTCCTCGTGTCTAGGTCCGATAGCAACGCGCGTGGCTACAGTCGCTACCTACACTGCATGTCATCATCGTGCCCGTCGTCCCCGACACTCAGAGTAAATCAACTCAGTTCATCAAGGATATCAAAGAAATGGATAGATCAATATGATATGCCCATGAATCATCTATGCATAATATGACATATGCAACTCAATATGTCATGCAATCTCATGTGTATGTCATATATCGATGCATATTTATCAAAATTATGTGTGTTAACAAAACATTTATTTTCATACATCGATATGCCAATTATAAATGCTATGAATGCTCATAATTCAATTAAAATCACATAGCCAAGTAATTTCACGTAATTCACGTAAGTTCAGCAAATCATGTATCAAATAATACAGATACTTGTCGTATGTTACCGATCGCAACATACTTATTTCTTTCTTTTCTAAAGGATGAATGTCGTCCTTGTAGCTCATGGAGCTCCAGTGTGATGTTAATCTATCAAATTCATATAAAGACATTTCATTACTTCTTTGTCACTAAAGTTATCTCAGCATACATATAATATATTCTTTAACTTGAAGCGGCTAATCAGATCTAAACTATGTAGGATAGAAGTATTATGATTCTCGTACTCATTCTTACTATTTCTTCAGTTCTAGAGTTATTAAGATGTCTAATGATCAGTAAAATCCAAATAATATATTTATTTCGTTGAACACAATTCACATGCTCTCAATTTATAATTTCAATTATATCCTTAAATATTATCCATCACTTGGGAACTAAACCCATAAGATCAAAATAAAACAGTAAACAGCCAGATTTCAAATTAAAAGAGGTAGAATTCTGCCAAGTACTAAAATTCACTCAACACTCAATCTCAAGTCCCAAAAACAATGATAGAAATGCAAATCCCCAACTATCGTGTAAATTTCAACCAATACTAGTTAGACATGCAGTAGCTTAAACAATCAAGATACCCAGCATAAACTCAACAGCTAAAATTCTCCCCCAAACAGCAGAAAACCAACGAACCAATCCAAAAATGACATTGAGTTACATGCAATTCTCCTATACAAGATTCATTAAGCTAGAACATAGTTTTCATGTGTTAAAATCAATGAAAAACATGCTTTACGAATTTACACCCTCAATCCCTAGATTGCTTCGTCCACCCCCCATCAACAGCTCCAAAAATCGAAACATAATGCTACTGAACAATTCATGAAATCCTCCTATACTTGATTAAATCAATCTAGAACACGATTTCAGTTAGTTAATAATTGACTAACCCAGCATTTCAAACATTTATCCTCAAAACCTAAAAATCGATTGCCATATTCTAACATGCATGAACATCGATCGTTAATCCTTAAACATGCAAACACTAAAGATGCACATGCACCTATATAGCAGCAGATTTCAAACAATGCAGCATGATTTTCGACAAAAATGTGCTCCAAACCATAACCAAATCATACCATAATCCATCCAATACTGGTAAACTAACATGCAGTGCAATAACTAACATTAACACCTAAAGTGATGGCCAAAATTTGGAATTAAAAACTGAATGTGGAGTACCCTGCTCTTCACGCCAAAATCAGAAAGCATTTGGGCAATTTTCAGCGATCCGCTGCGGCGGTAGGAGCGGCGATTGGTGGGAAAACATCGGCACTGGTGAGGGGAAGGGATTAGACATGCACAATCGAAACATTCCAAGGTCAAAACAAAGAAATCGAACGAAAATCGCAGAACCCTAAAAATAATGAGCTCCCCGTTTTCTGAGAGAATCCAACGGAATCTGCAACGGGAACTCCAATTCTTGGTATGGAAACGTGCGCCGTTGAGTGAGGAAGGTGGTGGTGGGTCGACCTTGGCGAACGGTGGTCGAACGGCGGCGTGCGCACGACTTTAGCAGCGAGTGGTAGAGGTGGTGCGGGAGAGATGCAGAGTGACGGGAATTTGTTTGTGTGCTTTTCACATTTTAGTGTGTGTCTGAAGCGTGTGTTTTAAACACCAAGTATCCTAGCTCGGTTATGTACATCGAAGTGTCACTGGTGCACTGATAAATTAAATTTACAGTTGATACTTGGGATTTATACCCACTAGTATACCATAACATTTAATTTTTCATTTTAATAATTTATTTATAAAATATTACGGGGTTTATTTGACCAAGTCAAAATATAACATGTTCCGTCAGTTGACATTCGTATTGTCAATTTGACTTCTAATTAATTAATTCCAAATTAATTATTAATTAATTTCCAAATTATATTTAATTAACAGTAATCAAATTTTGGGGCCTTACATTGTGGGGGTTTCCTTTGGATCATCATCGTCGAAAAAATTGCCCCATAAATCCGTTTCATCACAATATTCTTTCTACGACCCTTCTTCCACATCACATTATTCTTCTAGATATTTAAAATAGCGGGCAGTTGTAAACGTACCTTTTGGAGTTGTGATCGTACTTTTCCTTAACACAAAATTTATTATCAATTTAAAATCAATGTGCGAATATACCACAAGTGCCCAGTGTCAAGTTTTAGTATAGTAGTAAGAAGTAAGAGTGTCAAACCCACATGACTAACTGTAAGTCCCAAATAAGACGTTTTTAACTATATTCAACTTACAATAATGAATTTAATAACCAAGTCAATAAAAGTAAACGATAAAATTTCGCTAGAAAAATTCATCAAGACGTCGGCTCACCAATGCAATCCCTACAATTCTCGATTGAATATCCAAATATTTCTAAGGTAAAGAGTTCTCCGAAGTTATTTAATATACTCTCTCGAGCTATATTAAACCTAATATATCAAATGCAGTAAATCACTCTCGTGTACTTATTTAACAACTCACTATTGTATTAAAATCAGTGAAAACTACTAGGTTTTGATTACTAGATATCTATAGCTATCACACAAGTATTTGACTTCATCTATCGGTTTCAGTCTGAAATCCACGGTATGAGTTATTAATTATGTATCATAAAATCATCTATCGATCTCAATTACGATACTAACATCATCCAAAGGTGATCAATCCCTCAAAAGCATTAAAATCATAAAACATACACAAAGAATTATAAGGATTCAATCAAATAAATAATCATCAAACCGTAGATTCAAAACAAAGGTTTGCATAGCCTCAATAAATAAATTCAGTTCATCATATTTAAATTGCAAAATCAAATATAAGATTGAATAATCCAAAATAATCAAAACTAAAATTCAAAAGACAAGAATAAACTTACAGTGTCGACTCCGGTTGTAGATCCTCGCTCTTTCTCTTGCTTCCTTCTTGATGGTCTCTTTAATCGCCTTGTTGGAGTTGTTCCAAAATCCCAGGATGGAGGTATGGTTGATGTTGGATGTTGGTGATGGTGGGAGATGAAAGTTGTAGGCTTTTTCCTAGGTTCAAAGTCTGGTTCCATCCTTTAATTTCGTGCAAAAGGTTGTATTTATAGTGGAGTGCATAAAAAGGAAGTGCCCTTGTTGGGATCAAACTCTAGAAGGAAATTTTTTTTTTGAAATTTGCATTTTGCAATCGATCGCTGCTTCCCTCGCGATCGATCGCGAGTTGCGATTTTATTTTTTTTTCTTCAAATTTCTGCTTGCACTCAATCGATCTCTTCCTTCCTCGAGATTGATCGCCGAATGAAATTCTTCAAATTGAGTTTCTTGTACCTTTTTTGACATGTTTGGCTCGAGTAGTCCTTTTTCATCTTTTTATCTCATTTTCTTTGTTTCCTCATACTTCTACGTAAATTCCTGAAACTTGCAAGTTCATACCTAAACACGTTATATTGTTCCAGAAGCACACGACCTCCTAACTGAAATTCTATGGGTCGTCTTCGTTTAAAAAGCATAACTTGCTTGGCGATCCTGGGCAGCCATCATTCGCTAACTGAACAACTAAATCTTCCCATTCGTTTCTCGTATTATATCAGGTCTAGTCAACTCATTTTTCGCCGATCTTCTTTACGGGCTAGAGGTGATCTTCAACGTCTCTCCTAAAGGATTTCAATAGATGTCGAACCTAAGCTCGTTTGGTCGTTATTAATATAGGAACTTCGATTATCGGCAAGGCTTCATGCCCTCCAAAGTTAAAATCATTCACCACAGTATGTAGCATATCCTTGATAAATAACAAGGTCGTACTCGTATAAGAATAAGTCCGCCAGAAAGGAAATAAAAGTGCAGACTTAGGAAGTCGATAAATAATGTTCAAAACAGCATCACAATCTCTGGGTGATTGAGGAATACGGGTCACAAAATCCTTAGCCATATGTTTTCAATCCCTTTGGGACTTTCAATGCCATGAAGCAACCCTCTAAGTTTTATTCATTTGGTTTAAGCGGCTGACAATCTCCACATTTGAAAATATAATCAGAAATAGTCTGATCTCATACATCTCCATCAGAACTGAGGTCTCAGAGTCGTATGCATCTTTCGTCTTTAGGGTGAATACTATATTCACAGTTACGAACTCCTGGAATAATTTCAGAGGACAAATCAAAATTATCAGGAACAACTTATGAATCATTAAGTCGTAGAAACTATCAAAAAATACTTGAAAGCTAAAAGGATGTCCTGGAGATACAAATTCTAAAGATTTCTGAGTTTGAACATCAATTCGTTAGGCTTTTCTGATGTTTAGAATAAAATTCCGACTCAACTTGAAATGCTGAGACAAAGATAGAATTTCTGGTATGATTGAAAAACTCAGTCAGATGTAGAGCTATCAGCATGCAATTGGTGCTACGAACATAAGCTAGAATAGACTCGTAGACTTTACGACTGAGCACAGCCGTCGACATTCATTCGTCTAGGATGATATTGAGCTTCATCATCGCGATCCTTCAAAAGATTCATCAACCTGTGTTGCCTCGTATTTCGATCAGATTAGATATTTTAAGTTCTTATGGTCCGAATAAAAATAAATTTTTCCCTCGTATAATTAATGACGTCAAATTTTTAAAACAAAACATTTGTTACCAGTTCAAAACTATATACATGGTCTCAAGAAAACAATTTCATACTCATCTGACCAAATACACTTTCAACTTTTCTGTACCAGTTGATTAATAGGTTTAGCCATTTTTCAAAAGCAAAATCTTTCAATAAATCGACATTTGAAATCCCGCTAAACCATAAAACATCAGACCTCATGAACATTGGTAGGTCTTATCCATCTTACACTACTTTGACCTTGATTGAATTAACAAAAAATGCTACATCGAGAATTTACGTGGCCCAAGAGTATCACTTCGATCATCCAAAATTTCGTTTAGATAGCGTGGCATACAGAATCATTTCCTGATAGGAAACTGCGATATCGATTACAGATCTATTCTATTTTCTGTGATGTCAAAATAACTGACAAAAACTGATTCGGTGGTTAATTCAAAGAATCAAAGTTACGCTCGTCTGGTCAGAGAAATATCTGACTTGCTTGAGTTAATCGCAAAAGAGATGTGAGATTTTCATATTCTTCGCTATCGATAAGAAAGATAACCATCCTGTGCAATCCACATTCAGGTTAGATGGATTGATCAAAATTATTTCATATAGGAAATCTGAGATATCTGTTTCGGATATTCGACACAGCCTATTTTCATCGCGAAAGACTTTACAATTCGATCAAGAATTTGTCAAAGGATTCGACTCGTCGAGTTCAAGAAAATATCGGGAATTAGAATACTCGTATGACATAGTCATATGTCGAGTACACAAGATAGATTTAGGCAGATCATGGTTTGGATTGACATCGGATACTAGTCAAAGTGCAAATCTTCTCGTAGACGTATGGAAATGTCCGAATCCTTAACATAAGACGATCATTGTTGAAATTGCCTCAATTCAATAGCGAGTCAAGTCCCTTTATCGATATGCTTACCAATCTGCATTGGAAGTATCGTCGAAAGTTCTACCAGTGTTAAATTTTTTCTCAAAACTTTATCACAAATGCACGGAGTATATACCGAGTTAATATTCAGGTCCATGCAAATTCTATTCTTTAATATTCCCAAACTTATCACTCCAGTTAACCTGATCCATGAGAGCTCCGAGCACAAGTTCGTGCTCAACACTACTGTCGTGCGATCTCCAGGTCTGGATCTGTACCACTTCTAGATTTTCAAAAAATTAGACTTTGCTTGAAACGGATTTTATGGTACATCTACGCCAAGTCCATATATAATCCTTTCATTAATGGTTTTCAAATATATCGAACCATATTTGCACATCTTTCATTTCATGTTCCGAATGTACATCTGTACATTCTCTTATTATGTATGCTAATGAGTCACATCATTTGTGCTTCATCTATGTTATTAACACATAACAACTTAAAGGCTCAATCATTTTCTTAGAATTAAGATTGTGTTATGAAGTACCGCAACATAGAAGGAATTTCGACTTAGACATCATGCCCTAAAATTCCATCTCCCCATATTAATCAATTAACATCGAACTACTTAAGGAACATCATCTTCTGTAGGTTCAATCATATATTCATATCATCGTTAAATTTCATTAAACATATTCATTAGTTTATTCTTTATACTTTTTGTAAAAATATCATACTCAAATCTCATTCCGTTATAGCCATATATCATCCTATTCCAGCATCTCAATGCCGAAATCTAAATGGCTCTATGTCCTGGAGTTATCTCAATCACATCCAATGACTCTCATTACAAATATCTCATAACTCATTCAACCATGTTATTCTCGACAGGTTCCAAAGCAACTTCATTGCTCAAAGACATCTTATTTATTAAAACTTCATAAAACAGTTTTAATGTCTCATGATATGCATACTCTTCATTTATTCATTCTAATGCAATTCATTTAATAATGACAGATTTCGTAGGTGTTCGAGTGTAAACTCTTTCCCTACTAAGTTTTATCAAACATATGTATCGATATCGTGGTCAATATCAATACGACACGACTCAGCATACTCAAATATAAACCACATATCGACATCGATATATCAACTATTTCCAAATCATGTAAGAGCAAATAAGTCAAATAAGTTTCAAACACAACGCACATGTTAATTCGTGCCTATTCAAAGTGTACACAAGACAAAAGACTAGAGCATTCCCAGTTTATGCTCTGATACCAACTGTGAGGACCCGTTCCTAATCAAGTGTTTAATTATCTCACAATGATTATTTATTTGTAAACAGCGGAAGATTGTTTAAAAGTCCTGCCAAAAAGTGGCTCTAAAAATTGCTGTATGACCTCCGCGCACGAGGGACATACTAGAAAAAATGAAAAGCACAAAATCATATCCCAGTGCAGCAAGTAAATACATCATACCATAGCATGCACAATAAGTCTCCAGCACACATTCAATACTCAAAATATTTACATAATACCATCAGCAGTAAGTAAAACACTGAATAACCAAAAATATGCAAGACTGGACTGAAATAAACTTAAACTATCCAGAACACCCTTGTTTACTTAACTATCCTACGACTGGGATAGACAAAAGAAAACAACCTCAGGTAAGACTTCCAGCGAGCATTCCCTCTTTGGGATCCTGGTCACCTGTAATACCAGCCATTGCCCACACACAAAGACAACAACAGCCCCTAGGGGGTGAGCCTAAGCCCAATACGAAACTATCAAGTAATTACAACTTGTATCTATAAATGTGATATATGATGTCATGCAATTAGGGGTGTAAACGAACCGAATAGAGCCACACTTTAGCAAAATTGTAGTATTCGAGTTCGAGTTCGAATTCGAATAAACATATTCGAAATTCGATTCGAAGTTCGAACTTTAATTTTTTTAGGCTCGAATTCGGTTCGAAACGAAGATCGAATTCGAGTTCGATTCGAACTTTTCGAGCTCGACTTCGAGCTTTTCGAGCTTTTAAAAACAATTCTTAATATATTAATATCTAATATATATAAATATTATATATAAATAAAATATTAAGGTTCGCGAACAGTTCGTGAACTATCGAACAAAGAAATTTGGGTTCGAGTTCGGCTCGAAAACATATTCGAACATGTTCGAGTTCGGCTCGAATTCGATAACTTCGAATTCGAAT
Source organism: Haberlea rhodopensis (assembly GCA_907163345.1). NCBI lineage: Eukaryota > Viridiplantae > Streptophyta > Magnoliopsida > Lamiales > Gesneriaceae > Haberlea > Haberlea rhodopensis. Next base: position 77,771 of record CAJQUN010000497.1, read on the forward strand.
CGAATATTTTTCGAGCCTGTTCGAAATGTTCGCGAACCGGCTCGGTTCGTTTACACCCCTACATTCAATGCAATGCAATGCGACGCATGAAAGGGACAAATCATCTCGGGATAGCAAAAGTCCGGAATACAAGGAATATCTATCAAATGTCTCAAGATACCAGAATATCGGAGTCCAAAGAAAGGTATCATCAATCAATATCATGCTCGAGCAGGGCGTCGACTCCCTCGTCGCTACGACATATCTCTCAGTCGAGCCATTGGCGGTCCATCATCCCTCATGTCTGGGCGACGTCGGCACACTCATCGCTGTGGCATCTCTCAGCTCACTCTCTCCACCGAGCCATCGGTGTGCCCATCATCCCCAGACACGCATCACAGATACCAACGAAAAAGATAAGGGTATCAATGAAAGAATCGGTATAATCAACATGACGTGCTCAATGTCCATGCGTGTCAATGCATCATGCCAATATCATAATCTCATACGATGCAACTCATTATGTACAATGTGAAAGTCATATATCGATGTACATCTATTGAAAAAGATGTGTGGTAACACAACATTTATTTTCATACATCGATATATCAACTATGAATGCTCATAATTCAAGTAAAATCACATAGCAAAGTAATTTCACGTAAGTCACGTAAGTTCAGCAAATCATGTATCAAATAATACAGATACCTGCCGTATGTTTCGATCGCAACATACCTTACGCCTTTTGATCCAAATATTGTTGTTTACGTCATATATGAGATTTCAATCCGAACAAAACGAATAATCATTTAATTAACTAATATTTATTTAGTTCAACATCGATTCTTAACTTTGAAATTTCTAGAATTAGTACAAAAGATACTACTCTATCTAATGTATTTCAATTCATTAGCTATATTCTTCAATAAAACCATTTCTACTACAATTACTATCGACTGAGGAACAAGCCATGCTATCTAGGCAACATATTAAAGCAGTGATTGGAGTATAACTCATGGATATGAATTACTATGCTATTTACAGCAGCAGTATACTCCTGATTCGACGATAGGAAATCAAAACTCTCTTAACATTGATCAAGACTTCGAATAAAAAAAATCCCCGACATCATCATCATTGCGCCAAACCATCGACCCAAATCCAAAAATGACATTGGATTTACATGCAATTCTCATATACAAGATTCATTAAGCTAGAACATGGTTTACATGAGTTAAAAATTGACTAACCAAGAACTAAGAATTTTCACCCTCAAACCAATTGAAAATTGATCATTATTTTCCTTTCAAACGGTGACAAATTCGAACCCAAGACAGCAGATTTCAAAGCAAAGGCAGCAAGATTTTCGAGTCAACATGCATTGCCAAAATCGAATCAAACTCCACATGCAATGCAAGAAACTTAACCCGTTAAAACTCAAATATGTCCAACTACACTATATTGTCAAAAATAGATTCAAATGCATCAAAAACAACAGATAATGAGGCTGGAAATACAAATCGCCTGAACAGTAACCGCAAGGGCATGCCCATTTTTCGGAGACCACGACGGCGAGAGGGGCGGCGATCGGAGGGGAAACGTTGGTCATGGTGAGGGGAAGGTGTTTGATAAGCACAATCGAAACAATTAAAGATAAAATTGAAGAAATCGAACAAAAATCGAAAAAACCCTAAAATCGTATACTCACTGCTCTTGGGCGAAATTCGACGAATCTCGAAGCTTTCACCTTCGATTCTTGGTGTGGAAAGTTGCGCCATTGAGTTGGCTACACGGTGGTAGGTTGAACTCGCTGGGTGGAGGTCGGACGGCGGCGGGCGCACGCCATTTACAGGCGGAGGTTGAGCCGCGCGCGAGGAGAAGGAAAATGGAGAGAATCTGATTTTGAGTGTGTGCATTTCACATGTTTAGTGTGTGAAAATGTAGCTGAAAACATTTTAGTATATGTGTTTCCAGTCCAGTTATGAACATCGAAGTGTCACCGGTGCACTAATAAATTACATTTACAGTCAACAAGTGGGATTTATACACACTACTAAAACAAAAATTAAATTCTTCATTTAAATAATTTATTCCTAAAATATTATCGGAGCTTATTTTACCATTTAAAAAATATGTCATGTTCCGATTAAATTGTCAGATGACATTTATATTGTCAATTTCACTACTAATTAATTAATTCCAAATTAAATATTAATAAATTTCCAAATTATATTTAATTAACAGTAATCAAATCTCATGGTCTTACAAGAGTAGCAGTGGGAAGAGAGAGAGAGAGAGAGAGAGAGAGAGAGAGAGAGAGAATATTAACACAAAAATATACGACGACTCCCCGGCAATTGAGCCAAAATTTGGTGTGCGATTATCGTGTACACCCAAATTAACCACACTCAAACCTCAAGATTGATAACAAAAATGTGGTAGCAAAAGTAGGGATCGATCCCACGAGTAGGTGTGAATTCTTGTGTTAACGAAAAACAAAACAATAAAATAAAATATGGGGTTTTGTGTAGATTGAATTCTACTAAAGGAATTAAAAGCTAAGTTATTAAACTATTAAAAGCGATTCTTGGTATCGATCAACTCCACCTTGGATATTATCATCTATTTCATTGATTCAAAAAGACTCAGTTTCATTTGAATATGCATCATTGGAAATCTAATTTCTCCCTTACCTTATTCCTAGTCAATTAGCCAACACGTTCTAATTTAACCCTTATCAAATTATTAACAAAAACAACAACAGTTAAGATCAATTCAATGATAACTTCCAAAACTAGCGAGTGATGAATCTAATCAACATAAACACATGCGGTTTATTTAAATTTAGTCAATTATTTCCCTAATAATTTAATAACACCAACAATAGGTATCAATCATAGTTGCTTCTTCAATTATTTCTTATTTGATATCCAATTAGCAATATGCAAGTTATTAGGTTGTCAATCCAATAATCAAACAAGAATCATATCAGTAAAATCTGAAAAACATTGATATTCAATCAAAATTGATAATTAAAAGCATAAGAATCTCCCTAAGATTAATAAATCCAAGGTATTGTCTTCCTCAACTAAGAGCTAAAAGTCAAGCTACTCATAATCAAAACAAATAAAAGAAAGGAAAAGAAAACTAATTGGACATCCGCTCGTCGAGGTTGTCAATCCCGCCTTCGCTTTAATCTCTGTAGCCGTCTATGAAAATTTGAAAGAAAATTATAAAACTAGTCTAAACTATTCTACCTACTCTACCTAATGAATAATAGAATCTGACTTTCGAGTTATATGGTGGGGGAGGTGATGAGATATATCAAAATCTCCAAAAAAATGGTAAAAAAATCGAGTTTCATATTTTCTCAGTCTTCGGCGCCATAAGCGCATGATTTGTTGCGCCTTTGGCCTATGATTCTGTCCGGAGGCTGAAATGTTTTGTGTCAGACATCTATGGCGCATAAAGTGGCGCATAGGGCGCCTGTTTTCTGTCTGCTGCACCATTGTTTAGTATTTTGGTCATAACTTTCTCATACCATCTCCGAATTCAATGAATTAGCTGTCCACGCGAAGATAACAGAAATTTCTACAACTTTTCTATTGACCACTTTTCGAAAACATGACTCAAACATGACGAAATTCAAGGAGAAAGAAGTGACATGTGTCTGGATTTCGATTTTTTTCTCTTTTCTTCAACTTTCTTCCTTCTTCCATCGTTTTAGCTCGATTTCTTCACATTTTCCTACATATGACAAAATGTATGATTAGGAACCATAAATATCAAGTTAACCATTATATCATGCCAAAGCATTGACAGTTAGATGCATAAAACGTGTCTATTTCTAGACACATCAATGTGGCCGAGGCTGAACTTATCGAGGACGAGGTGGCTGAGGTTCTCGAGGCCGAGGAGATCAAGGCCGAGGTGGGCCTAGATTCTCGAGGACAATCTGCTCGAGGTCGAGGTCGTGGCCGTGAAGATCGAGGTGCACATAGCTAAATATAGCATGCCATGAACTAAATTGCTAGCATAAGTCGAAGATGAGCTGCAGTTATGTGCTACTGTTCACAGACAGTAGTCCTTGTTCTCAAGATTCAAATCCGATCTCCACCGTATAGATATTAGATAAGTGAGTTTTTAACACGTCCTTCAAAATTTTCAACCACAAACGAGGCGGGATCTATCCTATGATGGAATGTGGACTAATATTTCCACGTCTACTTCAATGTCTTAGCTCAATTGTTCCCACGACGAAAATAGGACATAGTCCAGTATAAAATTCTACTATGAATGATGATCTTTTTACAGTGTTTTGAAACAAGAATCACTAAGAGAAATTGAAGGAAATTCGTCGTTGTAGAATCATTTTTCTATATGTTGGCCGGAGAGAGTCTTCCGCAAGACCCTCCACCTCTTCCCCCATTTCCCCCACTAATCGTGCCCCCCATCTTTTGTTCCCACACATTATGTCCACATTAATTGTACCTCACTAATTGTTCATACATTTAAGGAGAACAATTTTTTTAATTTTTTTTTAAAAAATCAATTTATCTCATTTTATTTTTAATTTTATTAAAAACAAAATCTAGAAATTACTTAGTCTTTGGTATCGAGATTTAATGGTATGTACCACCCCAGGGACAAGTCTATGCACTGACGAGGGAGCAGGCTGATACAGCTCCAGAGAAAGTGATTGCGGGCAAGTGCCATTTATTTCAAAGTACTTGGTTTGTATTCAAAATGTATCGTATATACTCAATTTGTGTTCACAAAGTACTCGTTGTATGTGTTGAGAAGCAATTATCTCAATTGAGGCCAAAACAAGGAATGATAATTTAGTACTTGGTTTGTTTTCAAAATAAACCTATTTTACAGATAAAAGATACTCAGTTTGCGTTCTAAAAGTACTAGTTGTGTGTATTGAAAGCAATTGCAACTCAAATGGCTTGTTATCGTGTTTAACATAAATTCACTATGTGTTCCAAAAATACTCATTTTGTGTGCTGAAAAGTAGTAGGAGTCTCAGTCGGGGCCAAGCAACAATGGTTATCGGAAAGTATTAAAATGTACTTATGTTCAAAATGAATGTTAAGAGAAATGTACTTTGTTTGTATGCAAATTGTACCTACTTTATGTTCAAAACGTACTCGGATTATTTTCAAAAAGTACTTGGTTTGTGTGTTTAAAATCACTTGGTGGTATCAAATGAAAGTTAAGATAATGGTACTTGGTTTGTATGCATACTGTACCTATTTTATGTTCAAAACGTACTCGGATTATGTTCAAAAAGTATTTGGTTTGTGTGTTTAAAAGCACTTGATGGTATCGAATGAAAGTTAAGATAATGGTACTTGGTTTGTATTCAAATTATACCTACTTTATATTCAAAAACTATTCGGGTTATGTTCAAAAACTACTCGGTTGGTGTGTTTAAAGCACTTGGTGGTTTCAAATGAATGTTAAGATAAATGTACTTGGTTTGTATTCAAAATATACCTACTTTATGTTCAACAAGTACTCATATTATGTTCAAAAACTACTCGGTTGGTGTGTTTAAAAGCATTTGGTATCAAATGAATATTAAGAGGAAGGTAATTGGTTTGTATTCAAAACGTACCTGCTTTGTGTTTAAAAAAAAGTACTCGGGTTAAGATCAAAAAACACTCGGTTGGTGTGTTTAAAGCACATGGTGGTTTCAAATGAATACTAAGAGAAAGGTACTTGGTTTGTATTCAAAGTGTACCTACTTTATGTTCAGAAAGTACTCGGGTTATGTTCAAAAAGTAATCGGCTGATGTGTTTAAAAGCACTTGGTCTCAAATGAATATTAAGAAAAAGGTAATTGGTTTGAATTAAAAAAGTACTCGGTTTATGTTCAAAAGATACTCGAATTATGTTCAAAAAGTACTGGGTCGGTTCATTGACAAAAATCATGTACATATCACAATTCAACTAAAATGATAAAATTTGGTTCATTCATCCGCTAAAATCATTTGATTCAATCATCCACCAAAAACTACATAATATTTAATAAACCATGTACAAATCACAATTCAACTAAAGTCCAAATTTTGGTTCATTCATCCACTAAAATCATTTGGTTCATTTGGACAATGCAAATTGTTTAAATAATTTTAAAATTTCATTCATCCACTAAAATCATTGACTACCCCAAGAGTCCATGCTCATGCCTCAGAATGGTTGCGGCTAAATGATCCATATATGCCTTCATCGAACACACGAGTTGATCCTTCCACATTTCAGGTGTGTCAACAGTGAAGCATTCAGCGTATAGACACACGGACACACCACAATCTGATTTTCCTTCTTGTTTCTGCACAAGGATCGCATGGTGCTCCTAAAGCAGTTGGGAGAGCAACGGACTACAGGACCAACCTCTTTTTTCTCTACAACTTTTGAAGAACTGCTTGTCATTATCTACAATACCAACATATAACAAAATTATGTACCAACACAACATAATTCAAGTACACGGCAACTAATAATCAAGTACTTTTAATAACTCAACGAGTAATTTTAATAACTAATAATCAAGCACTTTTCCAACATGTCAAGGTTTTACATTTTCTCATGACTTCATTGTAACTTCATAACAACTACTTGAGCCACTGATAAAATTCATCAAATTCTTCTCCAAAAAAATAATATTACTCAGAAGTTAAACCCAATGAGAGAGTCAAATCATCCCAATCATAATATCCACATCCCCCTAATCATGTGGCAAAATCAACGATAAATTCGAACCAGCACGACAACAATTACAATCAATTTGCTCACAACATCATTACAGACTAATACATCATATTATCACAAATTTGTTCCAATTTTTGTCTTATCAATAGAGTGAAAAACAATGCTGGTAGCAAAATTGGGCTCCATACATATATGACGCATCAGTTGATGTCTTCGTCATTTAAGTCATTTTGAAGGAGTTGAATAAGTCGACGTCGGTGAGGCGGTGAATTCCAACGCAATAGGTCCCTCACCGAAGAGATCGAGAGAGGAATCAACATCTGCAACCTCACTCGTCATTGTCACGCTCCTCTGTGTCGCCGGATTAGTTAACGTAAAAAAATGGAATTAAGTAAATAGGGTTTTGAGGGTATTTGAGTCAATTACTCATATTAGGGATTTAAAAATAACTTATTTTTCAAATGGGAAATGCAGAGTTTAGATAACTCAACTAGTGACCTAACTTGAACATCAATTATGGTTTATGGATTTTTCTGTAAGTCCACCTTTTTATAAACAGAATATAAGTAATATTATTTTATTATTGTTGTTGTTGTTGTTGTTATTATTATTTATTTATTAAAAAAGGTGTTATATTTTCTCTAACCTCCGAACGATAGGCTGTGCACTAAGGTCTATTTGCCATTTTTATTATAAATTAAATAAACAATATCATTAAAGAACAAATTGATATTACTGTAATTTATTTTTTTAGTATCTAAATTAGTGAATTATTAATTTAAGATAAAAATGATAGTGTGATGCTACTTTTGAATAAGTGTGTAACATGTTATTTGATAGAATTTGGATGAGTATATATTTTTATTATTATCATAATTATTATATTATATTAGTTATTAATTATTAATAATAACAATTACTATTATTATTACTATTATATAATAATACATACATATATATATTTAAGAATATATATTTTATTATATTATAAATATAAAAAAAAGGTTTAAAAAAACAAAGTGGAACCCGTTACTTAAAGAACGGGTTCCCAAATTTTTTTTAAAAAAAATAGAATCCGTTACTTGAAGTAACGGGTTACTATAGTAAACACTTACCATTTTATGGTATTTCGTAAATTTTTTTTTATAATATTTTAAAAAATAAGCCCATTTTATACAACACGGTTAAAAATCAACATGCACGTATTCAATCCACTGCTCATTATAAATAAATTCTAGTTTATGCTGTTAATTCCAATTAAATAAATCAATACTTTAACTATTTTTCATAAAATCCTACTTTTAATACGTTTGACTCTAAATTCTAACTTCATAAAATAATTTAAAAAATCATTTTGGTAAATTCGATTGATGAAGTTGTAATATGAGCAGAGCAAGTCCCCATCAATCAGAGCCATTCAACTTGCCTACCGGGTACGCCAGTTATTATCTCATTTTAATGTTAGTTTTTTTTGTAAAAATCATCTGTTAGGCAATGTTTTCAGGCGATTCCTTTATCTGGTTTTTTGCTATTTCAGCAGCGTATCCGATGCTTCTTCCCTAAAGTACAACATTCACAATTAAAAATAAAAAATTTAAAAAAGATGATTCCTTGTGTGTCAGCACTGACACAAGAACTAAGAGATTATTATGAATATTTCTTGTCTACGCAACCAGCGGGCCAGCTTGTAAACTTTTTTTTTCGGTTGGGACACACACCCAATTGAGATAGCGAGACATGTTCATGCAGATTTATATCTTGGAAAAAATGAAAAAGACTCTCAAACCATGATTAACCAGCCTGAAATTTTTGGAGAGGGAAGGTAAACATTTTTTTAGTTGGCAATTTGGTATATTTATTCTTCTTCTGTCTCCTTTTATTGCGATATTCCTCTTAACTTAAATTTTTTTTTAAATAGAGTGTGTTGTTCGTGTCTTTTGATCGTCCATAAAAAAGTTATGAATAATACTCAAAAAAATATTTCAAATAACCATTATTATTGACTATGATATAATAATATTACGATGTAATACATTTGGTGTTTGTTCACAATATTCATGGGATTATTCTTAATTAAAAATATTTTATATATTTCCAATTTAATATATAGTAGTATAATTTTTACAATTTTAAACATAAAATAACGTGAAATAAATTCAAGCTCAGATAATCAAAATGTATAAGATATATTTGTTTGGTTAATATACATAAATTATAACACTATATTTGAATCAACAATGCTCTTATAGATTAGTGTTGAAACTAATTATTAAAGTTGGAGGTCATGAGTTCAAATATACACCATAACATATATTTTAAATTTAAAAGTATAAATAAAATAAAATAAACCATTGAACCGCTAGTTAACGGGTTAGCGAAATCATGGCCCTTAACCAGCCCTTCTATAGACGGGCCGGCTACAACCATTGACCCGGTTAACCGACCTGTTGACCAAGGATCGATTTCGGGCCGGTTCAAGGTCGATGATGACCCTTGGTCGGGTCTACCCGATGCACTAAAAAAAACATGATTTGCCATAAGCTAATTTAATTATATAATTTAAAATAAAAAAATTATTATTATTATTAAAATTTTTTTGACAAAATAAAATATGTTTTGTGTAACACAATATGCATTTAATGAAAACAAAGTAAGATGCGTTTTGTGGAGAAACATAGTATGCGTTTCTCCTTACAAAATTTTAAAAAAAAAATTTGACCCAAGAATGAAGAAACACAAACATGATATGCGTTTCTTGTGTGTCACTAATATATATCTATATATATATATATATATGCCTTTCTTGTCATCTTTTTAATTTTTTTTTAATTGTGGTCTTTGGGGATAGGAAAATTAGTGGACCAAAAGCTACGAGTTATGATGCACGGATACTGATACTGCGACACGGACACGAGGACACAGATTTTCATAATTTAAAGAATACGACACGGTTGTGACACGTATGTTTATTTTTATATTTTTATATACATTATACATGTATTATATTATAAAATACTAAAATCACATTTTTTAAATTCTAAAATCATGTAAAAACAACAAAAAACATTCATACTAAATTCAAGAAGCATATAAATAAGTGCATGACACTTGAACCATTATAAAATCACATATACTAACATTTAATGCATATTAATTCAATTAACATTAAGTTTTAAAAGCAAATCCAAATTAAATATAACATCAAATATATTTTTGCAAAATTTAAGAAGCGCATAATAAACACATGTCACTAAAATCATCAAAATATAACAGATATTAGCACGAAATGTATATTACTTCAATTAACATATAGTTTAACGACCGCGTCCAAATTATAACTTAATCAAAAACTTTTTAAATTGTACAATTAACCTCAAAAAAGTGTAATTTCCTCGTCGAATACGACCCTCATAAGTGTCCGAGACACCTATCGAAAGTGTCCGACATGTTTGTCCAAATTAATTTTTATTTTTAAATTTCGGACACGCCACGTGGCGTGTCCGAAATATGTCCGCATTTATTTTTAAATTAACTTATAATGTTTTTCAAAATTCGAAATTTGAATTTCAAGAGCTGTTAATACAATTGTGATCTAGAACTCCAACTCAACGCATTTAAGTTAAATATTTTATTACATCATACAGGATGTTTAAATGTGTATTAATGATATCAAAATAAAAATAAAAAATAAAAATTATGTCAACTAGCTAGATAGCTTTTGAGAATATGAATAAATGAAGAAAAGAATTTGGCTAAATTGAATAAATAAATATTGTAATATGGTTAATATGATATCACTATCACTCAACAAATGGAGAGTATAATAATAATAATAATATAACAGAAACTGAGCAGTGCAATGATAGCCAACATTGTGTTTTATTGTAATCTGTATTTCTTGCATGCAATTATCATATCAAATATCTGAAATTTGTCTAATCAAGTCATAGATACTATTGTCGGGTTTTTTTATGCAACACGCAAGAAAAATCCCTATTGTCTGAATGTATGCTATCACCATTTTTTAAAAAAACCAAGATCTATACATTTTATGTAATTTGCTACTAGGCATGTCACTAGCTACCTAAAATTAAGGGTCTAGCTTCCCAATGTTGAAAAGTTCTTGGACAGACATCCCATGAGATAGATCTAACTACCCAACATGTGATATATTCCCAATATTGAATGAGAATACAACCATATATGATTGATGTGCAATGTTCTCTTTTTTATAACGACAAATTGGCATTAAATGCCTAAATACAATTTTAACTTGGTCATCAGTCCTCCTGTCAGATTATATTTGTTTCTAACTCCCTAATTTCTAACTTTTTGTTTATTTTAACTTCTCAATCCCATCAAAATACTATCATACCCCTTATTACTACCCATATTTTCAAAATAGAACACATCATTTCTCTTTCATCACACAAACCAGCAGAGAGAGAAATGTGCTTGAAAAAGAACATTTATTTTCAGTGAATTGATCGTTCATTTTAAATCGATGAATCATTCTCTTCGATTTTCTTTCCAATTCTTCTGATTTCTTCCCCCAAGATTCATCATTATTCAAAATACAACATGCGAAGAAGGTGAAGACAGAAAAAAGAGAATAGATTTAATGAGCAATTATTGGGGTTTGTGGAATTTAGCATCTCTAGTATCTATGAACTATCGAGTTTTCTGAATTTGTATCTGAATTTTATTTGTAAATTTTTATTTTTAGAAGTGGGTTGTCGATTTTGTTGCAAAAAATGAATTTCTGCTACTGATTTGGTTAAGCTTTCTGGAATTTAGCATCTCTATAGTATTCAATTGTTTCGGACAATATTTTGCCTTCATTTCAAACCGTCAGCTTGGCATAGCCCCTGTTTACATGTTGTTTCTGCGGTTTATGGGTGATGAAAATGAGGCCCGCAACTACGACTATAGTTGAGAGGTAGTATAACACAAAAGTACTTGGTTTGTATTCAACATATACATATTGCACATTTAAAAGATACTCAGCTTGTGTTCAAAAAGTACTCGTTTTGTGTATTGAAAAGCAATTGTCTCAATTGAGGCCAAAACAAGAAAATATAATTCAAAAGTACTTGGTTCGTATTCGGAAAGTACCTATTGGACTTTTCAAATATACTCAATTTGCGTTCAAAACGTAATCAAATGATAATTCAGTACTTGGTTTGTATTCCAAATGAAACTATTTTACATTTCAAAGATATTCAGTTTGCGTTCAAAACATACTTGTTGTGCGTGTTAAAAAGCAAAAGTCTCAGTTAGGGCAAAAGAAGAAATGATAATTTCATATTACTTGGTTAATATTCAAAATGTACCTTAATTTACATATAGCATATTCTCTGTTTATGTACACAAGGTACTCGTTGTGTGTGCTGAAAAACAATTGTCTCAGTTTGGACCAAAACAAGGAATGATAATTCAAAAATACTTGGTTCGTATTCAACAAATACATGTTTAACATTTTAAATATACTCAGTTTGCGTTCAGAAAATACTCGTTGTGTGTGTTGAAAATATATTTTCTCAATTGGGGCCAAAAAAGAAATGATGATTTCAAAATACTTGGTTTGTATTCAAAATTTACTTCTTTTACATATCGTATATACTCAATTTGTGTTCACAAAGTACTCGTTGTATGTGTTGAGAAGCAATTGTCTCAATTGAGGCCAAAACAAGGAATTGTAATTTAGTACTTGGTTTGTTTTAAAAAAAAACACCTATTTTACAGTTAAAAAGATACTCAGTTTGCGTTCTAAAAGTACTCGTTGTGTGTATTGAAAAGTAATTGCAACTCAAATGGCTTGTTATCATGTTTAACATAAGTTCACTTTGTGTTCCAAAAATACTCGTTTTGTGTGCTGAAAAGTAGTAGTAGTAGTCTCAGTCGGGACCAATCAACAATGATCATCGGAAAGTATTAAAATGTACTTATGTTGTCTTTAACATATACTCACTTTGTGTTGAAAATGTACTTGTTTTGTGCGTTAAAAAAACAGTAGTAGTCTCAGTTGAGGCCAAACACGGGGCAGTCGCTCGCCCACAAAGGGGCGGTCGATGCCACACGGGAAGATAATTTCATAGTACTTGTTTGTGTTGAAAAAGTACCAATTTTACACTTGACATATACTCGAGTTATGTACACGAAGTACTCGTTGTGTCTTTCGAAAAACAAGTCTTAATTGTTGTCAAACAATGGATGAAAATTTCATAGTACTTGGTTTACATACAAAATGAACCTATTTTATGCTATAAATATACTCGTCTTATGTTTGAAAGGTACTCGTTGTGTGTTACGATAAGCATGTTTCAATTGTTGCCAAAAAAGGGATGAAAATTTCATTGTACTTGATTTACATAAAAATTGTTCCTATTTTATGCTATAAATGTACTTATCTTATGTTTGAAAGCTACTCGTTTTATGTGTTTAAAAGCATTTGGTGTCAAACAAGGAATGTTAAGAAAAATGTACTTGGTTTGTATGCAAACTTTACTTGTTGTACATTTGACATATACTCGTGTTATGTTCAAAATGTACTCGTTTATTGTGTTTAAAATCTTGGTGGTCTAATTGGGCCAATCAAGGGACGATGACATAGTAAAAATGGTAATTACATTGAAAAAGTTTAAATTATATGCTTGTTCCAACATTTATTGGTCATCGAGTGTGCCTTGACGCTTCATAACTTCAAATGACAACCAATTTTTGTTGTCCTAATGTATATGTTGACATCATTTTTTTGGCATATTCAATTGTGCGCTCCAACCATTATAGAATTTGACATGGACAGTTCAACATAACAAGTACTATAAGGTGTGTGACGCTTCTAAAATAGGGAAACTCTTGGATTCTTCTGATACCCATTACGAATTCAAAACGTATTTGGTCCGCATTCAGAATGTACCTAATCTAGACTTGACATTACGAACTCAAAACATACTTATGTTCAAAAAAAATATACGATTGGTCTGTTTAAAACCACTTGGTGGTATCAAATGAATGTTAAGAGAAATGTACTTTGTTTTTATGCAAACTGTACCTACTTTATGTTCAAAACGTACTCGGATTATGTTCAAAAAGTACTTGGTTCACTTGGTGGTATCAAATGAAAGTTAAGATAATGGTACTTGGTTTGTATGCATACTGTACCTACTTTATGTTCAAAACGTACTCGGATTATGTTCAAATAGTATTTGGTTTGTGTGTTTAAAAGCACTTGATGGTATCGAATGAAAGTTAAGATAACGGTACTTGGTTTGTATTCAAAATATACCTAGTTTATGTTAAAAAACTATTCGGGGTTATGTTCAAAAACTACTCGATTGGTGTGTTTAAAGCACTTGGTGGTTTCAAATGAAAGTTAAGATAAATGTACTTGGTTTGTATTCAAAATGTACCTACTTTATGTTTAACAAGAACTCATACTATGTTCAAAAATTACTCGTTGGTGTGTTTAAAAGCATTTGGTATCAAATGAATATTAATAGGAATGTAATTGGTTTGTATTGAAAATGTACCTACTTTGTGTTAAAAAAAAAAGTACTCGGGTTATGATAAAAAAGCACTCGGTTGGTGTGTTTAAAGCACTTGGTGGTTTCAAATGAATACTAAGAGAAATGTATTTGGTTTGTATTCAAAGTGTACCTACTTTATGTTCAGAAAGTACTCGGGTTATGTTCAAAAAGTAATCGACTCATGTGTTTAGAAGCACTTGGTCTCAAATGAATATTAAGAGAAAGGTAATTGGTTTGAGTTAAAAAAGTACCCGGTTTATGTTCAAAAGATACTCGAATTATGTTCAAAAAGTACTCGGTTGGTTCATTGACAAAAACCATGTATATATCACAATTCAACTAAAATGATAAAATTTGGTTCATTCATTCGCTAAAATCATTTTATTCATTCATCCAAAAACTACATAATATTTAATAAACCATGTACATGTCACAATTCAACTAAAGTCCAAAATTTGGTTCATTCATCCACTAAAATCATTAGGTTCATTTAGACAATGCAAATTGTTTAAATAATTTTAAAATTTCATTCATCCACTAAAATCATTGACTACCAAGAGTCCATGCTCATGCCTCAGAATGGTTGCAGCTAAATGATACATATATGCCTTCATCGAACATACGAGTTGATCCATTCACATTTCTGGTGTGTCAACAGTTAAGCATTCAACGTAAAGACACACAAACTATAAGGACCCCAAGCCCTTAACCCTTGATTAGTGTATTAATCATTATGTGTGGCACATGCTTTCAATAAAATCAATCGGGAAACTCAGATGATACTTTACCATTGAATGGCAATTACAAAATTTCTTTAATATTCAACATTAAGATCATCTCTACCAACAAATAGACTCATTGATTCCGCCCATTTCCATCCCCATTACACCGCTTTTTACATGGTGGACTTTTATAAAAATTTGGGCAGAGTCTCCCCATAAATAGAGTCATCCCGAAATAAAAGCACATCACAATATATAGTTCCCGGCCAGGGAAAACACATACTCAACAGAATACAACAACGCTAAGTAAATTCCCAGCCAGGGAAGACACCACACATAAGACAACATAAATGGGTTTCAACACCCACATAATACACCCATGACTCTCATATCATTAGCAATTCTACCCTTAATTGCATGCAACATAGAATGAAAGAGAGAAAGGCTCATGCCTTTATATACAACCCATATACAAGCATAACCGTGCTCACATGCGAGCATCATAAATATGTATATAACCATCGGGTGTATATAAGTACTCTATACGATACCGTGCTCCATCAAGCCCTGGTACCACAATCCTGGGAGTACATCCAATCAACAGCTCGAGCTCAGCTCCACAGCCATCGATGTACCTGTTCACCTGCCCCAACAGAGACAGCCCCCAACGGGGTGAGCATACCAATACACAAAATCCCATAATCACAATAATGAAATTCATAATTTACAGCAAAAGTAAATACTAATGAATTTTAAATGATACTCCCTGGATGGCAACGTCCTCATCCGGGATTCCGTGTACTGTCCCTGTTCTCACACTCATCAAATCTCAAAAATCAGTAAATCAACACATTGATTTAACTCATAGCATGCTTGATTCTCAAGTATCAATAATTAATGATTCCAAATTCATTATACATACGAATATAGATATCTCAATATCTAATACTGATTTTCAACTTGCTACCAATCACAGATAGCTCAAATGCCTAGCATATATTTTACTAATTTTACATTATACTTAGACATCTCAAATGTCTTATAATGAATACATGATCCCACGATCATTCTCAGGCATCTCAATGCCCTACAATGGTCATATACATCCGGTACCCCATATACCTTATGAGAGTTATACTACTCTAGTGTCACGCACGCTCGTGGCGGCGATATCAAGATTAGGTCGCTTCATAGCTTCCCAACACATACATATAACCTCATGTACAATTTTTCAATGAAATCAAAATACATTATGCATTTCACAAATGCTCTAATATATAGTAATGCCCGTACGTTGCACGTACCTTAAATCTCCGAAGTCCGAGCCAAACCTTGCTCGAGTTCCATGCCCCGAGGAACGATGTGCTAACACGATAAATTAATTCATAATTATTTACGAACATGCAACCCATGCTCAAGCACACCCATAACCCTCAAAAATATTGTCAACACACGACAATTAACCATTATCGAAAATTGCTCAAGAACTCCCCACAAATTTTCGAACCTTCACAACACAAATCGAACCCAAACTAAGCACCATAATACATCTAAAACATGAATTAATCGATCAATAGCAAGAATCATCACCCCTTGCCAAAAACCCCCAAAATTCGAACATAACCCCACACAAACAGCATTCAAATTCGAACCATTGAGCAACAAATTTTCGAACCATTAAAGTCTGAAATTTTCGACCCAGCAACAGCACAAAAATGCCCCAAAAACACCGGAAGAAAAGCCCCAAAAACGTACCAAAAATCGAGCCCCAAAATCGGACAGAATCCAGTTTCGAACCCTAGCGCTTTTCTGGCAAATCCGAACGCGATTCTCGACGAAACTTCAAATTGATGGTATGGGAAGGTGCGCCTGGACGAGACGAAGCCACCGGTGGGTCGGACGCGCCGAACGGCGGCCTGACGGCGGCGGGCGCACGCCTTGAAGCGGCGGGGGTCGAAGGGGATCGAGAAATGGCGCGCGCGAGGAGAGAGAGGGAAGGTGGGGAAAATGGTTCCAATAATTAAAATCTCGGGTTCAACTGGTATTTATAGCAAAAATACCCCGAAATACTAATAGCCCCACAAATACATCATGATTCATTAAAAATCATCTGTTTTCAAAAATTCTCTCTCTAACTCAAAAACCCCCTACCGGTGCCCACACAAAGCACCCGAGGTTCCGAGTCACACTAAAAACCCAACTCATAGGTTTTCACCGAAATGAGAATACGATCTCAACCTCGGGATCCAACGATCCCAACTACTCAAATAGACGAGCCCGGAAGGCCCAACACCTCGATTAAACTCCAAATCGCCACGTAAAACAACTTTAGGGGTTATTAACACTCCGGGATTAACATCCATAATCTCTGGTCATCACACAAACACACCACAATCTGATTTTCCTTATTGTTTCTGCAGAAGGATCACATGGTGCTCCTAAAGCAGTTGGGAGAGCATCGGACTACGGGACCAACCTCCTTTTTCTCTACAACTTTTGAAGAACTGCTTGTCATTATCTGCAATACCAACATATAACAAAATTATGTACCAACACAACATAACTCAAGTATACAGCAACTGATAATCAAGTACTTTTAATAACTCATCGAGTAATTTTAATAACTAATAATCAAGTACTTTTCCAACATGTCAAGATTTTACATTTTCTCATGACTTCATTGTAACTTCATAACAACTATCTGCGCCACTGATAAAATTCATCAAATTCACACAAAATTCTCCAAAAAAAAAAATATTACTCAGAAGTTAAACCCAATGAGAGAGTCAAATCATCCCAAGCATAATATCCACACCCCCTAATCATGTGGCAAAATCAACAATCAATTCGAGCCAGCACGACAACAATTACAATCAATTTGCTCACAACATCATTACAGACTAATACATCATATTATCACAAATTTGTTCCAATTTTTGTCTTATCAATAGAGTGAAAAACAATGCTGGTAGCAAAATGGGGCTCCATACATACATGACGCATCAGTTGATGTCTTCGTCATTAAAGTCATCTTTGAAGGAGTTGAAGAAGTCGGCGTCTGTGAGGCGGTGAATTCCAGCGCAATAGATCCCTAGCCGAAGAGATCGAGAGAGGAATCAACATCTTCAACCTCACTCGTCATTGTCACGCTACTCCGTGTCGCCGATATAGTTGACGTAAAAAAATGAAATTAAGTAAAATAGGGTTTTAAGGGTATTTGAGTCAATTACCCATATTAGGGACTTAAAAATAACTAATTTTTCAAATGGGAACTGTAGAGTTTAGATAACTCAACTAGGGATCGAACTTTAACATCAATTATGGTTTATAGATTTTTTTGTAAGTCCCCCTTTTTATAAACAGAATATAAGTAATAATAGTTTCAAAAAAGAATATTGTAATAATATGTTCTTATGCCAAATCGAGTCGAATCTTATTATTATATTATACTCATACTAATATTATAATATGTTTCCATGTGGTGTGTACATGGCTTTTGTCTTACTTATCCCATGTGGTAGAACACACCACACATTTGAAATATTCTCAATGTATGGTGGGATCTACCCCATGAGGTGGTGTTTCATAGGGTAGTGATAGGGTTGAATATTACGCATTTTTATGCTATGATATGTATATGTTTTCGTGTTGATTCTGGATTATTTTACGGTTTATGGTATATATTTCTCTATTTCAGGAATCAATGTTGAAATGTAGGGAAAGGTGAAGAAATCAAGCTAAAATGATGAAAGAATGAATAAAGTTGAAGAAAAGAGGAAAAAACCGGAATCTAAGACACATGTTGCTCCTTTCTCCTCAAATTACTATATGTCGAGCCACGTTTTGGACAAGTGGTCCATATAAAAGTTGTAGAACTTTCTCTAGGCGCAGAAAATATTCTGGTTGTCTCGATCGATCGAGCAGACTGCTCGATCGATAGAGCAAGGCTGAAAAATGAGCGAAAATCTTATTGGGATGCTCGATCGATCGGCCCTTCTGTCCCGATCGATCGATCGAATGAATTTTCTGAAAAAATAACTTCCTTATAGAGTTTGTGTCCAACAAGGAAGTCCTTGATTCCTTCCCTCTATATATTTGACACGAAATTTACAACCAAATATCATACTTTGTAACCTAGGAATAGCCTCCACACCTCCATACTCCATATCACCTTCATCCATCTTCACCTATTCATCCTAGTAATTGGAACAACCCAACAAGGCGATTAAAGAGACGATCGAGAAGGAAACAAGAGAATGAGCGAGGATCTACAACCGGAGTCGACGCTGGGAGTTTATTCTTACTTTTAAACTTTAGTTTTGTTTTGTTTTGATTTTATCATGCTTGGATTGTTGCAAGACATGTTTGAGTATTGATATTTATTTATGAGTATGAACTAAGTTTATTTATCGAGGCTAGGTGAATCCTTTGTTATGAACCTTCGATTTGATGATTTAATGATTGAATTCTTGTAGTTCTTTGTGTATGTTTTATGTTCTTCATGCTTTTAGAGGATTGATCACATTTGAATGATGTTAGTATCGTAATTGAGATCGAGAGATGATTTTATGATACTGAATTAATAACTCATACCATGGATTTCAGACCGAGATCGAGAGATGACGTCAAATACATGCGTGATAGCCATAGATATCTAGTAATTGAAAGCTATGAGTTTTCATGGATCTTATGCAACATTGAATTGTTAAATAAATGAACGAGAGTTACTTACTACAATTCGGTGTT
This sequence comes from Haberlea rhodopensis, assembly GCA_907163345.1. Classification (NCBI taxonomy): domain Eukaryota; kingdom Viridiplantae; phylum Streptophyta; class Magnoliopsida; order Lamiales; family Gesneriaceae; genus Haberlea; species Haberlea rhodopensis. The sequence goes on from CAJQUN010000497.1 coordinate 97,467, forward strand.
AGGTTTAATATAGCTCGAGAGAGTGTATTAGATAAATTGGGAGAACTCGTCACCTTAGAAATATTTGAATATTCAATCGAGAATTGTAGGGAATTGCATTGGTGAGCCAAAGTCTCGATAACATTGGTGAGCCAAAGTCTCGATAATCTTCTCTAGTGAATTTTTCTCGTTACTTTTATTGACTTGGTTGGATTAGTAGTTTATATTAATTAATTAGTCGTTAATTATAAATTAATTATCGTAGGTTAAATATAGTTAAAAGACATCTTATTTGGTACTTGCTTGTTAGTCCCTGTGGGTTCGACAATCCGTATTTTTCCTATCTATACTAAAACTTGACACCGTGCACTTGCGGTATAAAATCGCTACATTGGAATTTTCTGTTTAAAAAATAAGCGATCAGGTAGCCAAAATGGTCCCGTGTACATGTAGAGTGAAGATTTTTTTAAAAAAGATTTTATTATACAAAATTAAATATTAAATTTACAAAAGAAACATAGAAGGTTGCACCTTTATCAAAAAACACAAGAAATGCAAGAGTACCTATGTGTTTCTTGTGTATTTTCTTAAAAAAATTAATGTTTCTAAAAAAAGGAAAAGCATAGTGATTATTTGGTCCCGTTTCTATATACTCGATCTTATAAACATAAACACACTTACAAATATATACATATATATTTATGTATCTTTATATTTACAAACACCAGTTCATATAACTATTTTTCGTGATTATCTGTATTTCGTGTCAAACTTTATTTTTAATGTTTCTGGAGCACTTTAGTATGTTAAAAAAAAATAAAGGTAACATTATTATTGAATTTGTTTTTTCATTTTACTTTATTGAATTAAATTAGCCCAGTTTCTCAAACATTAGGAATCCTTTCCAACAGATGCTCAGTGAATCTCAATGAAATGTCAGATGTAAAGATTTTCATTTATTGAAAGTTATATGCTACAGAAATCAGGAGTCCCAAAGAAAAGAAAAAAAGAACACTGCCACATGTCAAGAAAATCTCGATGAAATGTAATTGGTCAGGAATTTTCATTTATTAAAATTGTACGTATGTTAAAGAATCAGGAGACAATGATGCAAAAGAAAAAAGCTGCCAACTCCCACACGCCAATGTCTCACTTTAAGCAATCTCAATGCCAAGGCATTAAACTGGATTTAAAATCACTTTTGAAGTCCTAGATATTTAGCTGAATGCAGCGGTTATTGCCACATTTTTTAAAAAACAAAAATAAAAATAAAAATTATTAGTTCATTTTGGTACTAGTGTTATACTTAAAATTTATATTAAACCTATAAAATTTTGATATTAGTTACATATATTGATAATAAATATATACAATTTTGTTACTATTTATACATGAAATTGATATTAAACATATATAATTTTGGTCCTAGGTATACACTTGAAATTTGTATTAAACATATACAATTTTAGTACAGTTACACATGAAATTAGTATTAAACATATATAATTTTGGTACTATTTACACTTCAAATTGGTATTAAACCTATACAATTTTGATACTAGTTACAAATGATATTAAACCTATAAAATTTTGGTACTAATACACTTTAAATCGGCATTAAACCTACATAATTTTCAATACTAGTTACACTTGAAATCTGTATTAAACCTATAGAATTTTGATACTAGTTACACTTGAAATTAGTATTATACCTATACAATTTTGGTACTCATTACACTTGAAATTATTATTAAACCTATATAATTTTGGTACTAGTTACACTTTGAAATTGATATTAAATACATATAATTGTGGTACTAATTAAACTTGAAAATGTTATTAAACGTATACAATTTTGGTACTAGTTATAATCTGTACACATGAAATTGGTATTAAATATATACAGTTTGTATACTAGTTACACTTGAGATTGATATTAAAGTTCCATAATTTGGTACTATAGTTACACATGAAATTAGCATTGTTTGTTTGTTCGACAAATGATTCAATATAAAAGATTCTATAGAAATATTGTTGTTAATTGATATTTGTATTTTTTATTTTTTTGATATAGACGATTAACGTCAAATATAGAATATTCTATAGAAATACTGTTAGTTTAGTTTGAAATATGTGTTGTTTGTTGTTCGATATAAAAGTTTAACATCAATATATAAAATTCTATGGAAATATTGTTAGTTCAATTTTAAATTGATGTTTGTAATTGGCATTGTTTGTTCGATATAGAAGTTTTAATATTAATAGAGAAGATTCTATAGAAATTTTGTTGGTTCTGTTTGAATGTGTAACTAATACCAAAATCGTATGTGTTTAATACTAATTTCATGTGTAACTAGTACCAAAATTGTATATGTTTAGTACCAGTTTCAAGTCTAACTAGTACCAAAATTATATAGATTTAATACTAATTTTCATTTGTAACTAGTACCAAAATTCTATTCCGCCCGCGAACGATCGCTGCTGCCTGCAAATTTCCGAAAAAATACTTCAATTTTTAATGGTTTCCCTTACCAAATCCTTAGCAAACTTGAATTAACAATACTCATACAACAAATAATCATATATAAGTAATTTGACACTTCTTTCACAAAAACAAAGCTTCGTACTCATTAAACCCACTAGAACCAACATAATTTCACACACAATAAAACTCAAGGAAATAGCGCACACCTTAAATCACTAGATTCTTAAATCACTAGATTCTTGCATGGACTAAATTTTCCCCTTGGAAACTAGATGAGAAAAAGGAAGGAAGAAAAAAAGGTGGTAGGGATTTAGAGTGTGTTCTTGGTGTTAGTATGTGAAGATGGGTTAATTTTATTGGTTAACATTTGCATCTTAATCCCTAAACTTTCATCCACATTTCAATTTCTCTCCCATTCAATAATCACCATTCAAATTCAATAATCATCTCCATAAGTCATATTAATGAACATCATACTCATATTTAAATAATTCAACTCAACCATTAATCGATTAAATAATTATGACTTCATCATAATATATTCAGTTTCATTCTATTTATTTTAAAACTGAGTCCAATACTACATGGTACTCATTCATAATTATTCCTTAATTGTCACATTCAACGCAACTTAATTAAAGTAATTAAGTTTCAGGTATCACAACTGCATAATATCAGCTTGGCATATCATTCGTCTTTCATCTAACGATGCATTATCACTACTACAAAAGTCAAATAAATGATATGCCATAAAATGAGTTACCGACCTCAATCAATACTATTATCAGTGTATATATTCACTGGCATCATCGGCTATTCCTCATTATCATATTTCATTCGATCCTGCAACCACAATGGTTAGCAATAGCAAAATTTTCTCGCTTCATATAATATATATTGCATAAAAGCACATACTTGTCGCATTATATGAACACAAAGTCGTAATCATGCATAAATAGTGTGCTATCCAGCTCTCCCAACATACACTAGATCCTTAAATAACTCGGAAACTAACCATTTCTCTGATACCACTAATATAAGCACCCAACATCTCATCTCTTGAATAATGCATTTATGATGTCATATGTAAAAGTTCCCACTATTTAAAAATCTCAATATATGCTTTACTTACGGGAAATTTTATAAAAATTTCGACAGAGTCTCCACTTAAACTTGACTCCCAAAAATATCAAAGAAACTAAAATCAAGTCCTCCATAATCATAATATCAACATAATCACATTTCCTCCACCAATCAACTACATAACCAACTCCCCAATAAATCACCAGAATAAATATCTTATTCTCGGTGTATTATGTATTAAATGTTAGTCTGATACTCTTTGATTCCAATTAAGAAGAAACGAAAATTTGTCAATTATTCGCTTTTAACCTCTATCATTATATTGCTGTCTTGATTAGCTCGCATAGCAGATTCCAAGTGTGTTTATTTATTGTGATGACTATTTCTAAATGTAACACAAAATACTTTTTTTACTGAATTTTTAATTTTCAAAATTTTTTTTCTTAACAGCACAAGAAAAAGTACATCGCATATTAGAATATGAGCATTTTGTATTGCTATACTTTGGTGGTATGCAGCTTGTTCCTTTTAATGGCTCACGGATATCGTTGAAAAACTTGGAAGAGTGTATGCTTTATGTATACACACTGGCGGATGTACATTGGGGCAAGGATGTCACTGGCCACCATTGCCAAAGGAAAAATAATAATTTTTACCGTAATTTTTTTCTAAACTGCATTTTACCCTCTAAAAATGCAATACCTCAAAAATTACATTTGACATCCTTATATTATATTTTCACCTCCTAAAATTTTTCTTCCCCAGTTTTTGTTTTGATGTTTTTTGTCTCTGGTAAAAATCATGCGTCCATCCTCCATATAAATACACATACGCACATTCAAGCTACAAAAAATATCACATGTACATTTAAATGATTTGATAGATATAACACAAATTCATATATGATATGAATGGAACATAAACAAACAAAATTAATATGAATATATAATACAAGATATATTATATTTTCGCATTCGATTTAAGAAAATATGTTTTTTTTATAAGTAAAAGAACATAAAAATACACACAACTACGTTTTAATAAATTTAGTCATATGTTTCTAAAAAATAAAATGTAAATAAGTGCAGATCTAAGATGTAGCAAAAGCCACCTAACAAATTTATTATCACATGATTTTGCTCCCCCTACCCTAGGGTTCCATCATGCCCAATAATAATCTGACACGTAACCCTGCATCTTGTCCCTCTTGCTTCACCATCGTCAGATTTCATTAATTGCCATCACGTGCTTGTGTACTCTACACCCTGCAACCGTACGATATGAAGACATGATCTAAGCCGTCCATCTCCTTTCATTTTGCAGATTCTGATGTTATTATTATTATTATCACCTTGTCGCAATCTGGTATGAGGGAACGACTGATACTATTTGTAGATTTCTCGTATTTATCCAATTTTATCATAATTATATACTATTTGTCAATTTACATCTCCTTTCATTTTGCAGATTTCTCATATTTACCCATGTCATAGGCGGTTATGTTGGGGGTGTTTTTAAGAGCAGTACCCTTTGGACACCCTCAACCATTAGATTGGCACACTCAAATGTTGGTTGTGTCAATCCAATGACCATGCTGCCCTGAAGGGCAGCAACAAATAAATCGTTATAGGCATCCAACTCAATTAACATATCCGGTTATGTACATTTACGTAATCATCATGCTACGAACACTATACTCAACGTGTCACATTTAACAACACATATATGCTTGGATATATATATTTACTATATATATATATATTATAATATCGTAGTATAAAATATATGAATAACTTATTGTAAACATCTTGTAACTTCTAGAAAATGTTTTAATAGCATAAAAGTTCTTGCATAGTATAGAATTCAGTTGGCTAATTTAACTAAATAATATAAATTTTAAAGAAAATTACAAAAGTAAAGTGAAATATTTATTTTTAATAAAGTAATGTGAAACGCATACATCATATGTTTTACTTAAAAAATGTTAAAAAATCTGACACAAAAAAACGCATCCACCGATGCGTTTTTCAACTGTTTTAATTTAAGAAATTTAAAAAATCTGACAACAAAAAAGTAAAAACGCAACAAGTAAATGCGTTTTTAGTGAATAACATTTTAAAAAATTAAAATAAAATTTAAGGTATCTAGTGATATGAAAACATCTGTCAAGCATGATTTTAGGCTTCTAGCCCCATTAATCCATGTGGCCCACTTTATTGTCAGTAATTCAGAGCAATTACAATTTAATGGGTATAATAATTATGTATAATGATTTAAATATTATTAAATGTTAAATTTAATTATTTAATATATTTTAATTTATTCAATTAAGTAGTATTGAATTTGAATAGATGACAATATATAAAAATACAGAAATTACAGGCTAATTTAATAAAATATTATCATTTTAAAAAAAATAAAAACTAATTTTTTATTTTTTATAGAAAACTAAGGTAAACCGCGTCCTGGAATGCGGTTTTTAAAAACGCATTCCACGTATGCATTTTTAAAAACGCATTCCAGAAACGCGTTTTTGAAAAGCCTTTTTATTTTTTATTTTTTAAAATATGCAAGCTTTTAAATTTAGTTTCGATGTTAAATTTTTGTTTAAAAGATAAATTGGATCACAGTGGTTACTTATGGCATAGAAGAGAATTGCTGTGAATTACTGACAATAAAGTGGGCCACGTGGATTAATGGGGCTAGAAGCCTAAAATCATGCATGACAGATGTTTTCATATCACTAGTTACCTTAAATTTTATTTTAATTTTTTAAAATGTTATTCACTAAAAACGCATTTACTTGTTGCATTTTTACTTTTTTGTTGTCAGATTTTTTTAAATTCTTTAAATTAAAACAGTTGAAAAACGCATCCGGTGGATGCGTTTTTCTGTGTCAGATTTTTTAACATTTTTTAAGTAAAAACGCATACGATGTATGCGTTTCACGTTACTTTATTAAAAAATAAATATTTCACTTTACTTTTGTAATTTTCTTTAAAATTTGTATTATTTAGTTAAATTAGCCGAATTCAGTTCATAAAAAATGTGTGATATATAAAATAAAGTTTAAAAAGGAAAAGAAACAAATTAAATAAAAAGGTAAAAAATAAATTTGTCAATTATTCTGAATATAAGAGTATTGTCTTGAATAAAATTAATATGATCTTAAAAACTTAATTAGTATTTTATTTTATATTTTTGATAAAATAATAAAATTTATATCACAAATACGCAAAAGTTTATATAAATAATTTTTAATGACTCCTAGTTTGATTATCTACGACAAGTCAAAATAAAAAAACAAAAATTAAAATTTATGAATCTATTGGTATTCTTAAAATTTCCTATGACAACCATTGAATGTTTCATTTCCGTCGGTAAAGGGCTTGCATGTTTTGAGCGGTGATCAAAGATCAAATCAATCAATTATGACCCGACCCGACCCGACCGATTTGAGTGGTTTACTTTAAATTTGCAAAACCCTACCTCTCAAGCTCAAATTTCCGCATACCTCTTCAAAACACTACTTTCCCCAAAACCTTACATCTAATCCCGGCTACCCAAATTCGCCTCACCGCCACCGTCGACCAAACACACAGAGGGACTCGCACTCGCACTCGCACTCGCACTCGACGCTGCCGCCATCACAGTTCACAAATTCACAGTTAAGGCTTGTTCAAAGCTCTATTGTTTATTTGTTTCTCTATTCTTTCTTGCCTTAAAGCTTTCACAGTTAAGGATGGTTTAGTGGCTTACTGGTGCTTGATGGAAAAGTTGAATGGCTTTTATATATATTTATTTTTTTATTTTTTCTTTGTGGGTGATATTAAATTGGTCTTTAACCAATGATGCACTCTCTCGAGCCTTCAAATGGCTCCCACGCTCAGTAACTGCAAACTGTAATTGCAATATTTGTTGTCATGACTCTGAGTTTAAGTATACAAAAAATTCGAGATTGCCGACCGTGGTGGGTAAATGTATTTTGATTGTGCTTGTTATATTGGCTGTTAATTTTTCGGGTATTTTTATCTAATAAGCCTAGTCAATATTAGCATGACATTTTGGGCAGTACTTCTGAAATTTAACATCATTATTTGATTTTTTTTAAATATATTATTCTCGGTGTTTTATGTATTAAATGTTAGTTTGATACTCTTGATTCCAAGAAACTAAAACCTGCCAGAAACTAAAACTTGCCGGTTCTTTCGCTTTTAACCTCTATCATTATGTCGTTGTCTTGATTAGATCCCATAGCAGTTTTCAAGTGTGTTTATTTATTGTGATTTTTACTATTTCTAAATTTAATATGAAAGATTTTTTTTAATAAATTTTTAATTTTCAAATTTTGTTTATAGTTCTTTGTTTAGCAACATAAGAAAAAGTATCTCGCGAATATGAGCATTTTTCGTTGCTTTACTTTGGTGGTGTGCAGCTTGTTCCTTTTATTGGCTCACGGATATCGTTGAAAAACTTGGAATGTATTATCTTGTTTTGGTTGTTGTTCTGTTATTCTGGTTTTTTGCTGCACATGAGCTTAAAATATTGTATTTGAATCATTAATCGACATGATTCACATACAAGATTCTAAGTCCATGTGCATCAAAGGCCAGACTAACAGAACAGCAACCAAAACAAGATAATACATTCCAAGTTTTTCAACGATATCCGTAAGCCAGTAAAAGGAACAAGCTGCACACCACCAAAATAAAGCAACACAAAATGCCCATATTCTAATATGCGAGGTAGTTTTTCTTGTGCTGCAAAAAAAAACGAATATAACAAAATTTGAAAATTAAAAATTCAGTAAAAAAAGTATCGCGTGTTACATTTAGAAATAATCATCACAATAAATACACTTGGATCTGCTATGCAAGCTAATCAAGAAGAAACTAATCAAACACACTTGATTCCAATTAAGAAGAAACTAAAATTTGCCGGTTCTTCGCTTTTAACATCTATCATTATATTGATGTCTTGATTAGATCGCATAGAAGTTTCCAAGTGTGTTTATTTATTGTGATGTTTTTACTATTTCTAAATTTAATAATTAAAATATGAAAGACTTTTTTTAATGAATTTTTAATTTTCAAATTTTGTTTATATGCGTTTGTTTAGCAGCACAAGAAAAAGTATCTCGCATATTAGAATATGGGCATTTTTCGTTGCTTTACTTTGGTGGTGGTGGTGTGCAGCTTGTTCCTTTTACTGGCTCACGGATATCGTTGAAAAACTTGGAATGTATTATCTTGTTTTGGTTGTTGTTCTGTTATTCTGGTTTTTGCTTCACATGAGCTTAAAATATTGTATTTGAATCATTAATCGACATTATTCAAATACAAGATTCTAAGTCCATGTGCATCAAAAGGCCAGAATAACAGAACATCAACCAAAAACAAGATAATACATTCCAAGTTTTTCAACGATATCCGTAAGCCAGTAAAAGGAACAAGCTGCACACCACCAAAGTAAAGCAACACAAAATGCCCATATTCTAATATGCGAGGTAGTTTTTCTTGTGCTGCAAAAAAAAAAAAAAACGAATATAACAAAATTTGGAAATTAAAAATTCAGTAAAAAAAGTTTTTCGTGTTACATTTAGAAATAATCATCACAATAAACACACTTGGATCTGCTATGCAAGCTATACAAGAAGAAACTAATCAAACACACTTGATTCCAATTAAGAAGACACTAAAATTTGTCGGTTCTTCGCTTTTAACATCTAGAATTATATTGATGTCTTGATTAGATCGCATAGCAGTTTCCAAGTGTGTTTATTTATTGTGATGTTTTTACTATTTCTAAATTTAATTAATATGAAAGACTTTTTTTAGTGAATTTTTAATTTTCAAATTTTGTTTATATTCGTTTGTTTAGCAGCACAAGAAAAAGTATCTCGCATATTAGAATATGGGCATTTTTCGTTGCTTTACTTTGGTGGTGTGCAGCTTGTTCCTTTTACTGGTTCACGGATATCGTTGAAAAACTTGGAATGTATTACCTTGTTTTGGTTGTTGTTCTGTTATTCTGGTTTTTTGTTGCACATGAGCTTAAAATATTGTATTTGAATCATTAATCGACATGATTCACATACAAGATTCTAAGTCCATGTGCATCAAAAGGCCAGAATAACAGAACAACAACCAAAACAAGATAATAAATTCCATGTTTTTCAACGATATCCGTAAGCCAGTAAAAGGAACAAGCTGCACACCACCAAAGTAAAGCAACACAAAATGCCCATATTCTAATATGCGAGGTACTTTTTCTTGTTCTGCAAAAAAAAAAAAAAAAACGAATATAACAAAATTTGAAAATTAAAAATTCAGTAAAAAAAGTTTTTCGTGTTACATTTAAAAATAATCATCACAATAAACACACTTGGATCTGCTATGCAAGCTAATCAAGAAGAAACTAATCAAACACACTTGATTCCAATTAAGAAGAAACTAAAATTTGCCGGTTCTTCGCTTTTAACATCTATCATTATATTGATGTCTTGATTAGATCGCATAGCAGTTTCCAAGTGTGTTTATTTATTATGATGTTTTTACTATTTCTAAATTTAATTAATATGAAAGACTTTTTTAGTGAATTTTTAATTTTCAAATTTTGTTTATATTCGTTTGTTTAGCAGCACAAGAAAAAGTATCTCGCATATTAGAATATGCGCATTTTTCGTTGCTTTACTTTGGTGGTGGTGGTGTGCATCTTGTTCCTTTTACTGGCTCACGGATATCGTTGAAAAACTTGGAATGTATTATCTGGTTTTGGTTGTTGTTCTGTTATTTTGGTTTTTTGCTTCACATGAGCTTAAAATATTGTATTTGAATCATTAATCGACATTATTCACATACAAGATTCTAAGCTCATGTGCATCAAAATGCCAAAATAACAGAACAACAACCAAAACAAGATAATATATTCCAAGTTTTTCAACGATATCCGTAAGCCAGTAAAAGGAACAAGCTGCACACCACCAAAGTAAAGCAACATAAAATGCCCATATTCTAATATGCGAGGTAGTTTTTCTTGTGCTGCAAAAAAAAAAAAAAACGAATATAACAAACTTTGGAAATTAAAAATTCAGTAAAAAAAGTTTTTCGTGTTACATTTAGAAATAATCATCACAATAAACACACTTGGATCTGCTATGCAAGCTAATCAAGAAGAAACTAATCAAACACACTTGATTCCAATTAAGAAGACACTAAAATTTGTCGGTTCTTCGCTTTTAACATCTATCATTATATTGATGTCTTGATTAGATCGCATAGCAGTTTCCAAGTGTGTTTATTTATTGTGATGTTTTTACTATTTCTAAATTTAATTAATATGAAAGACTTTTTTTAGTGAATTTTTAATTTTCAAATTTTGTTTATATTTGTTTGTTTAGCAGCACAAGAAAAAGTATCTCGCATATTAAAATATGGGCATTTTTCGTTGCTTTACTTTGGTGGTGTGCAGCTTGTTCCTTTTACTGGCTCACGGATATTGTGAGGGCCCAATCCTAATAATGTGATTAATTATCACACAATGATAATTATAGCGTAAACAGCGAAAGATTTGTTTAACATTTATTAACATGTGGCCCTAAAAATTTCGGCATGACCTCATCGCACGAGGAGCATACCACCTACACAATTCAACAACTACTGAAAATATATACATACCACAAGTTTCATATCCAGCATACACCAATCAAATTACTAAACAGATATCCACACTGGGTGAAATAAATTAAAATACATAAACTCCTCACACACCACAGGGATAAACCCCTGGTCACATATACATATAATACTGGGATAAACAAGAGTAAAACCTCAAGTGTGACTCCCACCGGACGTGCCCTCTCTGGCGTCCTGGTCACCTGTACCACCTGCCATTGTCCACACACAAAGACAACAACAGCCCCCCCTTGGGGTGAGCAAAAGCCCAATATGAAATGATCATAGAATATACGTCATGTATCTATAAAATGTGATATATGATGTAATGCAATGCAATGCATGCATGCCATGTCATGACGGTATCATATCGTACACCCATCCACTGGGTATATCTGAATCAATAAACGAAAGTCCAACCATATCAGAATAGCTCGAGCCTGTCAAGCCTATAGGGTATCCAGACGGATGGACGTCGGCAAAGCGCCACCAACCCCAGGTCCTGACATCACATAATCATATAGGGATATCCAGACGGATGACATCAGCAAGGTGCCACCAATCCCCGTCTCAACAAATCATACCAATCAAAGGGGACCACGATTCCCTATGCATATCGGGCCATGTAATGCCAACATAGTATCGCAGTACCAATCCCCAATGTTCGATATCAGAATCCAAGAAATATCAGGGTATTCAAGGATATAGCTCAACGTGTATGTCATGCATCGATGTATGTATAAAAATGATGTGTGTTAACAAAATATTTATTTTCATACACCGATGTTCCAATCATGCATGCTATGAATGCCACATCATTTAAATAAAATCACGTAGCCACATAATCTCACGTAATTCACAGACGTCAACAAATCATATATCAAATGATACAGATACCTGTCGTATGTTACCCGATCGCAACATACCTTTCTTTCTCGATCTACAAGGTTACTTGAGCTTGTAGGGTCGAAGTAGTCACTGTATATCAATATAAATTCACAATTCAATAAACCAATCATTAAAAATGGGTTATCAATTTTAGTCACAGCTTAACCAATTTAGGGTAATTAAATTGATATGATTACATCATAATTTAATTTACTAAATTATTTTTCACCAATTTAAATTATTATTCAACAATTATAGTCCAACTTAGTTGGTAATTATCAAAGCAAAGTTGAGAAAATCGGATATCAAAATTTACCAAAATCGCACACAGTTCACGCACGGATTTCGTGCGATTCCGGCGACCTCCGGCGGCGGTATAGGCGGTGGCTGGTGTAGAAAGTTTCGTCCAGGTGCAAGGAAGAGATTCGGTGCTTTGGTTGCTTCCAATTCGTAGTGGATTCGAATAAATCGAACCAAAAATCCTCAAACCCTAATCTGTGTGATTTCGTTCGTTCCAGGGTGAAATCGAACACCTTTTCGAACACCAAAACTCGATTATTTGGTATGGAAAGATTCGCATGAGAGTTGCGAACACGGTGGTATATCGGTCTCGTCTAGAGGTGGTCGGAAGGCGGCGAACGGAGCGGATAAATACAAGGTGGTCGGTGAATCGCGAGGTTGTGCGTGTTTTCGCACCTTTGAGTGCGTGTCCGCGATCTGTGTGTGTTTTACACATTTTGCTATGTGTTTTACGTCCTACACCGATATCTATTAATTCCCGACCAATTATGAACATCGGGATGTCACCGGTGTACTGGTGCATGCATATTACATATACAGTCCACACCTGACTTCGTGTTCTTATTTGAATCACAAAAAAATGAAATCTTTCGATTTAATACAAATTTTATATTTATTAAATCATTTTAATAAAATTTCGGTGTTAATCCGAATATTCCAAAAATATATTTTTCATTCATCATGTTCTGACCCGACTGTCAATTGACATATACAAGATCAATTTCCACTCTCATTAATTAGATTATATTCTCGTTAATTAATTTCTAACTAATTAACAAAATAATGTACAAATTGTACTTAATTCTCATTATCAAATATCGGAACATCGCATTTATAAAATGTTAAAAATGATATCAAGTTATTATCAAAGCTAATATTCCTCATGTTTATTCTCAACCATATGATTGACATAAGATGAATCACATAATTGTTGAGAAGCTCAACCTGAATTTCGATAATACGGTACGAGGGCCTTACATTTCTCCCCCACTTAAAATATTTCGTCCTCGAAATATCACAAGTGCAGATCATAACTCATTCATCAATGACAGTACATGTCAATACTATAATCGAAAAAATATCAACTGCATAACTCAATTCATTTAGCATGAAGCTGAATCAAAAGCAATTACTAATGCATTGAATCGCGAGGGACGAGTATAGTTTATTTATCTAGAATGGTTATAAGAAACCATCTTTGAAATATAGAACACAAAAGTAATTATTCAGTGTAGAACGTTGAAAAATAAATTCAACATCATCAGATTGAAGAATACTTATCAAGTAATGTTCGTAATTCATCAATGTTGAAGTACGAAACATATTACAAACAATATTATGAAATATTCACAAAACTCAACATACCTTTATCATGAGAGATTTTTGAAAATGATTAGATCACCCTGTTGCCATTTTCAGAAGCGTCCACTCTTATTCTTATAACTAGCTTACTGATTCTGGGCAGCTTTCCATCCTTTGAGCATCCACCGAATCTTATAGCATTGTCTTAAGGAGTCGAATAATATATATACAACATATAGTCATATACTCAACTCAAATGTATTCTGAAATGAATACCAGAATTTCAAAATAAAACCAAACTGTTACTCAGACATAATCGAGAAAATAAAATACTCTCGACAGTCTTTATTACGTTAAATAATATACGAAGTGTGATTGCCAGTCTACAAATACTATGTAGTCCTTGCAATCTAGAATATCCGTTTTGCATTCTACAATGTTGCAAATGTTTGAAAATAAACTCTGGGTATTAAACAACTAAAATCAAGACAAATGATTTCACCAATCTTGGTCCGTTAATGGATAAATGATACATTTAAGTATACCTACATATACATATATTACAATTCTAGAGTCTCACGGACAATCCATTGACCGTGTCATTTAAATAAAAGATAAAATCAGATATATATCCCAAAGATAATAATTCTTCGGATTCCATAATTAAAGTACTATTTCGTTGAACATTTGACATAAGAAATCAATCATACAAGAACCTCGTTGATAAGAATCAAATATCTAACCTGAGATACGAACATTTACGTTTACCTTGGTGATTTGAACAACAGAGGATAAACCACTTAGGAGATCTATCCACATGTGTTGCGTCATATAGATAGTAGATTGAGAGAATAGATATTTCAAGCTCTTGTGGTCCGTATAAATAATGAATTTTTCCCCGTATAAACAATGGCGTCCAAATCTTTAAAGCAAAACAATTGCCGCCAATTCTAAATCACGTACAGGGTATCGAATCTCATAAAATTTAAGTTGGCGAGACGTAACCTAAACCTTTTAAAAACACAGATGTGCAAACCATTATCCTCCGGCCGGAAGGAATAATAAATGAAGGTGCAGTGGTTAGTCTCATTTTCAATTTAAGAAAACTTGTGTTATACTCATCTGACCAAATACAGTTTTTAATTTTTCTGTGTCAGCTGAGTAATAGGTTTAGCAATTTTTAAACAAACTTTTCGATAAAACAACTTTAAAAATCCTGCTAAACCCATGAACAATCGGACCTCAAGAACATTAGTAGGTGTCAGCCAGTTTAACACTGCTTTAACCTTAGTTGGAGCACCAGAAATACCATGTCGAGCAATGACGTGGCACGAGAGTATCACTTTGTTCATCCAAAATTGTCGTTTGGATTGTTTGGCATATCTCATCACTTCTTCATAGGAAACTGAATGGTTAATTTCAGATATCCTACAAGTACTAATTCTTTTATCGCATGATTACAAGGTTACCATTCAGTGCAATCCAACTGCAGATTGGACAGCTGATTAGACACATTTCGTACATAGAATCTGAAATATTAACTTTTAGATATTCAACACATCATATTTTCATCTTCGAAAAACCAAGAGCTCATTAATAGAAACAATCACAATCAAATCAAAGATTTTTTTTTTTTTTAAACACTTGACTCATCGAGTCCATAAAATATTGAAAATTAGAAGACTCGTATGGCTTAACCATATATCGAGCTTTGAAGATAGTTATCGGCACATCTTGGCTTTGGATTGATACCTGATACTATCCAGAGTGCAGATCCATTAGCAGACGAAAGAACTGCAATTCATAGTCATACAAAATATCATAATAATTTCGACTCATTCAAGTCGAATCATGTTATGTACATAAAAAGTTTTGAAATAGTCATGATTCCCAAATCAATATTCTTATTCATCTCTCTGGAAATATATGCAGGAATCTTTCCCAAAAACCTTACCACAAATGCATGGAGTTTATGCCGAGGTAATATTCAGGTCCATACAAATTCTATCCAACTCCATAGCAAAGACAATCAGCATTCCTTGAACACGAGATCCATACACATACGTGCATAGGTCCATGTCAGTTCCGAGTATGAAATAAATCAAATTTGCTAAAATATTGGATCCATGCCACATCCGGGCATGTCTATGTCAACAAAAATTTAATCAACGATGTTACCATTGATTTCATTCTTTGCCCAGAGTCCAGATCACGTCGGTACAGATATACATTCGTTCTGTAATAAGTACGTGTCACGCATCTGTGTTGCATCTGTATTACAACCAATTACTCATAATTTACCTTTTAGTAATTGAATTATGAAATCGCACAAACATAAAGGAATTTCAGCTTGGACAACCATGCTATAAAATTCCACGCATATTAAGCAAGAAATCGAACTACCTAATGAAAGTGATTATCAGTAGTTTCGATCATTCACCTGATAATCATATTATTATCCAAACAACAATAACATGTCATAAGGATAAGTAATATAAGTTCCTTAAAAACAATTAATACTCAACCAGATATCATTTGATCAGAGAAAATAACCTCCCCCACTTAAAAAATAAAGTGGGTGGATAAAACAAATTACCAACACCAATTTTGCCATTTTGCTCTCCTTATGATATCTCCGTAGCTGATAGGTAAGCATTTGATAACTTGTGCATACCCAGCTCTAGACTTCTCACGTATAGGAGACAAATCAAGACAAAACAATCAATGCACATTTTGCAACAGATAACTTGTTACAATTCATTATTCACTTTCATTAGAAATACATGAAAAATTATTTGAATGATAAAATCCCCAAGAATATTTCCAAAATTCAAAATCTAAATCGCACATAGTCGTATCTTTAAAACATATAACGATGTTTTATACGATGTGTGTTCATCACTTTACTATTTGTAACAATGTTAAACCCATCTGTCATCTTATCAAAGCAACGTCTCACCCTTTCCAGCATTCTCAGTGCCGAAATTTAGGTGGCTCAATCAAATCCAAGGACAATACATCCCACCAAATCTCTCGTTTGACATTGTTACTTCCAATAGGTTTAGGAGCAATTACATTGCTCTAACCGCATCCGTTTACATCCAAGTTATACAGAATGAATACCATAAGTGATACCCATACTATACATTAATTTAGTCAACAAAGTTAAAATCATTCAGCATTTCATTGATAGTAGGTCTCAGAGTACACTCTTTCCCTACCTCATGCTGCCACATATAACAGTTTATTCACAATCGTATAGTATTAATATCGTGAGCGATATCACTACTACACAAAATCAACATATTCACATATCAATCTCATGTAACATCATACCAAGGCAAGCCAAGCCAAGTAAAAGCAAATAAGTCAAATAATTCAAACACAAGCGCACACATTTATTTGTGCATATTCAAGTGTACACAAGACTCAAACTTGAGCATTCCCAGTTATGCTCTGATACCATAATGTGAGGGCCCAATCCTAATAATGTGATTAATTATCACACAATGATAATTATAGCGTAAACAACGAAAGATTTGTTTAACATTTATTAACATGTGGCCCTAAAAATTTCGGCATGACCTCATCGCACGAGGAGCATACCACCTACACAATTCAACAACTACTGAAAATATATACATACCACAAGTTTCATATCCAGCATACACCAATCAAATTACTAAACAGATATCCACACTGGGTGAAATAAATTAAAATACATAAACTCCTCACACACCACAGGGATAAACCCCTGGTCACATATACATATAATACTGGGATAAACAAGAGTAAAACCTCAAGTGTGACTCCCACCGGACGTGCCCTCTCTGGCGTCCTGGTCACCTGTACCACCTGCCATTGTCCACACACAAAGACAACAACAGCCCCCCCTTGGGGTGAGCAAAAGCCCAATATGAAATGATCATAGAATATACGTCATGTATCTATAAAATGTGATATATGATGTAATGCAATGCAATGCATGCATGCCATGTCATGACGGTATCATATCGTACACCCATCCACTGGGTATATCTGAATCAATAAACGAAAGTCCAACCATATCAGAATAGCTCGAGCCTGTCAAGCCTATAGGGTATCCAGACGGATGGACGTCGGCAAAGCGCCACCAACCCCAGGTCCTGACATCACATAATCATATAGGGATATCCAGACGGATGACATCAGCAAGGTGCCACCAATCCCCGTCTCAACAAATCATACCAATCAAAGGGGACCACGATTCCCTATGCATATCGGGCCATGTAATGCCAACATAGTATCGCAGTACCAATCCCCAATGTTCGATATCAGAATCCAAGAAATATCAGGGTATTCAAGGATATAGCTCAACGTGTATGTCATGCATCGATGTATGTATAAAAATGATGTGTGTTAACAAAATATTTATTTTCATACACCGATGTTCCAATCATGCATGCTATGAATGCCACATCATTTAAATAAAATCACGTAGCCACATAATCTCACGTAATTCACAGACGTCAACAAATCATATATCAAATGATACAGATACCTGTCGTATGTTACCCGATCGCAACATACCTTTCTTTCTCGATCTACAAGGTTACTTGAGCTTGTAGGGTCGAAGTAGTCACTGTATATCAATATAAATTCACAATTCAATAAACCAATCATTAAAAATGGGTTATCAATTTTAGTCACAGCTTAACCAATTTAGGGTAATTAAATTGATATGATTACATCATAATTTAATTTACTAAATTATTTTTCACCAATTTAAATTATTATTCAACAATTATAGTCCAACTTAGTTGGTAATTATCAAAGCAAAGTTGAGAAAATCGGATATCAAAATTTACCAAAATCGCACACAGTTCACGCACGGATTTCGTGCGATTCCGGCGACCTCCGGCGGCGGTATAGGCGGTGGCTGGTGTAGAAAGTTTCGTCCAGGTGCAAGGAAGAGATTCGGTGCTTTGGTTGCTTCCAATTCGTAGTGGATTCGAATAAATCGAACCAAAAATCCTCAAACCCTAATCTGTGTGATTTCGTTCGTTCCAGGGTGAAATCGAACACCTTTTCGAACACCAAAACTCGATTATTTGGTATGGAAAGATTCGCCTGAGAGTTGCGAACACGGTGGTATATCGGTCTCGTCTAGAGGTGGTCGGACGGCGGCGAACGGAGCGGATAAATACAAGGTGGTCGGTGAATCGCGAGGTTGTGCGTGTTTTCGCACCTTTGAGTGCGTGTCCGCGATCTGTGTGTGTTTTACACATTTTGCTATGTGTTTTACGTCCTACACCGATATCTATTAATTCCCGACCAATTATGAACATCGGGATGTCACCGGTGTACTGGTGCATGTATATTACATATACAGTCCACACCTGACTTCGTGTTCTTATTTGAATCACAAAAAAATGAAATCTTTCGATTTAATACAAATTTTATATTTATTAAATCATTTTAATAAAATTTCGGTGTTAATCCGAATATTCCAAAAATATATTTTTCATTCATCATGTTCTGACCCGACTGTCAATTGACATATACAAGATCAATTTCCACTCTCATTAATTAGATTATATTCTCGTTAATTAATTTCTAACTAATTAACAAAATAATGTACAAATTGTACTTAATTCTCATTATCAAATATCGGAACATCGCATTTATAAAATGTTAAATATGATATCAAGTTATTATCAAAGCTAATATTCCTCATGTTTATTCTCAACCATATGATTGACATAAGATGAATCACATAATTGTTGAGAAGCTCAACCTGAATTTCGATAATACGGTACGAGGGCCTTACAGATATCGTTGAAAAACTTGGAATGTATTATCTTGTTTTGGTTGTTGTTCTGTTATTCAGATTTTTTGCTGCACATGAGTTTAGAATATTGTATTTGAATCATTAATCGACATGATTCACATACAAGATTCTAAGTCCATGTGCATCAAAAGGTCAGACTAACAGAACATCAACCAAAACAAGATAATACATTCCAAGTTTTTCAACGATATCCGTAAGCCAGTAAAAGGAACAAGCTGCACACCACCAAAGTAAAGCAACACAAAATGCACATATTCTAATCTGCGATGTATTTTTTCTTGTGCTGCTAAAAAAAAACGAATATAACAAAATTTGAAAATTAATAATTCAGTAAAAAAAGTATTTCGTGTTTCATTTAGAAATAGTCGTCACAATAAATAAACACACTTGGAATCTTCTATGCGAGCTAATCAAGAAGAAACTAATCAAACACACTTAATTCCTATTAAGATGAAACTAAAATTTGCCGGTTCTTCGATTTTAACCTCTATCATTATATTGCTGTCTTGATTAGATCGCATATCAGTTTTCAAGTGTGTTTATTTATTGTGATGTTTTTACTATTTCTAAATGTAATATGAAAGACTTTTTTTAATGAATTTTTAATTTTCAAATTTTGTTTATATTCGTTTGTTTAGCAGCACAAGAAAAATTATCTCGAATATTAGAATATGGGCATTTTTCGTTGCTTTACTTTGGTGGTATGCTGTTTGTTCCTTTTACTGGCTCACGGATATCGTTGAAAAACTTGGAATGTATTATCTTATTTTGGTTGTTCTGTTATTCTGGTTTTTTGCTGCACATGATTCACATACAAGATTCTAAGTCCATGTGCATCAAAAGGCCAGAATAACAGAACAACCAAAACAAGATAATACATTCCAAGTTTTTCTACGATATCCCTGAGTCAGTAAAAGCAACAAGCTGCACACCACCAAAGTAAAGCAACACAAAACGCCCATATTCTAATATGCGATGTACTTTTTCTTGTGCTGCTAAAAAAAACGAATATTACAAAATTTGAAAATTAAAACTCAGTATAAATAGTATTTCATGTTACATTTAGAAATAGCCATCACAATAAATAAATACACTTGAAATCTGCTTTGCGAGCTAAATAAATACACTTGAAATCTGCTTTGCGAGCTAAATCAAGACATCAATATAATGATAGAGGTTAAAAGCGAAGAACTAACAGATTTTAGTCTCTTCTTAATTGGAATCAAAGAGTATCAGACTAACATATAATACATAATACACCGAGAATAAGATATTTATTCTGGTGGTTTATTGGGGAGTTGGTTATGTAGTTGATTGTTGGTGGATGATTATGTTGATATTATGATTATGGAGGACTTGATTTTAGTTTCTTTGATATTTTTGGGAGTCAAGTAAAAATTTCACATAAGTGAAGCATATATTGAGATTTTTAAATTTTGAGAACTTTTACATATGACATCATAAATGCATTATTCACGAGATGAGATGTTGGTTGCTTATATTAGTGACATCAGAGAAGTGATTAGTTTTCCGAGCTATTTAAGGATCTAGTGTATGTTTTGGGAGAGCTGGATAGCATACTATTTATGCATGATTACGACTTTGTGTTCATATAATGCGACAAGTATGTGCTTCTATGCAAGATATATTATATGAAGCGAGAAAATTTTGCTATTGCTAACCATTGTGGTTGCAGGATCGAATGAAATATGATAATGAGGAATAGCCGATGATGTCAGTGAATATATACACTGATGATAGTATTGATCGAGGTCGGTAACTCATTTTTTGGCATATCATTTATTTGACTTTTGTAGTAGTGATAATGCATTGTTAGATGAAAGACGAATGATATGCCAAGCTGATAGTATGCAGTTGTGATACCTGAAACTTAATGTGTCAATTAAGGAATAATTATGAATGAGTACCATGTATTATTGGACTCAGTTTTGAAATAAATAGAATGAAAGTGAATATTATGATGAAGTCATAATTATTGAATCGATTAATGGTTGAGTTGAATTATTTAAATATGAGTATGATGTTCATTAATATGACTTATGCAGATGATTATTGAATTTGAATGGTGATTATTGAATGGGAGAGATTCAAATGTGGATGAAAGTTTAGGGATTAAGATGCAAATGTTAACCAATAAAATTAACCCATCTTCACATACTTACACCAAGAACACACACTAAATCCCTACCACCTTTTTTTCTTCCTTCCTTTTATCATCTAGTTTTCAAGGGGAAAATTTAGTCCATGCAAGAATCAAGTGATTTAAGGTGTGCTTGTTAAGCTTATCTTTGCTATTTCCTGGACTTTTATTGTGTGTGGAATTATGTTGGTGCTTGTGGGTTTAATGATAAACTATTTGGGGGGAAAGAGTACGAAGCTTTGTTTTTGTGAAAGAAGTGTCAAATTACTTATATATGATTATTTGTTGTATGAGTATTGTTGATTCAAGTTTGCTAAGGATTTGGTAAGGGAAACCATGAAAACTTGAAGTATTTTTTTGGGAAATTTGCAGGCAGCGGGCGGAATAGGATTTTTGGTACTAGTTACAAATTAAAATTAGTATTAAACCTATATAATTTTGATACTAGTTATACTTGAAATTGATATTAAACATATTCAATTTTAGTACTAGTTACACATGAATTAGTATTAAACACATACAATTTTGGTACTAGTTACACATTCAAACAGAACCAACAATATTTCTATAGAATATTCTCTATTAATATTAAAACTTCTATACCGAACAAACAATGCCAATTACATACATCAATTTAAAATTGAACCAACAATATTTCCATAGAATTTTATATATTGATGTTAAACTTCTATATCGAACAACAAATAACACATATTTCAAACTAAACTAACAATATTTCTACAGAGTATTCTATATTGATGTTCTATATTGACGTTAATTGGCTATATAAAAAAAAATACAAAATACAAATATCGATTAACGACAATATTTCTATAGAATTTTTTATATTGAACCATTTGTCGAACAAACAAACAATGTCAATTTCATGTGTAACTATAGTACCAAATTATGGAACTTTAATATCAATCTCAAGTGTAACTAGTATACAAATTGTATATATTTAATACCAATTTCATGTGTACATATAACTAGTACCAAAATTGTATATGTTTATTAACATTTTCAAGTTTAACTAGTACCACAATTATATGTATTTAATATCAATTTCAAAATGTAACTAGACCCAAAATTGTATAGGTTTGATAATAATTTCAAGTTTAACGAGTACCAATATTGTATAGATAAAATATTAATTTCAAGTGTAACTAGTATCAAAATTCTATAGGTTTAATACAGATTTCAAGTGTAACTAAAATTGAAAATTATGTAGGTTTAATGCCAATTTCAAGTGTATTAGTACCAAAATTTTATATGTTTAATACAATTTGTAACTAGTATCATAATTGTATCGGTTTAATACCAATTTGAAGTGTAACTAGTAGCAAAATTGTAATATGTTTAATACTAATTTAATGTGTAACTGTACTAAAATTGTATATGTTTAATACCAATTTCAAGTGTAACTATGACCAAAATTATATATGTTTAATATCAATTTCATGTATAAATAGTAACAAAATAGTATATATTTAATATCAATATATGTAAGTAATATCAAAATTTTATAGGTTTAATATAAATTTCAGGTGTAACACTAGTACCAAAATGAACTAATTATTTTTATTTCTAATTTTTTTTTAAAAATGTGGCAATAACCGCGGTCATTCCGCTAAATGTCAACAAAACTAGAATAATTTCTGTGATGCCTTCCGTGATCGTGAGGGCAAACAATGATTGTATCCAACTTACAACAACAGTCAAAATACATACTTTTTATTTTAAAAAAATTTGCTATTATTTCCAATAAATTATTACCAAAAAATAGAAAGCTACTACAAAATCAAGCATAAGCTAATAAATCCGAAAAGTAGGTAATGAAGATGAAGACTTTTGTCTCGAAGTGAGAGCGATGGAATAGAACTGCAGTCCAACAAATTTGTATAAAATAGAAATAGAAGCAAATACAAGTATTTGCACTCAATGTCTCAGTTTCCGCTATTTATATCTTGGACTTCAAAAGGGATTTTAAATCCAGTTTAATGCCTTGGCGTTGAGATTGCTTAAAGTGAGACATTGGCGTGTGGGAATTGGCTTTTTTTCTTTTGCATTTCATTGTCTCCTGATTCTTTTCTTTGGGACTCCTGATTTCTGTAGCATATAACTTTCAATAAATGAAAATCTTTACATCTGACATTTCATTGAGATTCCCTGAGCATCTGTTGAAAAGGATTCCTAATGTTTGAGAAACTGGGCTAATTTAATTCAATAAAGTAAAATGAAAAAAAAAATTCAATAATAATGTTACCTTTAATTTTTTTTAACATACTAAAGTGCTCCAGAAACATTAAAAATAAAGTTTGACACGAAATACGGATAATCACGAAAAATAGTTATATGAACTGGTGTTTGTAAATATAAAGATACATAAATATATATGTATATATTTGTAAGTGTGTTTATATTTATAAGGTCGAATATATAGAAGCGGGACCGAATAATCACTATGCTTTTCCTTTTTTTAGAAACATTAATTTTTTTAAGAAAATACACAAGAAACACATAGGTACTCTGCATTTCTTGTGTTTTTTGATAAAGGTGCAACCTTCTATGTTTCTTTTGTAAATTTAATATTTAATTTTGTATAATAAAATCTTTTTTAAAAAAATCTTCACTCTACATGTACACGGGACCATTTTGGCTACCGGATCGCTTATTTTTTAAACAGAAAATTCCAATGTAGCGATACTATACCGCAAGTGCACGGTGTCAAGTTTTAGTATAGATAGGAAGAATACGGATTGTCGAACTCACAGGGACTAACAAGCAAGTACCAAATAAGATGTCTTTTAACTATATTTAACCTACGATAATTAATTTATAATTAACGACTAATTAATTAATATAAACTACTAATCCAACCAAGTCAATAAAAGTAAACGAGAAAAATTCACTAGAGAAGATTATCGAGACTTTGGCTCACCAATGCAATTCCCTACAATTCTCGATTGAATATTCAAATATTTCTAAGGTGACGAGTTCTCCCAATTTATCTAATACACTCTCTCGAGCTATATTAAACCTAACACCGAATTGTAGTAAGTAACTCTCGTTCACTTATTTAACAATTCAATGTTGCATAAGATCCATGAAAACTCATAGCTTTCAATTACTAGATATCTATGGCTATCACGCATGTATTTGACGTCATCTCTCGATCTCGGTCTGAAATCCATGGTATGAGTTATTAATTCAGTATCATAAAATCATCTCTCGATCTCAATTACGTTACTAACATCATTCAAAGGTGATCAATCCTCTAAAAGCATGAAGAACATAAAACATACACAAAGAACTATAAGAATTCAATCATTAAATCATCAAATCGAAGGTTCATAACAAAGGATTCGCCTAGCCTCGATAAATAAACTTAGTTCATACTCATAAATAAATACCAATACTCAAACATGTCTTGCAACAATCCAAGCATGATAAAATCAAAACAAAACAAAACTAAAGTTTAAAAGTAAGAATAAACTCCCAGCGTCGACTCCGGTTGTAGATCCTCGCTCCTTCTCTTGTTTCCTTCTCGATCGTCTCTTTAATCGCCTTGTTGGGTTGTTCCAATTTCTAGGATGAATAGGTGAAGATGGATGAAGGTGATATGGAGTATGGAGGTGTGGAGGCTATTCCTAGGTTACAAAGTATGATATTTGGTTGTAAATTTCGTGTCAAATATATAGAGGGAAGGAATCAAGGACTTCCTTGTTGGACACAAACTTTGGGACTCCTGATTTCTGTAACATATAAATGAAAATCTTCACATCTGACATTTCATTGAGATTCACTGAGCATCTGTTGAAAAGGATTCCTTAGGGCAACTCCAACGGGACGTCAAAATGGACGCCATTTTGACATCCCCAACAAATCCAACGCTGAAAATGGTGCAGCACTACAGTGCCGCATCAAATTGGTGCGGCACTGTAGCAACGCCAAATATTTTATTTTATTTTTTATTTTTTTTATTTAAAATGATTGTTTATTATTTTATGGTATGAGATAAATAAATTGATGTATTGGTTGTAATTTGTAAACTCTAATCAAACGTGAGTTTCTTACTTAATTTGGAAATTTTTTTAATTATTTATATTTAAGATTTATAACATATTTTTTAATTAAATAATTTTTTCTTAAAGAAATAAACTTGTTAAAAATAAGAAAATTAAATTTATTTCTAACACTTATGATTAATATATAAATTATAAATATAAGACCATGTGAAATTAATAAATATTACGAACATCCATAATTCAACATTAAATCAAATACAATCATCAAATATTAATAATCTGGTAGCTCATATCCGGATCCGGATCATCATCCTAATTAGTGAAATAGGATCGAAAATTATTATCAACTCTTGTGCGTTCCTTTTCAGCCCTATTTTGTAAAATTCTCGCCTGTTCATTTCGATAATGTTCACGCAAATTCAGATCTTGAATAATGTTCAATACTAACAAGATTTTATTCTCCTCGCGAACTTCGGTCAATGCTAATTTTCTTTCCTCGTGTTGCATTCGTACAAGTTGGAGCTGATAGGTTTGTTGACGATCGACAGATCCTTGCTTTAATAAGTTGATAAGTTCTTGTTGATCTGCTTTGATTGTATCGATTCTTTGTGAATAAGATTCATCTTTTTTCTTCTTTAATTTGGATATCTTCACTCCAATTGGCCTTTGTGATGAAGTAGCACCAATATCCTCGTCCCTTAGATTTAATGAAAATGCAGACAATCCAGGGGATGTTGAATTTGGGGACTGTGTTGGTGTATCTGATTGCGAAGAATCCAAAATATTTATACCTCTTTGCTTTTTGGTGCTAGAAGGGTTGACGTTGTCCATAAATTTTTCCATATCTTTTAGAAGAGGCCTAAATCCTTTCGTGTACGAGTTATCTTGCATCAGTAATTCTTTTGCTCGAATTAACTGTATAATAATATAAAAGTAATGTTAGATATGATAGCCATAATAATTTAAATATTTTATTAAATATCTTGATTTGATGCGCCACTTGATGGAGATTTTCAATTTGTCGGACACACCCCCTTAATTTACCAACCGCATGCAATATAACTTGCATACGACATTGCAGTGATCTTTTGTTTCGTTCTTGTATGTTGTTGGATGGTTTTGAAGCGTTGTAGAGTTCCACTATGCGAGTCCAAAATTGATCTTTGGATTGGTTAATACCTATAATAGGATTTTGAGATATGTCTAGATAGACATGATATAGATGTTTGTCTTCTTCAAAGGTGTAAGAAGCACTTCGTGAATTTGAAGCATTTCTTTGTTTCACGGATGATGATATAAAAGATAGAGAAATCAGGAGTGAGTTAGATGTTAAAGGGTGTGCCATTTATTTATAGAGTAAATGCAGATAACAGGATAGAGAATTGATGGTTGTCATTGAGGATAAGAAGATAAGAATCCAAAGGTTCAGATTGAATGAAATCCATCCAATGGCTTGTATATGAGATAAGATTTTTTGGATAAAAAGATAATAATCCTACGATTCATATCGATTGAAATCTATCCAACGGCTGATATTTTAGATAAGATTTTTGGATAAGAAGATAATAATCATACGGTTCATATCGATTATAATCCATCCAACAACTGAGATTTTAGATAAGATTCTTAGATGAGAAGATAATAATTCTACAATTCATATCGATTGAAATCCATCCAAAGGTCAAGAATATTTAATAGATTCTTATATTATCTGAAATAATACTATATAATGAAACGATTTTGGTGATATTTGTAAACCCACAAAACTCTTTTCTTCGAAGAGCAATTTACGATAATATATTTCCCCCACTTCTGATAAAATGAATTTCAATACTTTCGATCCATCACATGGATCATCTTCTAACTCTTCTTCATTATCCGATGGGGATAATGAATTAGATATAGAGCTCGAAAATGAGATAGAGGCCATGAACCAAAGAGAAGAACAAATCGTAACACTTATCGGTTTAAACAACCAATTACTTGATGCATATGCCAACCAACACGATTATCAAGCCATGCATCGAGGGTCGATTCCTGGTCATATAGTCATACATCGTTATCGGGAACTCGTCGACTATAATCTATTCAACGATTATTTTTCTGAGAACCCGAGATACAATGAAACAATGTTTCAAAGACGTTTTCGAATGTCTCGAAATCTATTCATTCGTATTGCCGATGCTGTGAAAAATCACGACAATTACTTCACGCAACGCAATGATGGCATCGGTAGACGTGTATTGTCTACAAATCAGAAAACAACAACAGCATTGCGGATGTTAGCATATGCTCTTCCAGGTGACGCTACCGATGAATACATCAAAATAGGAGAGTCTACTGCGATTCAATGTATGCAACGTTTTTGTCGTGCTATTGTCGAGGTGTTTGCAGAACAATATCTACGATCACCTACCGCCAACAATGTCGCTAGACTACTGCATATTGCTAAACAACGTGGCTTTCCTGGAATGTTGGGAAGCCTCGATTGTATGCATTGGAGGTGGAAAAATTGTCCACTGCTTGGCGGGACAATATGCAGGTCGTAGTGGATCTCCTACAATTATTTTAGAAGCAGTTGCTGATTGTAATCTCTGGATATGGCATGCATATTTTGGTATGCCAGGATCCAACAATGACATTAACGTATTGGAGGCATCTAGTTTGTTTTCGAATCTCACACAAGGTATTGCTCCTCCAGCGCATTATGTTATTGGAGGTCGAGAATATGATACAGGTTATTATTTAGCTGCTAATATATATCCGAAATGGTCAACCATTGTGCAAACTATTCCTGATCCACGTGGTCCGTAAAAGAAATATTTTGCAATGAAACAAGAGTCTTGTAGAAAAGATGTAGAACGTGCATTTGGAGTTCTTCAATCTCGATTTGCAATTGTGGCATCCCCTGCACGTTCTTGGAGGAAAAATCATTTGCAGGATATAATGACTGCGTGCATCATAATGCACAATATGATTATCGAGGATGAACGGACCTCGATGCACAAATACAAGCTGCGATGGAAGCACCAGCTCCGGACATAGAAATGGCTGGAGATGAAAATTTAAGATTTCAACAATTTCTCTCTCGGCACAGACGAATGAAGGATAAAGATGATCATGTCACATTACGGGATGCATTGATTGATCATTTATGGGATGAATATAGTAATTCTAATAATTAAATTAGTGTGTATGTCATGTTTGTTTCATTTCAATTTAAGTTATAATATTTGTTATCATGTTTCTAAGTTATTTATAATATCTAATTTATTTTAATATTTAATTTTATAAAATAAATAAATTATTATTTGTATTAATTTAAATTAATAAATAAATTGAATTAACAATTAAACAAATTTGCTAAACGTAAATGTAATATATAAATATTTGAATAAAATAATTATTTAAATGAAATTAAAAGGAATATTATAAGGAATATTCTTTTTGTAGTAAAGTTTGGAGTAGATGGGTTGGAGATGTGTTTTGTATTTGGTGCAAAAATTACACTATTTTGGTGCAAAAGTTGCGCTAAAATGAAGTTTGTGGTTGGAGATGGCCTAATGTTTGAGAAACTGGGCTAATTTAATTCAATAAAGTAAAATGAAAAAAAAATCAATAATGATGTTACCTTTTTTTTTAACATACTAAGGTGCTCCATAAACATTGAAAATAAAGTTTGACATGAAATACGGATAATCACGAAAAATACTTATATGGACCGGATGTTTGTAAATACAAAGATACATAAATACATATGTATATATTTGTATGTGTGTTGATGTTTGTAAGGTCGAGTGTAAAGAAGTGGGACCGGATAATCACTATGCTTTTCTTTTTTTTATAAACATTAATTTTTTTTAAAGAAAATACACAAGAAACGTATAGATGCTCTGCATTTCTTGTGTTTTTTGATAAAGGTGCAACCTTCTATGTTTCTGTTGTAAATTTAATATTTAATTTTGTATAATAAAATCTTTTTTAAAGAAATCTTCACACTGCATGTACATGGGACTATCTTGACTATCCCATGAGGCACTACTTCATGAGGTAGATCTCACCACACATTAGGAATATTTCAAATGTGTGGTGTGATCTACCCCATGGGATAGGTAAGACAAAGGCCATGTACACACCACATGGGAACATATTAAAATATTAGTATGAGTATAATATAATCATACGATTCGACTCGATTTGGCATAAGAACATATTATTACTTATATTCTTTTTTGAAACTATTATTACTTATATTCTGTTTATAAAAAGGGGGACTTACAGAAAAATCTATAAACCATAATTTGATGTTAAAGTTCGATCCCTAGTTGAGTTATCTAAACTCTGCAGTTCCCATTTGAAAAATTAGTTATTTTTAAGTCCCTATACGAGTAATTGACTCATATACCCTTAAAACCATATTTACTTAATTCCATTTTTTACGTCAACTATTTCGGTGACACGGAGGAGCGTGACAATGACGAGTGAGGTTGAAGATGTTGATTCCTCTCTCGATCTCATAGGTGAGGGACCTATTGCATTGGAATTCACGGCCTCACCGACGCCGACTTCTTCAATTCCTTCAAAGATGACTTTAATGACGAAGACATCAACTGATGCGTCATGTATGTATGGAGCCCCGTTTTGCTACCAGCATTGTTTTTCACTCTATTGATAAGACAAAAATTGGAACAAATTTGTGATAATATGATGTATTAGTCTGTAATGATGTTGTGAGCAAATTGATTGTAATTGTTGTCGTGCTGGCTCGAATTGATTGTTGATTTTGCCACATGATTAGGGGGTGTGGATATTATGCTTGTGATGATTTGACTCTCTCATTGGGTTTTAACTTCTGAGTAATATTATTTTTTTTGGAGAATTTTTTGTGAATTTGATGAATTTTATCAGTGGCGTAGGTAGTTGTTATGAAGTTACAATGAAGTAATGAGAAAATGTAAAATCTTGACATGTTGGAAAAGTACTTGATTATTAGTTATTAAAATTACTCGATGAGTTATTAAAAGTACTTGATTATCAGTTGCTGTATACTTGAGTTATGTTGTGTTGGTACATAATTTTGTTACATGTTGCTATTGTAGATAATGACAAGCAGTTCTTCAAAAGTTGTAGAGAAAAAAGGAGGTTGGTCCGGTAGTCCGATGCTCTCCCAACTGCTTTAGGAGCACCATGCGATCCTTGTGCAGAAACAATAAGGAAATCAGATTGTGGTGTGTTTGTGTGTCTTTACGCTGAATGCTTCACTGTTGACACACCAGAAATGTGAATGGATCAACTCGTATGTTCGATGAAGGCATATATGTATCATTTAGCTGCAACCATTCTGAGGCATGAGCATGGACTCTTGGGTAGTCAATGATTTTAGTGGATGAATGAAATTTTAAAATTATTTAAACAATTTGCATTGTCTAAATGAACCTAATGATTTTAGTGGATGGATGAACCAAATTTTGGACTTTAGTTGAATTATGATCTGTACATGGTTTATTAAATATTATGTAGTTTTTGGTGGATGAATGAATCAAATGATTTTAGCGAATGAACGAACCAAATTTTCTCATTTAGTTGAATTGTGATATGTACATGGTTTTTGTCAATGAACCAACAAAATGAATGTTAAGGTTATAGCTTTACACTACTCCTAGAGTAGAGACTATACAAAAAGAATCATTTCCTTTATACCGATAGCACTCCACACAAGCTCACCGCATCAACCCGGTCCTAGCCCTTCATGCCAAAAAGCTCCTACAAGAACAACCCCAAAACCATGAGCATATAATAAACCATAACCACATCAACAAGATTATGATATTAAAAATGCATAACCGTAAATAAAAATCACTTCCTGCATTATATGCACTTAAAAGCTCCCTTTGGTTGTACCTGTATCACATTCATAATCAACAGATTATAATACCAATAATGTATGTCATGACATGCATCCGTTCCATCAATACCAATAAACGTTTTCCAAGTCTTATTATATCAGTGTCATAATACCCCTCGCGTTGATATAACATCGGCATTAATACCCCTCGCTTCAACATATTAGCGGCATAATATCCCTCGTAATAATATGACAGCGGCATTATCCTTCGCTTCGACATATTTGCGGCAAATATTCTTAATCGCTATAATATGACAGCGGCAAGTATTATATCATCTCTTCGACATGAAGGCGGCAAGTATTCGCAAATATTCTTCATCGCTATAATATGACAGCGGCAATTTTTCTATCATCGCTTCGATATGAAGGCGGCAAGTATTCTTCATCACTGGAATATAACCTCGACTTACAATCACATGCACCAATGCATCCATTGTGTGTATGCAACCATAATTCATCAACCAATATGTGTATGCAACCATAATGCATCAAACAATATGTGTATGCAACCACAATGCATAAATGCATAATCCAATACGCAAAAATACATTTTACCGTCCGATGTCCGTACGTCTCACTACGTACATTTCTTCCAAAAGTGGAGATGTTGTAGGACTTTATCTCCTTTGTTGTGTTGCCACCTGGGAAGGCTCACTTGAAGCTTCAAAACTAGCAAGAAGCAAGCAACCAACCTTCTCCTCTTCCTCCTATTTTGATCGACTTGAGTGGGTTTTGGGAGAGGGTTTTGTTTAAGAGAGTGATGGAAGAAGTGAGGTGTGACGGGTGGGATAGTGAGGGGAAAGTAAGTTTAATAAAACCATATCCAAGTATTTAACATGACGTATAAAATATTCCAACATGATATTTTAAAAGCATTTTCCAAAAATGCACCAAAACTCCAATTAAACATGCTTTTCGAAAATAATTAATATCCACCACAATTAAACCATGCCAAAACCCAATTTCCCAACATGCATCACATGCACCCTGAAATGCATTACCAGGTCATGCCCACCGCATATTTAACCATCATAATTAATTAGCATCATATTAATCACATAAACATAATTAATGGCCCAAATGCACATAATTATTTCAGGGATATCACAATAATCCCCTACTTATAAGATTTTGTCCTCGAAATCCGCATGCACTTACCAATCCGAAACAAAACATAAATCATATACCAGAAAATAGTTCCGTGTAGTGCTGCACCATATGTCGCCCCGTCTCCCACGTGGCCTCCTCGACACCCTGCGATCCCACTGAACCTTGACCATTGGTATCACCTTTTCCTGAAGTCTGCGATCAGCTCTATCCAGAATCCTAACTGGCCGTTCCAGGTAGGACACATCGGAATCTAACTGAACCTCTGAAGTCTGCAACACATGTGATGGATTTGGCTCATACTTCCGCAACATAGATACATGGAACACGTCATGAATACCAGACAATGACGGTGGCAAAGCCAGACAGTAAGCCAAAGTACCATTGCGCTGTAAGATCTCAAATGGTCCAACATACCTCGGAGATAATTTCCCGCGCATTACAAACCTCACTACACCTCTGAAAGGTGAGATCTTCAAAAAGACCTTATCACCCGACTCAAATTCTAACGGTCGCCGCCGTTTATTCGCATAGGCTGCCTGCCTATCTTGAGCTGCCTTCATTTTCTCACCTTTATTTTCTCCTCCATCTACCGAATCAACTCGGGTCCTCCGACTGATTTACCAGCCAAGTCATCCCAGTATAATGGTGACCTACAACGTCGACCATAAAGATCTTCAAATGGAGCCATCTGAATGCTCACCTGATAGCTATTATTGTACGAGAACTCTACCAAGGCCAATGAATCTATCCATGAAGTATCAAACTCCAATACACATGCCCGTAACATGTCCTCGAGCGTCTGTATAGTACGCTCGGTCTGGCTGTCCGTTTGGGGATGATCTCTCACCTCAGTTCCCAAAGCTGAACGAAGACCTTCCCAAAATTGAGATGTAAACCGTGGATCTCGTCATACACGATAGAAACTGGAATTCCGTGCAATCTCACCACATACCGGACATACAATTGAGCCATCCTCAAGTATGTAAATGTCATACTGTACGGAATAAAGTGAGCTACCTTCGTCAGTCTATCCACGATCACCCAAATCGCATCAAACCCCGAAGCAGTCCTTGGCAAGTGGGTCACGAAGTCCATGGATATGTGTTCCCACTTCCATTCAGGTATCTTCAAGCTCTTCAGCTCGCCCCGATTGAGACTACTACTGCTTTTCAGCACACAAAACGTGTATTTTTGGAACACAAAGTGAATTTATGTTAAACATGATAACAAGCCATTTGAGTTGCAATTGCTTGTCAATACACACAATGTAAGGCACCGATGATAATTAATCCGTAGCGATGATTAAGAAAACCCATATAATTAAAAGTATAGACTTTGAATTAAGGCGTTCCGTAATATGATGAATCAAGAAACTAGTGGAACACTTTGTAGTGCTTGTGCATTTGCATAATCACATGGCACTTGGAGAATACATGCCACTAATTAATTTACCTCATGTTTAATATATGATTTTGGACCGTTAGTCTTGCAAGATATGACACATGGATTCCACAATACATCAAATAGTTAAAAAATCATGCAAATTGGATTGCAAGCCACGCCTCTAACCCCCCATATTTTTCAAATTTTGGATTTATAAGCATGCAAGAACCTTCACTCTCATCCACTTAATCAAAAAACTCCTACTCCTTCTCTCTTCTAGCATTTTCAAAAATTGCAGCTCATTTCCTACCAAAATCCTCTTGAATTTGCAAGTGCATGTCACATGCAAAGATATATTTGAATGCTACTAAGCTTGATGAGCAAGATGTACCAAGAAAATTCAAGTTTGGAGCAACGTTGAAGCCAAAAATTCGAGTAGCAGCTGTATGGGGATAGATTTTCGAGATGGTTACTGGATTGTACTCCATTTGTGGGGTCCTCTTTACTTAATCCATTATGTATCAATTAAACATACATACGTGAGTCTGAATTAAGTAATAACATGCACTGATTAAGAGTATCTTACTAGTTAAGTTGTTACAGGGTTTATAAAAACCTACCAACTACACATCATATTTATAAACAACAACCTACTACAAGTTAACGTCTAAGCAGTGGTTCAGCTCGCAGCGGAAAATGACTCACGTCCCGTTCTCCCACGTCTATGAGTCCCTACAGAATCATTCACACAACGTGAGTATAGATAATAAATATATCAGTGCGATATCAAAACACAATATCAATACCAATGATAAAGCACAATAAATCATCTAATGTGAATATTCTGTATCATGCATCAACAAATGCACAATGCCATGACATGTCTCAACAAACACCATATTATCACGATGTGATGACCAGGGATTATAGAGGTTAATTCCGTAGTGTTAATAATCCCTAAAGTCGTTTTACGTGGCGATTTGGAGTTTAATCGCGGTGTTAGGCCTTCTGGGCTCGTCTATTGAGTAGTTGGGATCGTTGGATCCCGAGGTTGAAATTGTATTCACATTACGGTGTAAAACCTAAGAGTTGGGTTTTTGATGTGTCTCGGAATCTCGGGTGCTTGTGTGAGCACCGGTAGGGGGTTTTGGAGTTAGAGAGAGAATTTTTGAAAACAGATGATTTTTAATGAATCATGATGTATTTGTGGGGCTATTAGTATTTCGGGGTATTTTTGCTATAAATATCAATTGAACCCAAAATTTTAAATGAAAATTTCATTTCAGCCCCTTAATTTTCTCTCTCCCCGCTCGCGCCCCTTTCCCGTCTGCAACAGCCGCCGCGCGCAAAAGCGGTGCGCCCGCCGCCGTCCGGCCGCCGTTCGGCGCGTGCGACCCGCCGCCGGCTTCGTCTCGTCGAGGCGCAGCTATCCCCTCCGTCAATTCGAAGTTTCATCGCGATTTGAGTTCGGATTTTGGCAGAATGCGTCGATCCCCAATTTCAAGGGTTTATCGGATTTCGACCGATTTACTTCCGATTTTCGATTGGGTAACTTTCCTTACCTCTTTTTCGTCCCTCTCATGTAATTCCCTGCTATTTTGTGTTGGATTGGTTCGAAATTTTCCCTAAATTCGTGAGGGTTGGTTCGAATTTTGTGATGTGTGCGTGAAATGGGTTCGAATTTGGGGGTTTTGGCAGGGTTGTGACGATTCTTGTTATGGTCGTTTATTACATGTTTTAGATGTATTGTTGATGCTTAATTGTGTTCGAATTTAAGGAATTGAGTTCGAATTTAGGGCTTTGAAATTCGAAAATTTGGGGTTTTTTTGGCAAGGATGATGATTCTTGCTATTGATGGTTTAATTCACATTTTAGATGATTTATGGTGTTTAATTGGGTTCGATTTGTGAGATAAGGGTTCGAAAATTTGTAGGGTGTTCTTGAACAATTTTCGATATTGTCTCATTTGTTCCCTCCCTGCATGTACCCTGCCCCGAGTCTTTTTAAAGGTTAATTGTCGTGTGTTGACAATATTTTGAGGGATATGGGTGTGCTTGAGCATGGGTTGCATGTTCGTAAATAATTGTGAATTATTTATCGTGTTAGCACATCATTCCTCGGGGCATGGAACTCGAGCAAGGTTTGGCTCGGACTTCGAAGATTTAAGGTACGTGCGACGTACGAGCATTACTACATATTAGAGCTTTGTGAATGTATAATGTATTTTGATTTTATTGAATAATCGTGCACGAGGATTATTTATATGCATTGCATGAGGATTATTTATATGTGTTGAGAAGCTATGAAGCGACCTAATCTTGATATCGCCGCCAGGGGCGCGTGTGACACTAGAGTAGTGTAACTCTCATAAGGTATATGGGGTACCTGATGTATATGACTATTGTAGGGCATTTGAGATGCCTGAGAATGATCATGGGATCATGTATTCATTATAAGACATTTGAGATGTCTAGATATAATGGAGAATTGGTAAAATAAATGCTAGGCATTTGAGCTATCTGTGATTAATAGCGAGGTTATGAAATCAATATTAGATATTGAGATATCTATATTTGCATGTATAATGAACTTGGGATCATTAATGATTGATATTCGAGAACTAGGCATGCAATGAGTTAAATCAATGTGTTGATTTACTGGTTTATGAGATTTGATGAGTTTGATGATTGTGAGAACAGGGACAGTACACGGAATCCCGGATGAGGATGTTGCCATCCAGGGAGTATCATTTAAATTCATTAGTATTTACTTTTGTTGTAAATTATGAATTTCATTATTGTGATTATGGGATTTTGTGTATTGGTATGCTCACCCCGTTGGGGGCTGTCTCTGTTGGGGCAGGTGAACAGGTACATCGATGGCTTTGGAGTTGAGCTCGAGCTGTTGATTGGATGTACTCCCAGGATCGAGGTACCAGGGCTTGATGGAGCACGGTATCGTATAGAGTACTTATATACACCTGAGGATTATATACATATTATGATGCTCGCATGTGAGCACGGATATTCTTGTATATGGGTTGTATATAAAGGCATGAGCCTTTCTCTCTTTCATTATATGTTGCATACAATTGTGGTAGAATTGCTAATGATATGAGAGTCATTAGTGTATTATGTGGGTGTTGAAACCCACTCTTGTCGTCATGTGTGTGGTGTCTTCCCTGGCTGGGAATTTACTTGGTATTACTGCTTTCTGATGAGTATTATGTTTTCCCTGGCCGGGAATTATGTTATGTGTTGTGCTTTCATTTCGGGATAGCTCTATTTATGGGGAGACTCTGCCCAAATTTTTATAAAAGTCCACAATGTGAAAAGTGGCAAAAAGGGGATAGTATTGAGCGAACTTTATGAGTCTATTTTGTTGTTAGGCTGATGACCTTATAACATTGAGTGTTAAAGGAAAAATTTTGTAATTGCCATGCAATGATAAAGTATCATCTGAGTTTCCCGATCGACTTTTTATTGAAAGCATGTGCCACACATAGTGGTTAATACACTAATCAAGGGTTAAGGGCTTGGGGCCCTTACATTAGTGGTATCAGAGCAGTGGTTGCTCTTTGGGGCTGTTAAGGACCTAAGAAGTTATTGATAGCACATACTTATGCATGATGGCATTAATGTTGTATGACACAACTAGTTGTTTATGTGCTTTTTCTGATATGAAAAGTGGTGTTGCTAATCAGTGTGATTGCAGGAATCGTGTGGAACACGATAGGATGGCATTAATAGTGATGTCTGGCACTCCGTGTGTTATGTGCCAAGGAATCTGATTTTGTAAGAGAATCAGGTAAAGGGATATTTCCGAGGTAACATGCTTTGGTATACGTATTGACTTGCAAGTGGTTGCATTTATGCATTGGATGTTTGATGCATAGCGTATATGGCTATTGTTGCTAACCATGATGGTTGCAGGTTACAGGAAATATGGAGTATAAAAAGGAATGATGATTATACATTCCAGGAGTCTTACTTATCACAGTGAGAATTTTTATACTTATGTTTATACCGCTAAAAAAAAAATGTGGAGCGGGAGGGGGGAGGCTCGCTTGCACATTGAGGCGAGGTATACCATACGAAGCGAGGATGAGATACCGCTTGTATGAAGAAGCGAGGATGAGATGCCGC
This sequence comes from Haberlea rhodopensis, assembly GCA_907163345.1. Classification (NCBI taxonomy): domain Eukaryota; kingdom Viridiplantae; phylum Streptophyta; class Magnoliopsida; order Lamiales; family Gesneriaceae; genus Haberlea; species Haberlea rhodopensis. The sequence goes on from CAJQUN010000497.1 coordinate 135,739, forward strand.
TTGTGAGGATGATGATTCATTCCTTTGTGATGACACGGATGATAGCGGTGATGTATTCTGCTGTGTCGAGGATGATGATTCATTCCTTTGTGATGACACGGATGATAGCGGTGATGTGTCCCGCTGTGTCGATTATATTCATTTCATTGTGATGACACGGATGATAGCGGTGATGTGTCCCGCTGTGTCGATTATATTCATTTCATTGTGATGACACGGATGATAGCGGTGATGTGTCCCGCTGTGTCGATTATATTCATTTCATTGTGATGACACGGATGATAGCGGTGATGTGTCCCGCTGTGTCGATTATATTCATTTCATTATGAGGACACGGATGATAGCGGTGATGTGTCCCGCTGTGTCGATTTGTGTATTGATAGCGATGGTTCATTCCGCTATAGTGATTGGCGATGGTTCATTCCGCCAGGTGTATTGATAGCGATGGTTCATTCCGCTATATTGATTGGCGATGGTTCATTCCGCCAGGTGTATTGATAGCGACGGTTCATTCCGCTATATTGATTGGCGACGGTTCATTCCGCCAGATGTATTTATAGCGATGGTTCATTCCGCTATATTGATTGGCGATGGTTCATTCCGCCAGATGTATTGATAGCGACGGTTCATTCCGCTATATTGATTGGCGATGGTTTATACCGCCGGGTATTGATAGCGATGCCTATTTCCGCTATTATGTGGACGATGATTCATGCTCAGGTGTATAGCGAGGTTTCATGCCACTTATTATATGACGAGGTATCATGCCGTCGATTCTATAGCGAGGGATTGTGCCGCTATGTATTCAGCACAGGATTTTGCCGCCTTCGAGCGATGGGTGCTGATTTCGCACTATTATTGAGCGACGGAGACAGGTATGCCGCTATATTGCTAGCGATGAGGTATGAGATATTGCTATTCTATTAGCATTATTGTAGCTGGCATGCGTCGATATACATGTTTTATTATGCCTATTTTACTAGCATGATGGTGGATGACATACGCTGATGTACATGGACCGTCACGAGTTGACTGGGTTATTTAAATGTCATTATTGACATGTATCGTCACTAGTTGACAATGCCTTAGATGCCATGAGTTGGCATGTGTCGTCATGGGATGACGATGACGATGGTGTAGGAGATGTCTTATTAGACATGCATCATCGTTACGATGAACAATGCGTTGAGTATACGTATTCAGTGGTATGCCTTGGGTGCCAGTACCGAGCACAAGGTGGTGTGTGCATCACCGATTGACATGACCCTTATACCGAGCGGGTTGCTCGAGGAATGGATGGATGCGCTGTACATGTGATTGTACCGCTGCTTATGTTTGGGGTGATCATATTACGAGTGGTGATACCCTTGAGGTATGCTCGTTGGAATGGCTTTTCGCCATGTGATTTGACGACAGGAGTAATCATGGAGGAAATTACTCGCTTTCTGTCGATGTGACATGTGGTGGACATGGTCACACCACCCTTGTGGGTGTTGGATGGGTCCTAAGGGAGTAGGATCAGATTATGTTAAGTACATAGGGACATTAGAGGAACGTGGGGTGCAGACCCACTACTCTATTGATTTTCTTCCCACGGTATGGTGTGCCGTACGGAAACGTCCGTCTTGTTGGTAGGTTTGAGGTAAACCTAAAGAGGCAGAGACTAGGTTGTCTGCCGCGTGTGTATAGCACCATGATGGGCTTGCTAGAGCCGTCATACTGCTCGTTGGAACCAAGTTTGGCAAATCGTAAGGTGATACGATGTGGATTGTGGTGGACTCTAGTAGTCACCACATCATTTGAGGTTGTGCGTGCCTCACTGAAACGTGTATACGTTTATGTTTAATCTTGGTGAGACTTGTCTAGGACAGCTAATGATGTTGGAGTACCAACAAGAGAGTCATCAGGTAGTTGTTGATTCGATTTGAGGGAATCCGTGTATTTGGGATGCAATGGGTGTTATTGTATCCAGTTTTTCCGAACAGTGGTTCGAGACTAGTGGATCTCGAGTTCGATGGCACTTCCCTTGTGAGGAAGGAGGTAGTACTATACCTATTTGGGGAATCTTTGAAAGATTCGGTAAGTTGGTGCATGTGGTGTTGATTTTGAGAATCACACCGTGTTGTTGATCGTCGATTTTCATTCTCCACTGGATGGGAATGACTCAGGATTGACAGTTGTGTTTGGGGCTTAGGGATATGTTGTAGATACCCGAGCCAAGTGCATTGAGTATGCATGTGATGTCAGTGCTTAGGCAGGTATACCGGAGAGTATACGGATGTCAATTATTGACTTCCTTGTTGGTGTTTTCCTCCGAGTTATGCGATAGCCTTCCCAAGTTTGGATTGTTAAATCCTAGGTTTATCAAGGGATGGCAGGAATTCGGATTTGTTGAGTGTCGCTGTCGACACAGGCGTTGAGGATGCAATGGGTTTATTGCATGTCCTTTCAAATTTGAAACTCTGTAGAGTCTCGATTGTTTATTTATGACCAAGATGTGGTTCTTGGGATATCCGGAGGTGAACATCTTGTGAGATGTCTTTTGTGTGGATCAGTGGCCGTGAGTTGCCCGATCCGATGGAGGTGGTCTGTATAGCGGGGACCAGGTCTGGTATGAATATACGTGGAATGCTAGTGTTTTCCTCGTAATGATGTATGTTAGACATCGTGAGTCATAGTAAAGATATCATTGGATGATATCTACGATAGAATCGGGAGCGATTCGAATCCTTGCAGTTTCAGTTGACTAACTGCTTTTGGATTATTAGCGTTGAGTTGTGCTGACGCTCTTTGACGTTATGATGGATTTGGAAGTCTATTCCACTCCAGAGTTTGACACGAGGTCAACGTTCTCAAGTTGAGGTGTCATTCAGGATGCGTTCTTACTAGTTGTATTAGAACTAAGGTGACTGTCCGATCTACAGTCGTAAGTATCGGTTGTTTTGCAGTCATGAGGGACTGACTTTTGGGATGACCCGCATCGAGGTACGTTTGCCTCTTGGTGATATGTTGGTTTTGGTAAGGCGCCTTGTTTCAGAGTTGGTGTGAGGTAAGTATCCTCGCGTTTATTAATACGATTCTGATATGGTCAAGAATCGAAGTTATGGCTTCATGTTGTTGTGTAGCCCGGGTGTTACGTGATACACCGGTGCTAATTTCGAGGACGAAATTCTTTTAGTGGGGGATATTGTGATGACCAGGGATTATAGAGGTTAATTCCGTAGTGTTAATAATCCCTAAAGTCGTTTTACGTGGCGATTTGGCGTTTAATCGCGGTGTTAGGCCTTCTGAGCTCATCTATTGAGTAGTTGGGATCGTTGGATCCCGAGGTTGAGATTGTATTCACATTACGGTGTAAAACCTAAGAGTTGGGTTTTTGATGTGTCTCGGAATCTCGGGTGCTTGTGTGAGCACCGGTAGGGGGTTTTGGAGTTAGAGAGAGAATTTTTGAAAACAGATGATTTTTAATGAATCATGATGTATTTGTGGGGCTATTAGTATTTCGGGGTATTTTTGCTATAAATACCAATTGAACCCAAAATTTTAAATGAAAATTTCATTTCAGCCCCTTAATTTTCTCTCTCCCCGCTCGCGCCCCTTTCCCGTCTGCAACAGCCGCCGCGCGCAAAAGCGGTGCGCCCGCCGCCGTCCAGCCGCCGTTCGGCGCGTGCGACCCGCCGCCGGCTTCGTCTCGTCGAGGCGCAGCTATCCCCTCCGTCAATTCGAAGTTTCATCGCGATTTGAGTTCGGATTTTGGCAGAATGCGTCGATCCCCAATTTCTAGGGTTTATCGGATTTCGACCGATTTACTTCCGATTTTCGATTGGGTAACTTTCCTTACCTCTTTTTCGTCCCTCTCATGTAATTCCCTGCTATTTTGTGTTGGATTGGTTCGAAATTTTCCCTAAATTCGCGAGGGTTGGTTCGAATTTTGTGATGTGTGCGTGAAATGGGTTCGAATTTGGGGGTTTTGGCAGGGTTGTGACGATTCTTGTTATGGTCGTTTATTACATGTTTTAGATGTATTGTTGATGCTTAATTGTGTTCGAATTTAAGGAATTGAGTTCGAATTTAGGGCTTTGAAATTCGAAAATTTGGGGTTTTTTTGGCAAGGATGATGATTCTTGCTATTGATGGTTTAATTCACATTTTAGATGATTTATGGTGTTTAATTGGGTTCGATTTGTGAGATAAGGGTTCGAAAATTTGTAGGGTGTTCTTGAACAATTTTCGATATTGTCTCATTTGTTCCCTCCCTGCATGTACGCTGCCCCGAGTCTTTTTAAAGGTTAATTGTCGTGTGTTGACAATATTTTGAGGGATATGGGTGTGCTTGAGCATGGGTTGCATGTTCGTAAATAATTGTGAATTATTTATCGTGTTAGCACATCATTCCTCGGGGCATGGAACTAGAGCAAGGTTTGGCTCGGACTTCGGAGATTTAAGGTACATGCGACGTACGAGCATTACTACATATTAGAGCTTTGTGAATGTATAATGTATTTTGATTTTATTGAATAATCGTGCACGAGGATTATTTATATGCGTTGCATGAGGATTATTTATATGTGTTGAGAAGCTATGAAGCGACCTAATCTTGATATCGCCGCCAGGGGCGCGTGTGACACTAGAGTAGTGTAACTTTCATAAGGTATATGGGGTACCTGATGTATATGACTATTGTAGGGCATTTGAGATGCCTGAGAATGATCATGGGATCATGTATTCATTATAAGACATTTGAGATGTCTAGATATAATGGAGAATTGGTAAAATAAATGCTAGGCATTTGAGCTATCTGTGATTAATAGCGAGGTTATGAAATCAATATTAGATATTGAGATATCTATATTTGCATGTATAATGAACTTGGGATCATTAATGATTGATATTCGAGAACTAGGCATGCAATGAGTTAAATCAATGTGTTGATTTACTGATTTATGAGATTTGATGAGTTTGATGATTGTGAGAACAGGGACAGTACACGGAATCCCGGATGAGGATGTTGCCATCCAGGGAGTATCATTTAAATTCATTATTATTTACTTTTGTTGTAAATTATGAATTTCATTATTGTGATTATGGGATTTTGTGTATTGGTATGCTCACCCCGTTGGGGGCTGTCTCTGTTGGGGCAGGTGAACAGGTACATCGATGGCTTTGGAGTTGAGCTCGAGCTGTTGATTGGATGTACTCCCAGGATCGAGGTACCAGGGCTTGATGGAGCACGGTATCGTATAGAGTACTTATATACACCTGAGGATTATATACATATTATGATGCTCGCATGTGAGCACGGATATTCTTGTATATGGGTTGTATATAAAGGCATGAGCCTTTCTCTCTTTCATTATATGTTGCATACAATTGTGGTAGAATTGCTAATGATATGAGAGTCATTAGTGTATTATGTGGGTGTTGAAACCCACTCTTGTCGTCATGTGTGTGGTGTCTTCCCTGGCTGGGAATTTACTTGGTATTACTGCTTTCTGATGAGTATTATGTTTTCCCTGGCCGGGAATTATGTTATGTGTTGTGCTTTCATTTCGGGATAGCTCTATTTATGGGGAGACTCTGCCCAAATTTTTATAAAAGTCCACAATGTGAAAAGTGGCAAAAAGGGGATAGTATTGGGCGAACTTTATGAGTCTATTTTGTTGTTAGGCTGATGACCTTATAACATTGAGTGTTAAAGGAAAAATTTTGTAATTGCCATGCAATGATAAAGTATCATCTGAGTTTCCCGATCGACTTTTTATTGAAAGCATGTGCCACACATAGTGGTTAATACACTAATCAAGGGTTAAGGGCTTGGGGCCCTTACACACGAGCCCAATATGATATGCCTATTCAGCTCAATATGTCAGTGGAACCACATCACATCTTCATATTAGCATCACATATCATAGTACCGTACTCATCTGTGATAATAGTCAGAGCCTATACCCAAATCAGGCGTATATATCTCAAGCCAAAGCATATATAGTATATCTATCGTGGCAATGATCCCAGCCAAAGCATATACCAATCCTGGCATATCTATCAAGGCAATGATCTTACCAAAGCATATACACATATCTATCAAGGCATCCATCCCAATCATATGAAATCCATGTATGTACATGCATATGATACTACCAATCATATGACACAAAGCTAACATAAATCATATGATATCAAAACCATAACATCATCATCACATAAGATCTATACTCCGTACGTCAACACGTACCTGTACTGCGACACAAACGATTAAATTAGGCGTCACTGGCTAATTGCCTCGTTGTCCCGTCCCTTGAGATGATGCTACAACAATGCCAACAATATATCATGTTATCATAGGCATTAAAATCAAATTCTACAAAAATATAACATTTTTCAACATTCTGGCTCTGGCGATCGATCGCTATTTCTCACCGATCGATCGCCATACTGTTCTGCCCCCTCGCGATCGATCGCCATACCTCGCGATCGATCGCCAAAATGTTCTGTTGCTCGCGATCGATCGCGACATTTTCACCGATCGATCGCCACATGAGTAAACCGCCTTTTATTTTTGCTCTGTCTCGGCGATCGATCGCCACAAAGCTCGCGATCGATCGCCGATGTCCAGAAAGTTCAGAACATGGCGATTTTGAGCTTATCTTCCTAGCTCTTCTCCTACAACTCGAAATTCAACATGTAAACAAGTTTCATGCACTCTCTAATACCATAACAACATGTTTCCACCATCTTAGAATCCAATTCTTGGCATATAAACATGTTATGATTCTTCACATGAACATTTGATATTCCACTTCATATACATCAACACCAAATACATAATTCAAGTGTAAAACCATGAATTCCTTACCAAGATATTAAGAAGTCACTTCACACAACTTCCTAGCTCAATTCACAAGTGAATCCCAAGCTCAAACCACAAAGAACTTGAAAGAGATGGAGAGGAGCTTGTGTAGGAATTTAGTAGGTGTGTTTAGGTGAAGTATGTGATTTCACTTGGTATCCCTTAATAAAAAGCATTTCACTTAATCATCATGCTAAGTCACCTTGATATAAGGTCATTAGCTCCCTAAATCACTTGAAGTTAATGACATGTTAAGTAACATGTACATGAAATGAAATTCAAATTCAAATGCAACTCTAATTCAAATTAAATTCACATGCATAATCAAATGCCTACTAGTTCATGTTGCTTGATATGTTATTATTCAATTCATTATACACCATGTTTCATCATTCATTCTTGGTTCCACCCGAACCCCCATTATCATACTGTCAATTGATATAATTACACCATAATCATATCACACGTGTATAAAACAAATCGAGGCATTACAATTCTCCCCCACTCATTGAATTTCGTCCTCGAAATTGCATATACAAACATGCATCTATAGATACGCAACTCAACAATCTTACTACAAGAAGATAGGAAACATGATCATATAAGCAACAGTACAGTACATATGTACCAACAGTATCATAAAACTGTAAAATCATACCAGTAAACAAATCCGGATACCGTTGCATCATATGCTGCTCCGTCTCCCACTTGCCTCTTCGACACCCCTTGTGTCCCACTGTACCTTAACCATAGGAATCACTTTATTACGCAACTTGCGTTCAGCTCGATCCAAGATCATAACTGGTCGTTCCTCATACGACACATCTGTATTTATCTGTACATCAGGTAGCTGTAATACATGACTCGGATCTGGTTCATACTTCCTCAACAGTGAAACATGAAATACATCATGAATACTACTCAAGGCCGGTGGTAGTGCCAATCGATATGCCAACGTACCAATACGTTGCAACACCTCATACAGACCCACATATCGTGGTACTACACCTTTAAAAGGTGAGATTTTCAAGAATACACGATCACCAATTTGAAATTCAAGTGGTCTACGTCGTTTTTTGGCATAAGCAGCTTGTCTGTCCTGAGCAGCTTTCAATTTCAATCGAATTACCTTTACTTTCTCTTCCATGTCATGAATCATATCCGGTCCATGTAAGGAAGACTGATCCACATCATCCCAGTACAATGGCGATCTACATCGTCGCCCATACAAAGCCTCAAATGGTGCCATCTGTATACTAGACTGATAACTGTTGTTATATGAAAATTCCACTAATGGCAATGACTCTTGCCAAGAGATATCAAACTCTAATACACAGTCACGCAACATATCCTCAAGTGTCTATATTGTACGCTCTGTTTGTCCATCTGTCTGAGGATGATATGCTGTACTCAACCGCACTTCAGTTCCCAACACTGTCTGTAACCCTTCCCAAAAATGAGAAGTAAATCTCGGATCCCTATCCGATACAATGGAAACTGGTATACCATGTAGTCTCACTACATGTTGAATGTACAACTGTGCCATTCTCAAATATGTGAATGCCATACAATATGGCACGAAATGAGATACTTTGGTGAGTCAACGATCACCCAAATAGCATCGCAACCAGAAGACGTCCGTGGCAAATGAGTCACAAAATCCATCGTGATATGTTCCCATTTCCACTGAGGAATTTCCAAACTGTGTAATTCACCTCCTGGTTTCTGTCTTTCCGCTTTCACTTGTTGACAGATCAAACACCGCTTCACAAAGCTCAACACATCCTGTTTCATACGTTCCACCAAAATTGGGTACGTAAATCATGATACATTTTCTTTCCTCCAGGATGTATACTGTATCTACTACAATGAGCACGTTGTAGTAGTTCTTGGCGTAGTCCTAATATTGCAGGTACTACCCAACAAGTCCTGTATTTCAGAATTCCATCATTTGCAAGTACAAACTGCGATGTTTGTCCCTGACTTATCATTTCTTTCCAATGTTGTACCTCATCATCAGTCATTTGTGCCTTTCTGATTTTGTCAAAAATGTCAGGTTCAACCAATAAGGTTGATACCCGTACTGGCACTGTTTCCACATAAAAATCATAACCCAAAGTACAACAAGAAGTCATCAACGCTGCTAAATGAATCATCTCATCCGCTGTATGATGTACTTTTCGACTCAAGGCATCTGTTGTAAGATTAGCCTTTCCTGGATGGTATTCAATCTCACAATCATAATCTTTCAACAGATCCATCAATCTTCTTTGTCTCATATTCAACTCTGCTTGAGTGAATAAAAACTTTAAACTCTTATGATCTGTGTATATGGTAAACGACGTACCATATAAATAATGTCGCCATATCTTCAAGGCAAAGACAATGGCAGCTAATTCCAGATCATGCACTGGATATCTCATTTCATGTGGCTTCAACTGTCGTGATGCATAAGCCACTACATGTTTATCCTGCATCAATACACAACCCAAACCAAGTAGTGATGCATCAGTATATAATGCAAACCTGTCATGTTCCGATGGAATAATCAAGACTGGAGCTGTAGTCAATCGATGTTTCAATTCCTGAAAACTACGCTCACAAGCCTCTGACCATCGAAATGATACTCCCTTCTGTGTCAAATGTGTCAATGGTTTGGCGATCGCTGAAAATCCTTCAACAAACCGTCTATAATATCCAGCCAAACCCAAGAAACTACGAATCTCTGGCACAGAAGTAGGTGCTGACCAATTCAACACTGCATCTACTTTCTTCGGATCAACTGATATACCTTCTTCTGAAATTACATGTCCCAAAAAGCCGACACTAGTCAACCAAAACTCACACTTACTGAGTTTGGCATACAACTGATGTGTCCTCAACAAATGCAATACCATATGCAAATGTTGAATATGTTCTGCATCACTCCGAATAGATCAGTATATCATCGATAAAGACAATGACAAATCGATCAAGGTATTCCTGGAAAACCCGATTCATTAAACTCATAAAGACAGCGGGACCATTTGTCACTCCAAATGGCATTACCAGAAACTCATAATGTCCATAACGAGTTCTGAATGCTGTCTTCTGTACATCACCCTCTCTCACACGTATTTGATGATATCCTGACCTCAAATTAATCTTAGAATAAATCCTTGATCCCTGCAACTGATCAAACAAATCATCAATACGAGGAAGAGGATATTTATTCTTTATTGTTACCTTGTTCAATTGTCGATAGTCAATACACAGTCGCATTGTCCCATCCTTCTTCTTAACAAATAATACCGGAGCACCCCAAGGCGATACACTAGGACGTATGTACCCCTTGTCCAATAAATCTTGCAATTGAATTTTCAATTCTTTCAATTCAGTTGGTGCCATCCGATAAGGAGCTCGTGAAATTGCAGAAGTACCAGGTATCAAATCAATATCAAATTCCACTTCTCGACTCGGTGGGAATCCAGGTATCTCATCTGGAAACCCATCCGCATATTCTGCAACCACTGGTATCTCCTCCACTTTCCTTTCTCTTTTCTGTTTAGTTACATCAAGGGCATAAATCAAATAACCCGCATGTCCACGTTCTAACAAACGCGACATTCGGATTGCTGATATCAAAGGAATCTTTGCCCTCGATCCCTGGCCATAAAAGTACCATTGATTTCCAGTATCAGACTGAAATCTCACAATCTTCTGACAACAATCCACAACAGACTGATATTTACTCAACACATCGATTCCAAGGATGCAATCAAAATCTGTCATGTCTAACACAATCAAATCAGCTTGAAGTCCATACTCGGTCTCAAACTGAATATCACAATCAGACACACTCTGACAAGTCATCACAGTAGTTCCCATGGGTGTCGAGACATAAAGAGGCATCAACAGTGGAGACGAGCATATATGATACTGATCAATAAAGGCTTGTGCAATAAAAGAATGTGATGCACCAGTATCAATCAAAAGTAAAGCAGGATAAGTAAACAAAGTACACTTACCCGCTATCACATCATCAGGAGCTGCCTCTGCTTCCTCCCTATTCAGTGCATACACCTGAGCCTGAGGTGGTCCTGTCCTCTGTCCTCCACCAGACTGTGGTACACCCTGTGGTCTCTGTTGTACTGTATTTTCTGACATAGGTCCTCTCCTTTGTTGTCCACCCACTTGAGGACAATCACGGATCACGTGTCCTGGCTTCCCACAACGGAAACAAACCACTGTATCAAACTGTGGACAATTTCTTTGAAAATGTGGCCCTCCACATTTAAAATATTGTAATCCTCGTCCACCACTACTACTACTTCCTTGGGACTGTCCTTTTGAACCTCGTTCACTACCCTTCCTCATTGTAAACCGTTTCCCACTAAATTTAGAGGAAGATGCACCACCTCGTGGTGATTTAAATGGTTCTCCTATAGGTCTCATGCTTTCAGATGTAGGTGGTTGGGCTTGTCCAACATCTTTGTATACCCCTACGGCAATCTCAGCCATCTCAGCTCTCGTCAATGCTTCTTCATATGATGTAGGGTTATTGGACATGACCCTATCAAACAATTCAGGCCTCAAACCTTTCACAAATTGTCTGATCTTTGCCTTTGTGTTAACAACAATATGTGGTACATACCGGAGTAAGGAAGAATATTGTACCGCATAGTCCAATAATGTCATTGATCCCTGTCTCAAGTTTGTAAATTCATCCTCTTTCCTCTGCCTTACAGCAACAGAGAAATAATGCTCAAGGAACTTTGTTCTAAACACATCCCAGTTAACTGTCTGTCCTTGAGCCCTCAGCTCAAGCACTGTGGATTTCCACCACATCATAGCTTTCTTAGCTAATTGGAATTCAGCTAAGCGTAACCAAGCAGTCTTGGCACACGGTGTTGATACAAATATCTGTTCCACACGTTCCAGCCATTCCTCCGCCAGTTCCCCTGATTCAGTCACCTCAAATCTGGGTGGCTGATAACTCAGAAATTGCGTCAACGTCAATTCTCCAGGCAACAGTACCTGTTCCACTGGCCCTTGCTCAATCGGTGGTGGTGGCACAGACGCCATCCTCACACTAGCATTGCCACTCATGGCATCCCCAACATCCTCATGATACCCTCTGTCTGTCATAACTGTATATCAAGGGTTAACAATAACATTCACAATTATATAACATGTTAGAATAACATCATATTACAAATCCTAACATGATTTTACCATTCTCAACATGTTTTCAAGTGTTTAGGTAACTCCCTAATACACTTCCTCTACCCATGTTCATCCCGTTCTCGAACCACTGCTCTGATACCACTAATGTGGGGTCCTCGTTACTTAATCCATTATGTATCAATTAAACATACATACGTGAGTCTGAATTAAGTAATAACATGCACTGATTAAGTATCTTACTAGTTAAGTTGTTACAGGGTTTATAAAAACCTACCAAGTACACATCATATTTATAAACAACAACCTACTACAAGATAACGCCTAAGCAGTGGTTCAGCTCGCAGCGGAAAATGACTCATGTCCCGTTCTCCCACGTCTATAAGTCCCTACAGAATCATTCACACAACGTGAGTATAGATAATAAATATATCAGTGCGATATCAAAACACAATATCAATACCAATGATAAAGCACAATAAATCATCTAATGTGAATATTCTGTATCATGCATCAACAAATGCACCATGCCATGACATGTCTCAACAAACACCCTATTATCACGAGCCCAATATGATATGCCTATTCAGCTCAATATGTCAGTGGAATCACATCACATCTTCATATTAGCAGCACATATCATAGTACCGTACTCATCTGTGATAATAGTCAGAGCCTATACCCAAACCAGGCGTATATCTCTCAAGCCAAAGCATATGTAGTATATCTATCGTGGCAATGATCCCAGCCAAAGCATATACCAATCCTAGCATATCTATCAAGACAATGATCTTACCAAAGCATATACACATATCTATCAAGGCATCCATCCCAATCATATGAAATCCATGTATGTACATGCATATGATACTACCAATCATATGACACAAAGATAACATAAATCATATGATATCAAAACCATAACATCATCATCACATAAGATCTATACTCCGTACGTCAACACGTACCTGTACTGCGACACAAACGATTAAATTAGGCGTCACTGGCTAATTGCCTCGTTGTCCCGTCCCTTGAGATGATGCTACAACAATGCCAACAATATATCATGTTATCATAGGCATTAAAATCAAATTCTACAAAAATATAACATTTTTCAACATTCTGGCTCTGGCGATCGATCGCTATTTCTCACCGATCGATCGCCATACTGTTCTGCCCCCTCGCGATCGATCGCCATACCTCACGATCGATCGTCAAAATGTTCTGTTGCTCGCGATCGATCACCACATTTTCACCGATCGATCGCCACATGAGTAAACCGCCTTTTATTTTTGCTCTGTCTCGGCGATCGATCGCCACAAAGCTCGCGATCGATCGCCGATGTCCAGAAAGTTCAGAACATGGCGATTTTGAGCTTATATTCCTAGCTCTTCTCCTACAACTCGAAATTCAACATGTAAACAAGTTTCATGCATTCTCTAATACCATAACAACATGTTTCCACCATCTTAGAATCCAATTTTTGGCATATAAACATGTTATGATTCTTCACATGAACATTTGATATTCCACTTCATATACATCAACACCAAATACATAATTCAAGTGTAAAACCATGAATTCCTTACCAAGATATTAAGAAGTCACTTCACACAACTTCCTAGCTCAATTCACAAGTGAATCCCAAGCTCAAACCACAAAGAACTTGAAAGAGATGGAGAGGAGCTTGTGTAGGAATTTAGTAGGTGTGTTTATGTGAAGTATGTGATTTCACTTGGTATCCCTTAATAAAAAGCATTTCACTTAATCATCATGCTAAGACACCTTGATATAAGGTCATTAGCTCCCTAAATCACTTGAAGTTAATGACATGTTAAGTAACATGTACATGAAATGAAATTCAAATTCAAATGCAACTCTAATTCAAATTAAATTCACATGCATAATCAAATGCCTACTAGTTCATGTTGCTTGATATGTTATTATTCAATTCATTATACACCATGTTTCATCATTCATTCTTGGTTCCACCCGAACCCCCATTATCATACTGTCAATTGATATAATTACACCATAATCATATCACACGTGTATAAAACAAATCGAGGCATTACACCATTATTCAAGATAAATGAAGGTATAACATGTTTCTTGAGTTTTAGTAACTTGGAATTGTGTTAATGGTCGGATTATGGAGCAATACATGAGAACTGTGGTGAATAGTTGCTGTCAAATTGTAATCTGCTAAGACCAGTGCATGAACAGTCTGGTATTTCGAGTGTTTATCATAGTTTTCATTCAAAATTTTAGATGGTGTCCCTAATAAACATTGTAGTATTTTGTGTTAGCTTTAATTGGCCACAAAAAACAGTTAATTTAGAGTTAAGATGAAAAGGTTATGGTCATTTTACCAAAATGTGTAAAATCTGGAAATTTAGTGCATTCGAGTTTCATACAGCGTGTTCTTCGAATTTCTGGGAATCAATGACTATGAATTTGAAGTTTTACCTTATAATAATAGTTGTAGTATTCGGTGTTAGATTGCATTAGGAATTGGCCTCACTCAATTTGGAGTTCATATGCACAAGTTATACTAATTTTACCAGCAACAATGCAATCTGGAAGTAGGGGATATACGAGTTTTTTAGGCTGTACGTTTTTTCACATAATGTACCTCAAGATGAACTATTTTGCTTGAAGCTCATAAGAGATGTATTGTAGAATTTTGAGTTATCTTGCATTAGAAACTGGCTCACATGATTTGGAGTTCATATGACTGAGTTATGACTTTTTCACTATCACTGCTCAATCTGCACTAACAGAACATATTAGAATTCGATGAATTATGTTATGAATCGACCTCTAGAACTATGAATTAGCTAAAACTCATAAAATATGAAATGAACCTTGTTGTTGTCGAATGTTTCCCACTGGTTTGAAGTCATTTGGAGGTCTTATGAATTTATAGTGATTTTTCTACGAAAATGGGTCAAGCTGAAAATTAAAAAAATCACTAAGGGTCAAATTTAGAAGTTGCAATTGATTCAATGTGCTATTTGAACTCTTAGTGTTATTTGGAATTTACATGACCATGTTAATAGATTCCGGAAATGATATGAGGAGTACTCGGTAGATTAGCTTGGGTTATGAGGTAAGTAGAAATGAGTTTTATCACGACGTGTAATGATATTATTGTATGATTTTACATGTCATTAATTGATTTATACGAATTAATCGTCACTGTATGATTCTTATGTGACTACATGACATGTTGAGATACATTGTAGTACATGATACGTGAATACATGATGATTTTCACATGAGTTTGCATGACATAATGAGTTGCATACGTCATATGATGCATATAAGATTCATGGGCATATCATATTGATCTATCCACTTCTTTGATATCCATGATGATGACTGAGTTGATTTACTCTGAGTGTCGGGGACGACGGGCAGGGCGGCAGTATAGGTAGCGACTATAGTCATGCGCGTTGCTACCGGACCTAGACACAAGGGATAACAAGCACAACACACGATGATTCTCCTAGAGGAAAGTGTGTGTGTTGTTACCCTCTGCTCGAGCTTGATATTGACTGATGACATCTTTCCTTTGGACTTCGATCTTGGTATCTTGATATTCGATTTCCTTGTACCCATTCATACATGGTATGCATTGGATGATACTTTGTCATTTGACATGATTTATTTATTTCTCGTACTGGGGTACTGACCCCCTTTGTGGGGGCTGTCATGTCTTTTGTTGTTCGGACATGACAGGCTTTACAGGAGGACATGGTGACATGCTTACGGTGATGCATCGAGAGATAACCGAGCTCCATGATGAGCGAGCTCAGGTTATGTTTGTTTTTCATTCCCAGTAATGTTATGTTAGGTTTAAACAAAATAAATTTACCGGGGTATACCCCGTGTATGATGTACTTGGGATATAATATTTTCGAGACCTTATTGTGATGTTGATTAATGTTTGCTTTATTATTTGCAAATGAAAGGCCTAACTGGAGTTATATATATATTTTGATATCAATATATATGTATCACTTAAAAGCAAAAAAATTTAGGGCCATTTAATAAGAAGTTTGAAATTATTCTTCCGTTGTTTACGTAAATTAATCACTGTGTGATAATTAAACACCACATTAGGATCGTGCCCTCACATTATGGTATCAGAGCATAATCTTGGATATGCTCGAACTAGAGTTAGGACACTGAGACTAGTCACAAATAAAATTGTTTGTGCATGTAATTGACTACGTGTTTTTATATGCTCTTGCCTGCTATGCTCACATGTTAGATAATAAGATGTTAGACATGTAATGGATTACTACGCAGGGACAACTAGATATCATATTTCTGAGTAATATAATATGCTGAGTTGCATATAATCTTGAGAAATTTATCTGTTAGCATTGACAGTTGCTTATCGGATGATGATGTAGAATAAGTGATGAGAACATCTCTGACTTGAGATTTATATATGATGTTTTGATTTTATGATGAACAATTAGTGTTTGGACAGGTAGCAGTGATATGAACTTTAATAGCTATCTATCGTCCTGTAGGCACTGTAAACTGTTAATCAAATTATAACTTACTGATAATGCGTTCATTATTGGGAATATTATTTCTCACATCCTTGTGATTAGTGGGATGACGCCAGAACTAATTAACCCCATGTTTTGTTGATTTACATCGGGAATTTGAGTTCGAAAGACCAGGGTAATACATATGAGTTTACAACAAAACCTGTGTACGTCGAGATGATAATTTAGAACTTGAGAATATTGAAAATAGTGATATTTCAATTGAACAATAGAGTATAATTAATGTGAGAAACAACGAGAATTGGTTTGAATGAGGACTTGGATATGAGGAGTGTTGTAATTCATTTTCAGTCTATGTGTCCGAACTATGAATAAAAACTAGAATATGAACTCTTCGAGATGAGAGTATCTAGTAATGGTAGTGATGGAAGACAATTTTCCCTCTTGTTGACACGGGAAATGATGAGAAGGCTATGTTGATTACATGGAAATTGATATTCGATTATCGTAGACTTGAGAAATGGAAGTATGTGTTTAATCTCAATAGCTATTGACTAGCGAAGAGATGACAATTAGAAGTGTCTCGGCTGAAGGATAAGACACCGATGTGGTGCGTAGTAGCTAAGACTGGATTAATGTTAATGAAGTGATTATCATTTGGAATAATCCAAATAGTCCGAGAAAAGTTGCATAAGTATTACTCCAGTTCATCCAGCTCTAGTAATTCTAGAGGTGCTAAGAGATTGTAGGAGACCAGATATTTTTGAGTTCACTGTGGATGTAAATATCTACTGGTCCATGTGAAAGATAAGAGGAACTGATATCGATTGTGGCCAGTCAGAGAATGTCTGTTACGTGCTCAGGAACAGAGAAATGCAGCCATAACAACATATACCCTGAGCTAGTGGTAGATATCAGAATGATTATTCTTTTCGACCACTCAGTTCCAACAGCAGTTAGTTACCTGTAGACAAGATACTGATGATTGTAGATACATGTCATGTATTTGATCACACTGCACAAGTTTTATTGAGACAAAAGTATTGTTTTCATACATTGCATCAAATGTGCGTTGATTATTATGATTTGGAAAATACACCAGCCATGATGATTATACGATCCATACTTCTAATAGGAACTGTATCTTACAATTGATGACAGTATTGTTGATTTGAATTTAATGGTGTTGCCGTGATATGATTTTGGATTGTATCGAGGGTGTGGAGACTCTGATCAATTTTGATATATTATAAGTTAATTTAGGGTGTAATGAATTTTCGATCTTATTGTGGCTCCAAAGAAAATGTTTATAGCCACGAATAGCAAGCTAAGATATTGATAGTATCAGCTATGAAAATAGTGTGGTTGCAATATTTGAAAAATGAAGGATATTTGATAATAAGCAGTTAATGCTGATCAGGAAGAGTCTAGGTTGACCGATATCCTAGTGGTAAGAAAACTTACAAGATTTTCCTGAGGAAATAATAGAATTGCCACTAGAGAAAGAATCGATTTTAACTGTTCGTTGATGCCAAGGAATAGATACGATATCGAAAGCAATGTACGGAATAGCATCATCAGAGTTGACAGATTTATAAGAATTGTTACAGAATCTCCTCGATAACGGTACATATGTCTGAGTATGTCACTTGAGGAAACACCAGTATTGTTCGTGAAAAAGAAAGATGATATTATGCAAATGTGTATCGACTAAAGGTAGTTGAATCGGGCTATGTCAAGATAAATACACACTGCCTAAGATCAAGAACTATTTGATCAGTTGTAAGGAACTTCGATGTATAAGAAGAATGATTTTAAATCTGGTTACCATCGGTTTGAGTCAGAAGAGTAAATGCTCTCAAGGTAATTGGTCAAACAAGATATAGGCATTTTGAATTTTTTTGTAATGCCGTATGTTCTGAATACCAATAGAGTTATGAATTTGATGAATAGAGTATTCCGTAATTGTTTAGGCGGAAGTGTAATAATATTCATCAGTGGTATACTAGTGTATGCGAGATTCAGAAGGAATCACAGAACATCTACAATTGTTCTTCAGACACTTCGTGAAACTCAAATTGTATACCAAAATCTTGGTTGAATTGAGTGTTATTTTGGGAAAAGTGATACCATCTCACCGGATACACGTTGATCCCAGTAAAGTAGAGGTAGTAGTAATTTGGCCAAGATCAACTAGTGTACTCAATATACAAAGTGTTATGAGTTTTGCCAGATATTACAAGCTTTTATGGAATGATGAACCAATTGACCAAGAAGAAATTTGAGTTTCGTTTGGTCAGATGAATGTGAAAGCAGTTTTCAGAACTGAAATTGAAGCGGACTACAACCCTAGTGTTGATTTTTAACTGGTTCAGGGGGATGTATAGTTCATGCACATACGTTGGTCAAAGATTTGGGATACGTTCTGATGCATCATGAGGAGATGATTGCATATGCTTTGAGATAGTTGAAGATAAAGAATCATGATATCATGTTCATGAAATTGAGCTTGTAGCCATTATTTTGCCTTGAAGATGTGTCAACGTTATCTGTATGGCAAACATTTCATGATATACTCTGATTTTAGAAGTTTAAAATATCTATTATTGTCAGAGTTGAACATGGAATAAAAGCAATGACTAGATTTATTAAAGAATTTGACTCTAACAATCAATATCAACCATGAAAAATGAAACTAGTGGCAGATGCACTGAACCTAAGTGCAAGGTGCAATTGTACATCAAAGTATAATTTGCAGTTTGAGTCTCCTCCGATTTCCAAGATCAGAAATACTCGAAAGATAGACCCATACAAATATTGAGTGAAGAAATTGATTTTGTCTCATCAACCGACTAGATTTTAGTAAACCATTTAGTGGTGGGTTGCGATTGAACAATCAGTAAATAACATCGAATCCTACCGATTCGAAAGAATTATTACTGTAGAAAGCACACTATAGATGACATAGTGTTAATTTGGGAATGATGAGATGTAACATTTATGAGATCCTATTATGATGGGATGGTATGAAGAAAGACAATTTTTGAATTTTGTGGCAAATTGTTTGATATGCCAGCAGGTCAAGATAAAAATACGAGACTTAATGGAATGCTACAGAAATTGTAAGTGCCACAATGTGTTCGAGAAATTTCTAGCTTTGAGTTTTATAACTCAATTGTTTAAATCAAACAGAGATTGTGAAACAAGTTGAATCAGAGTTGATTGACTACTCAATACAAGATATTGATCTCATATGTTTTGTCTGTATGCCAATGGGAAAACGACATGTTTAAGATGTGATTTGGTTACAGTGAGTTTCTGTAACAATTGTATCTGTTAGAGATCCAGGATACTATCCAATAAAACTGTTTTCAGAATGTCATGGGTACTAAGTTAGCAATGAGTATTGCTCATCATACCCAGACTGATGGACAAACTGAGAGACTTATACTGATTTTGGAAGTTATGTCCCGATTAATAGTGATGAATTCAGTGGGAATTGACGGGAACCACTGTTAGGATCGGGGTAGTGTTTAGAAGGGAAGGGGGGGTTGAATAAACACTAGATTCAATTTCAATTTTGTTCGGGTTTGCTGCAGACTGTTAAGTACTGCAGTAGCTTCTCAATATATAGCAAGTCAGCAGACACTGATTATAGTGCGGAAGACGTCTGCTGGACTTGTGAGGGATAAAAACTGAATGGTAAATAAGCAGTAAGTAAATAACACAAGTATTGTTTCTGGAAGTTCGAAGCACAACGCTTCTACGTCTCCCCTTCTTCCTTTGCAGGAAGGTTACACTAGAAGATTTGGTTTACACTTTACAGTATACAACCTTATTAAGCACTCACACAGCTTGGCCTAAACTCCTAGCAATCACAAATTTCAAATTTGATTACAATGATTTCTATGACACTCTCACAAATATAAACTATTTTGTTTCGAGTGTTCTTCGAGCAGCAGACTCTGTTACAGTTGATCTGTCAATATATCAGTAATAGTTTCTTCTGCTCTTGCTGAACCTTTTAAAGAATATCAATAAATGATTTGCTTTTAACGTTGATGTGTTTCTCTTTGTTTGATCAGATGGTTCAGCTAACCTCTTCATTCTTCACTTGGGCGTATTTATAGACTTCTTGATCTTTAACATCAACTTGTCTATATTTGGAAGATATCCACTTTTTGTTACCATTCCATATTTTGATTGTCTTCTTTCCTATTTTGTTTAGCAACGGCTCTTTTATCCTGACGCCAATGGTGGCGTAGATATAGCAGGGTGCGCCGCTCTGTTGTACCTTTGTCAGAGTAGGTTGTACTTGTTTTGTCTTGTTGCTTTGTGCTCTTGCTGGATGGTTAGACTTTTGCTGGCTTTCTTCGTTCAACTGGTCGTTCATTCTTCTGTAACCAGTAGATGTCTTTGTTCAATGTATGACTATCCGGTAGATGTTTGTCCAGTTGGTGTCTATCCAGTAGATGTCTATCCAGTTGGTGTCCATCAGGTTGATGTCCATCCGGTAGGTGTCGATCCAGTTGATGTCCATCCGGTAGATGTCTATCCGGTAGGTGTCCATCCAGTTGATGTCTATCAAGTAGATATCCATCCGGTTGATGTCTATCCGGTAGGTGTCCATCCGGTTGATGTCCATCCGGTAGGTGTCCATCCGGTTGATGTCCATCCGATAGGTGTCCATCCGGTAGATGTCTATCCGGTAGGTGTCCATCTAGTTGATGTCTATCCAGTTGGTGTCCAGTTGAAGTTTGTCACCCGGTAAGTGTGTCCGGTAGGTGTCTATCACCCGGTAGGTGTTCATTACCCGGTTGATGTCCATCCAGTTGATGTTTGTCACCACCAAAACTTAAAAATGTTTTCCTAACAATTTCCCCCTTTTTGGTGATGACAAAACTTAGTACTGGAGACTCTTGCTTGATCATAATGAACGTCAACTCATGTTAAGACTTAGAGACAAACAAAGACTTTTGCAATTTGTTAGAATAAATAAGCAGATTACGAGTAGTAATCAAACTGAGCCAATGAATGAATATCATTTTTATATAAAATGAATTCTGTTTACATGGTACATTTTATAGATTACAACAAACATCTTTCAAGACATACATCAGACTTAACGAACATCTTACAAGTCATACAACATACCTATTTTTACAATCCAAATAGAGAAACATAGCCAGTATGGAATGATCCGAGCCAGCTAGTTTCAGGGTTATTTGACAAAGGGAGTGGGAGAGAAAGTACATACAGAAAGACTTAGAACAAAGAAAGGCCTAGAAAGCATAGAAAGACCTAGAAGGCTATCATTATCTTCAAGGTAGTCCTCTGTTCATTTGTCAAGTCCTCTGTCCTCAATGAAAATTCTCTGTCTTCCCCCTTTTTGTCATCAGCACCCAAGCATCTGCTGTTCCAAATTCCAGGCTGGTGGGGAGCACCAGGGCTGGTCCAGAAAGCTTGAGCTAGCAGATGTGGGTTAGATAAGTAATCAACTCCATGAAGGGGTTATTTAGATAAGTAATAAACCCATGAATAGATATTTGTGTAGCAACAGTTGCAAGACAATGAAGAATATTAGTTAAGAGTTGCATGATTTATGATTTTGAGTTAGTGAACTAGCATGCTATTTATAGTGAAAGACTTGCAAGTTGTAGTGTGAAGTGTCATATCATGCTTAAAAAATGCAGATATAGATAAAGACGAAATGATAATACGGTGAAGTATTTATGAAAAAAAACAGATAATGATAATTACAAAAAGATAATAAAGTTTACTGTTTGTCCCCTAGCCAATGTTGGGAGTAATCACGGGTTGAGGGTGGAGTGTCAGCCTGAGTTTGTCGAGAGCTGTGGGACCTTTGTTGAGGGGGATGCCTTGACCGACTGGATGCTCCAGCTGCAGTGGATGAGCGATGAGCCGGGCTCTGGTCTCGTTGGGTCTGAGGAGCAGGTCTGCTGGACTCGGGCAGTCTTCTGACAACTTGTGGAGCAGCTGGCAGGCTGTTGCTCAAGTCTTGAATCGGGGCCGCCTGCATAGTTGTCAGTTGATCCGATAAGGCTTTCTTGGCTTCCTCTATCTTATCTTCAAGAGCCAGTGACGTGACGGTATGAAGTGATTCATTTTGCTGAGTGATCTGAAGACGAGCCTACCCTATCCTAGAGAGTGAGTCCGCAAAGGCATCCACAACAAACGTCTGAAGCCTGGTTACAGTAGTCGTGAGACTAGTGATGTCCCGATAGACGTGCTGGAATTGAGAGTCAGTGTGCTGCTGGTGACTCCCAAGAATAAGAGTCGCAGTGCGCTCTTCCTGTTTGATCTTGTTGACGTCACTAGGCTAATGCATAGATGACGTTTGAAAGATTCACCAGTTGATCAGCAATGTTGGGTGTCCCTTCCAGAGGAATATGAGTTGAAAAGTCAAAGAAATCCCCAGGAGGGTCTTGAGCCAGAGATTGATCCAGATCATCTGTTTGAGTTTCTACATTAGCAGTGAGAACTCCAGGAGGACCCTCAATAGCATTAGTGGTCAGTAAAGCATTGGCTTCAACAATTGGTGCAGCAGGTGCGTTGGCAGCAATGACAGCCATGCTAGTAGCAGCTTGTTCCAGCACAGCTGCAGACGACTGGGTGTGATCAGCAGAGTGTGAGGAGTGTTCGCTGGGCTCATCATTATCAGAAGAGAGAGTAACTTGATGAACCACAGTCTGAATCACTATGTCAACATTCTCATGATCAACAACCATCAGTTGGAGCGGTTGATCATTTGCAGGACTTGGAACGGAGGAGATAATTGGATCAGCTGTAGAGGTGATCTCTATGACAGGAGGAGTTAGCTCCAATGTAGGTGGGACAGTCTCCAAGTCAGGAGGGGAAAGCTCCAATGTGGGTGGGACAGTTTCCAAGTCAGGAGGAGTTGCCTCCAGGTCAGTTGGAGCTATCTCAAAATCAGTGGGAGCTGTTTCCAAGTCAGTTGGAGCTAGACTTGCATCTCTTGAAACTGTAGATCAGGAGTGGAGACCGGTTGATATGCGGAGACCATGAAGAGCATGCTCAGCCATATCCAGCTTTGGACCTAAAGCATTCAGAACTGCTCGATCATGATTCGCTGTGCCAGAATCAATGTTGAATTCTTGAAGGCGGGATTGAACAAGAGCTTGAAGTTCTCCCACATAAGTCATCATGCGGAAGAGATCCCGAAGCTTCAGACTCTTTTCAGTGTCCGGGACCTGAAGATAGGCCAAGATGAGGTTCTCATCTTCTCGTGCTTGATCCAGAATTGGAGTGAAGTCATTGAAGCGAATGTTTAGGCGTGCCTTCACCCATCGATCAAAAATTTCAAGCTGTGGCTGCAACTTGGCTTCTACTTCATCCATTACCATTTGTATTTCAAAAGCCACAGGGGTGAACACTGGTGCCAAAAGTGTCTTTCCTTTTCCAGTGGTGGTGTCCTTAGGATGACAGTAAGGACAAGAAGTCTTGGGTGTCCGGAAACTGATAGAGCCAGGAGCTTGCTGAGTGCTCATCAGTTTTGAGGATTGGTCAGGAGGAGCCACTGGTGTAGCAAGTTACCATGGCCAAAGAGGCAGCTGATGCAGTTGGTTCCTCCGGAGGAGGATTTTCGGGACTTGGCTCTCTTCTAGTGATGACTGCTGCTGGAGGTGCAGAAGAGATGGTATCAGAGGCATCAGTGACTATTCTTCCGGAGAGTAAGAGGAGACCCTTTTCTGGTCCTGGGCTTCTTAGGAGGAGGAGGAGGAGGAGGAGGAGATGACTCAGCGAATTCGGATATTGTTTGTTCAGAATCGCTTATAACTTGAGTTGTGCGTCGCTTCGTCAGACCGACCTCTCTGCCACTCCATTGCCTGTGAATCTGGAGATAGTTAGCAGTGATAAGTCTGCCTGGATGAAGATCTGAGGAGGCTCCCGCCTGAATATTTTTACTGTCAAACAGACTGCTGAGTGGAAGAGCAAAACCAGATTGTCCCTTCCCTGAAGTAATTAGTCCGGTGAGGACCTGAAACAGGATAGCTGACCAGTTGACTTCTAATGTGATATCCCCGAAAGGCTTATGTGTATGCATGCTATCAAGTGTTGATAATTATGTGTTAGCGGCGATTTAATTTGGGGATTATTGGTGAAGTTTATGTGTTTAAATGCATGTAATCAAATTGAGGAAAATAAGTATGTGGTTAGTGTCAAATAAAGAGGAATGTGGGGTATTTAAATGATGTATTTATGTGGTAAAATTATAAAATATCAAGGAGGGATATTTTAATACATCGTATGAAATACCGGGATACAATTAAACACCACATGACCACCCTACATGCAACCACCCCCCTATCAGCATGCAAACCCACGCCACCTCCCCTGAAACCTGCAGCATGGGTTGATCAATCATGCACTTTCACTCATTGATTTCCCACTTGCTCCTTCTCGGAAACCCTCTCTTTTCTCTCTGAAAACTCGCCCAACTTTCCAACTGAGCATAGGAGAAGAGATCTGGAGTTTTGTTGAGCAAAAGTTGTTAAAAATCGAGGAGCAAAAGTGGTAAGGAATCACGCTGGTTATACCGATTTTGCATGTTTAAGCATGTGTTTTCATTAAAGCAGAAATGGCATGCTAGCTTAGGTTTCTTTAAACCTTCGATTTAAGTGCTTACATGGTGTTGTTATGAAACTCCCAGTATTTTTCCTTGAGCATGTTTCATATGTTATGTGAAGGATTTAAGCATGTAAAATGTAGTGTTCGAAAATCTTGGTAGGGTGAGTGCCCTGTTTTTCTGGAAAATATGGGATGGGAGTGAAGTTTGTGAAGATGTTATGATGCATGTTAGCTTAAGTTTTGGTTAACCTTTGATGTGAATACATGCATGGAAACTTTGTGAAGTTCTCAGAATTTTTATTCAAGCATTTTATATGTATCGTGAGGTGGTTTTGATAGCATGAAATGAGGTGTGAGGGCCCGATCCTAATATGGTGTTTAATTATCACACAGTGATTAATTTACGTAAACAGCGGAAGAATAATTTCAAACGTCTTCTTAAATGGCCCTAAAAAATTTTCGCTTTGAAGATACATATATATATTTATATCAAAAAATATATATATAATTCTAGTTAAGCCATTCATTTGCAGATAATAAAACAACATGATTCAAAGCTATTGCAAAGTCCCGAAAATATCAGATCCCGAGTAACATACACGGGGCATACCCCGGTAAATTTATTTTGTTTTTAAAAATCCATACCATACGATTACTGGGAAAGAAAAACCAACATAACCTGAGCTCTTCATCATGGAGCTCGGGTATCTCTTGATGCGTCACCAAAAGCATCATCACCACGTCCTCCTGTAACGCCTGTCATGCCCGAACAACAAATGACATGACAGCCCCCCACAAAGGGGGTCAGTACCCCAGTACGAGAAATAAATAGATCATGTCAAATGACAAAGTATCATGCAATGCATACCATGTATGAATGCGATGTATGAATGGTACAAGGGAATCGAATATCAAGATACCAAAATCGGAGTCCAAAGGAAGGTATCATCAAATCATCATAGCTCGAGCAGAGGGTGACAGTATACGTACATTGCGCTAGGAAAACTCATCCTATGTACGTTACTGCATCCAGCCCTCGTGTCTAGGTCCGGTCGCACCTGCACGTGACTACAGTTACTACCTATACTGCCTGTCATCGCCATACTCGTCGTACCCGACACTCAGAGTAAGTCAACTCAGTCAAAAATCATGGATATCAAGGAAACGATAGCTCAATATGATATGCCCATGAATCATTATGCATTAATGACATATGCAACTCAATATATCATGCAATCTCATGTGAGAGTATATACAAATCATGTAATTTCACATATCATGTACTCCAAGACATTTATCATGTCAGATAGTCACAGAATCATATATTGACAAGAAAATCATATCAATCAAGTAATAGCAAGGTCATAAAGTGGTATCATTACACGTCTTTGCCAGACGTCATGATACAACTCATTTCAACGTACCTCAGACCAAGACTAAACTACCGAAACCTCCTCGAGTAAACCCGGAGTCTATTAACCTGGTCAAATAAAATCCAAAATGACACTAAGTGCTCAAAAAGTGTATTGAATCAAACCTAACTTAAAAATATGACCCTAAACGATTTTTCCTACATTTTCAGCCTGACCCATTTTTGTATAAAACTCGCTATAATTCCATACTTCATAAAACGACTTGATTCCAGAGCTCAAAGTATAGAAACTCAAAATATTACATTTCATCAGAGAAGTTGTCAAGCTGGTTCGACCATCTAGGTGGTGTTTGAACACTAAAACCGCAACATTTAAAAATGTATTTTCCAGCTTGAGCAGTGTTGGCAAAAGTATTATAACTTCTTCATTTAAAACCCAAAATTAGTGATTCTAGTGGAAATTTACAGCCAACTGGAAATCCTATAATTCTTGTCTCTAGACATTTTTCAAAATTCCTAGCCAAAAATGCTCAGGAACCCGAAGAACACACTGCATGGCATTTTCGCCCACATGCAGGACATAGATTGAGCACTTAATTTCAAAAATTCATAACTAATTCGAAAGAAGACCAAATTAAGTTATCTGTTTTTTTTAAATTCAAAAGAACGAAAAGACCTACAATTTATATTTGAAGACCGACAACAAATTCGGAATAAAAGTTGCCCAGAATGCCGAATTACAGTCCACTTGCAACACGCATGGACATGCAGAGGCGAAAATGAGCACTGAACGAAATATCGTCATAACTCCTACTCAGGAGACCCAAATTGCATGATTCGTTTTTTTAAAATGCATATATTGTAAAGATCTACAACCTTGATTTGTAAACCAAAATCAAAATCGAAAGTATAATTTGTCAAAAGTTCGGATTTCTACACTGCATGTGCATTCACAGCACATGCAGAGTCGAATCTGATGCCTCTTAGTAAAATGAGTATATCTCACTCATTCAAGTCCAAATAGTCTCAAATTTTAACCACAGGACGAAAACACCTATATCTACAACTTTTGTTTGAGTCTCAAAGACAGATTCGGAAGTTACAGAACTCGAAAGTATGGGACAACTTTCTGCATGCAACCATAGTTTCTGCTGAAACTTAGGATAGCATGAGTTACTCTTCTTTTTGCAAAACAAGACTCAAAAATTCGACCCATTTCTGTATAAAATCGAAGATTAGAAATAAAAGAGGATGATATACCTCTCAAGCTTTCAAAAACAACAAAACCTTGAAGCTCTTCCTAAATCCTATCCAAAACCAAGCTTGCATGCAAGGTTTGAGCATGTTTTCGATGGAGGAAAAATGGAGGTGTTTATTTCGAATTTAATGGAGGAGAGGAGAGAAGGTTGGCTTGCTTTTTGGAGTGGAGAAGATGATAGATATCAGATATGATCAAGGCAAGCAATTCCAAGGCATAAAAAAGAGAGGCGTGAGTTACAAGGCCTCCCATGCCAATTTTTTTATCATTTTCCTCCGCTTCTAAGGCCATGTGTCCCCATGATGTGTCCATGGTGATGTGGACATAGTGGTGGCCGAAAATATAGCATTAAAATGTATAATTTGATGTATTTTATGTTAGTTAAAGATAAAGTGCTGTGACCCGGAACACATCAATTCGAATTCTTCGCTTTTAATCACCCGGGTTTACTAACTCAAGGTTAAGCGTACTTAATTAATAACGGGGCCTTACACTTCTTCCCCTCTTAAAAGATTTCGTCCTCGAAATCAAAAGGTAAGAATTCATTCAACTTATATTATTTCATACGATTATAGATACATCGGATAATCATAAGTACAAGGCATGGAATACAAAAGAGTATCTTCAAATAGATGTGGCCATTCTTGTCTCATTTTGGCCTCTAATTCCCATGTCGACTCTTCTGTACCATAACGACTCCATTGTACCAAAACCAATGGAATGGTTTTATTTTGTAGCACTTTCTCCTTCCTATTCAAAATCTTGACAGGTTGTTCAACATAGGACAGAGAACTATCTACTTCAATCTCTCCTGGCTGAAGAACATGAGAGGGATCTGGTTCATACTTCCTCAGCATTGATACTTGAAACACATCATGAATTAGCAATAAATGTTGTGGCAATGCTAAACGGTATGCCAACTGAACCTAATCCTCTCGAGAATTTGATAAGGTCCAATGTATCGAGGTGACAATTTCCCCCGACGCCCAAAGCGCATTGTTCCCCGAAAAGGCGATACCTTAAGAAAAACTCTGTCTCCGACTTGAAATTCTAAGGGCCTTCTTCGTTTATTAGCATAACTGGCTTGCCTGTCTTGAGATGCTTTCATACGTTTTTGAATCAATTCTATTTTTCCTTGCATCTCATCAGCAAATTCGGGTTGAGCCAACTGTCTTTCTCCTAATTTCATCCCAACATACCGGTGTTCGGCACTTCTTGCCATATAAAGCCTCAAATGGAGCCATCCCGATAGTTGCTTGGAAACTATTATTGTAGGAGAATTCCACCAATGGTAGTGATTCTTGCCAATTACGACCAAAATCCATCACCACAGAACGCAACATATCTTCTAATGTCTGAATAGTTCTTTCAGTCTGTCCGTCTGTGGATGATAGGCAGTACTCATTGCCAATCTGGTACCCATGGCGTTTTGAAAACTGCTCCAAAATTTTGATACAAACCTCGGATCTCTGTCTGAAACAATTAGAAACTGGAACTCCATGTATCCGAACTATATTATCCACATATAGTCGTGCCATCTTCTTGTAGGAGTAAGTACGATCAAATGGGATAAAGTGTGCTGACTTGGACAATCGGTCAACTATAACCCAAATTGCATCACATCCCCTGTTTGATCGGGGTAAATGGGTCACGAAATCCATTGCAATATGCTCCCAATTCCATTGAGGTATTTCCAAACCTTGAAGTAAACCACCAGGTCTCATTCTCTCTGCTTTGACTTATTGACAAGTCAAACATCTTGATACGAAATCAACAATATCTTTCTTCATACCTTTCCACCAAAAATGTGGTCTTAGTGTATGGTACATTTTTTGGCTTCCTGGATGGATACTAAAATGACTACAATGAGCTTCTTGGAATAGAGCCTCTTTTAATTCCACTAAATTTGGCACTACCAATCTTTTATCCATCTGTAACCAACCACCTGGTGATATGCTACATCTCGTGGTTTGATTTGACATTACCAGTTCCTTTAAGTGGTGAATGAAAGGATCTGTCTCTTGGGCTTTTCTGATCCTTGAGATAATTTGCGGTTCCACTTGTAAAGTCGACACCACGAAATAATCCTGTTGTGGTTGATATGTCCATCCCGAAGTGCACAACTCATCATAATTTTGCCATATATGAATGGATGCTATCATGGCATTTTGAACTTTCCGACTTAACGCATCTGCTACTTGATTCATTTTTCCTGGTTGATATTGTATGTCACAATCAAAATCTTTTATTAAATCCAACCATCTTCTCTGTCTCATGTTTAACTCGGATTGAGTGAATATATACTTCAAACTCTTGTGGTTAGAGTAGATAATAAATTGCTCCCCATATAGGTAATGACGCCATATCTTCAAGGCAAAAATGATGGCGGCCAACTCGAGGTCATGAACAGGATATCGTGTCTCATGAGGTTTTAATTGTCTTGACGCAGTAAGCGATCAACTTTCCTTGCTGCATAAGTACACAACCCAATCCTTTAATTGATGCATCGGCACAAACTACAAATCCTCCTGATCCAGATGGCAGGGCCAACACTGGGCTGTAGTCAATCTTTGTTTCAACTCTTGAAAACTACTTTCGCAATCGTCTGACCTAGATGAAACTCTGATTTTTCTTGGTCAAATGGGTGATAGGCTTGGCTATTTGAGAGAATACCTCGATAAAACGCCTGTAATAACCTGCCAAACCCATGAAACTTCGAATCTTTGGCACAGTTGTTGGTCTTGGCCAATTTAATACTGCTTCCACCTTACTTGGGTCTACAGATACTCCTTGAGCAGATATCACATGTCCCAAAGACATGACTCTGTCCAGCCAAAATTCACATTTCGATAGTTTTGCATACAACTGGGCTGAACGAAGAGTCTGGAGTACCAACCGTAAATGTTCTTTGTGGTCTTTCTTTGTTTTTGAGTATACCAAGATATCATCAATGAATACAATCACAAATCGATCCAAGAATTTTCTGAATACTCTATTCATCATATCCATAAACACTGCTGGTGCGTTAAGACCGAAAGGCATTACCAGGAATTCGAAATGTCCATACCTGGTTCGAAAAGCCGTCTTTGGAATATCCTCTTCCCTAACTCGAAGTTGATGATAACCTGATCGTAAATCGATCTTTGAATAGACCGAAGTTCCTTGATGTTGGTCGAACAAATCATCAATTCTGGGTAACGGGTATTTATTCTTGACGGTAACCCGATTGAGTTGTCTGTAGTCGATACACATTCGCATTGTACCATCTTTCTTCCTTATGAAAAGTACAGGTGCTCCCCAAGGCGACATACTCGGTCGTATATAACCTTTGTCAAGAAGGTCCTGCAATTGCTCTTTTAATTCTTTGAGTTCTGCTGGTGCCATTCTATAAGGTGCTTTTGAAATTGGTGCGGTACCAGACATCAACTCAATGCTAAAATCAATCCTCTCTCTCCGGTGGAAAACCCGGAATTTCATCTAGAAATACATCTGCAAACTCTCTTACCACCGGAATGTCTGACAAAAGTGGCTCTTTCTTTGTACCGATCGATCGCATAAATCATATATCCCTCATTTCCTAGGGATAACAATCTAAACATTTCCATTGCTGATACCAAGGGTATTTTAGACTGCGATCCTCGGCCATGGAAATTCCATTTGGGTCCATGATAAGGTCAAAATCGAACCACCCCCTTAAAGCAATCAACGGTAGCCCGATAGTTTGTGAGAGTATCCATACCAATAATACAGTCAAAGTCGATCATGGTTAAAACCATCAAATTAGTGATCATAATACTCTCCTCAAATTGTAGTATGCAGTTCAGCACGACATAGCTAGATAGAATAATTCTACCAGCTGGTGTAGATACAGATGAAGTTTCTTGCAGTGATACAGTTTCTAAATTATGCTCATCAACAAATCTAAATGAAATGAATGAATGCGATGCTCCTGTATCAACAAAACTCGTGCAGTATTACCAAAAATAGTACAATTACCTGCAATCACACCTCCAGGAGCCTCTCTAGCTTGATCCTCAGTCAAAGCATAAACCCGTGCTTGTTGGGGACCTGGAAAAGTAGGAGTAGTACCCCTAATCTGCGGGTAACTGGACTGCTGAAAGGACTGTGCAGGTCTAGACTGTGAACCACCCTGAAACCTTCCCCTAGCATGAGGCATTGTCTGCTGTGGCTGCACTGGTCCTTGATCTCTTAACGGACATGCTCGTGAGTAGTGTCCAGTCTGTCCACAAGTATAGCAAGTTCCTCTCATTCCTAGACACTGGTCAGTGGAATGTCTACCTCCACATGATGCACAAAGAATACCAGGACTTGGTGCTCCTCCAGAACTCCATGAACCGCTGGAACTTGAAGAGCTTGTTCTGAACTTCTTAAATCTCTTACCCTTTGGTTTGAAACTTTGTTGCTTATGAAACTGATGTGGCCTCGTCTGCTGCTGGCGCGGTGGGGGATGTTGCTGGAAAGGACCCAGAGAAGAAGGTATATTTCCCTGAGGTAATTGGGGAACAAACTGCAAACCCCCTCTCCTCAGTCCAACTTCAGCTCTTTTTGCCCTCTCAACTGCCTCAGGATATGTAGTGATGTCCCCAGAAGTTACAAACGTATAGATGGAAGGATGCAGTCCCTCCACAAATCTAGTATACATCGCTCTAGAATTTGTTGCCACATAAGGTACATAGCTCAAAAGTGCAGAAAATTGTGATGCATACTCGGCCACAGACAGATTTCCTTGGACAAGATTATTGAATTCGGCTTCCTTTGCAGTGTAGTAGGATGGAGGGGAATATTGTTCCAAAAATTTCGTCTGGAAAATCTCCCATGTGATAGTAATCCCAGACTCAATCAATCCTTTCCTCGCAGCTTCCCACCACAATTGTGCTCTCTCTTTCAACTGATAGACTGCGGGCTTCAATCGTATTGATGGCGCGTAGTTGACAAGGTCAAATAAATATTCCATCTCCCGGATCCACGATTCAGCTTTTTCACCAGAATCTATTCCATTGAATCTTGATGGGCGCATGTTCTGGAAACGAGGTACTACTGACTCCATATCCAACTCTTGAACTTGTTGCGCTAAATCATCCACATCATCAGCATGAGGAGTGTTAGATGCAGATTCATGCACCACACCCTTGCCCTTGCGACCTCTAGTTCCAGGTGCCATGTCCTTATACCAAAAATCTATTCCTAATCAGAATAGTATAGCATAAAAGGTTTTATAGGAAGTTCAGCTATAATTTGATGCAAATAATTTCATAACATAATGGAATTCAGCATATATATCATGTACGGAACAGGTACAATCATATAAGGACAAGTAGCCAATCACATGCACAACATTTTATTTGTGACTAAACTCAGTGTCCTAACTCTATTTTGAGCGTATCCCAGACTACGCTCTGATACCATAATGTGAGGGCCCGATCCTAATATGGTGTTTAATTATCACACAGTGATTAATTTACGTAAACAACGGAAAAATATTTTCAAACGTCTTCTTAAATGGCCCTAAAATTTTTCGCTTTGAAGATACATATATATATTTATATCAAAATTATATATATAATTCTAGTTAAGCCATTCATTCGCAGATAATAAAACAACATGATTCAAAGCTATTGCAAAGTCCCGAAAATATCAGATCCCGAGTACAACATACACGGGGCATACCCCGGTAAATTTATTTTGTTTTTAAAAATCCATACCATACGATTACTGGGAAAGAAAAACCAACATAACCTGAGCTCTTCATCATGGAGCTCGGGTATCTCTTGATGCGTCACCAAAAGCATCATCACCACGTCCTCCTGTAACGCCTGTCATGCCCGAACAACAAAAGACATGACAGCCCCCCACAAAGGGGGTCAGTACCCCAGTACGAGAAATAAATAGATCATGTCAAATGACAAAGTATCATGCAATGCATACCATGTATGAATGCTATGTATGAATGGTACAAGGGAATCGAATATCAAGATACCAAAATCGGAGTCCAAAGGAAGGTATCATCAAATCATCATAGCTCGAGCAGAGGGTGACAGTATACGTACATTGCGCTAGGAAAACTCATCATATGTACGTTACTGCATCCAGCCCTCGTGTCTAGGTCCGGTCGCACCTGCACGTGACTACAGTTACTACATATACTGCCTGTCATCGCCATGCTCGTCGTACCCGACACTCAGAGTAAGTCAACTCAGTCAAAAATCATGGATATCAAGGAAACGATAGCTCAATATGATATGCCCATGAATCATTATGCATTAATGACATATGCAACTCAATATATCATGCAATCTCATGTGAGAGTATATACAAATCATGTAATTTCACATATCATGTACTCCAAGACATTTATCATGTCAGATAGTCACAGAATCATATATTGACAAGAAAATCATATCAATCAAGTAATAGCAAGGTCATACAGTGGTATCATTACACGTCTTTGCCAGACGTCATGATACAACTCATTTCAACGTACCTCAGACCAAGACTAAACTACCGAAACCTCCTCGAGTAAACCCGGAGTCTATTAACCTGGTCAAATAAAATCCAAAATGACACTAAGTGCTCAAAAAGTGTATTGAATCAAACCTAACTTAAAAATATGACCCTAAACGATTTTTCCTACATTTTCAGCGTGACCCATTTTTGTATAAAAATCGCTATAATTCCATACTTCATAAAAACGACTTGATTCCAGAGCTCAAAGTTCAGAAACTCAAAATATTACATTTCATCAGAGAAGTCGTCAAGCTGGTTCGACCATCTAGGTGGTGTTTGAACACTAAAACCGCAACATTTAAAAATGTATTTTCCAGCTTGAGCAGTGTTGGCAAAAGTATTATAACTTCTTCATTTAAAACCCAAAATTAGTGATTCTAGTGGCAATTTACAGCCAACTGGAAATCCTATAATTCTTGTCTCTAGACATTTTTCAAAATTCCTAGCCAAAAACGCTCAGGAACCCGAAGAACACACTGCATGGCAATTTTCGCCCACATGCAGGACATAGATTGAGCACTTAATTTCAAAAATTCATAACTAATTCGAAAGAAGACCAAATTAAGTTCTCTGTTTTTTTAAATTCAAAAGAAAGAAAAGACCTACAATTTTGATTTGAAGACCGACAACAAATTCGGAATAAAAGTTGCCCAGAATGCCGAATTACAGTCCACTTGCAACACGCATGGACATGCAGAGGCGAAAATGAGCACTGAACGAAATATCGTCATAACTCCTACTCAGGAGACCCAAATTGCATGCTTCTTTTTTTTAAAATTCATATATTGTAAAGATCTACAACCTTTATTTGTAAACCAAAATCAAAATCGAAAGTATAATTTGTCAAAAGTTCGGATTTCTACACTGCATGTGCATTCAGAGCACATGCAGAGTCGAATCTGATGCCTCTTAGTAAAATGAGTATATCTCACTCATTTCAAGTCCAAATAGTCTCAAATTTTAACCACAGGACGAAAACACCTATATCTACAAATTTTGTTTGAGTCTCAAAGACAGATTCGGAAGTTACAGAACTCGAAAGTATGGGACAACTTTCTGCATGCAACCATAGTTTCTGCTGAAACTTAGGATAGCATGAGTTACTCTTCTTTTTGCAAAACAAGACTCAAAAATTTGACCCCTTTCTGTATAAAATCGAAGATTAGAAATAAAAGAGGATGATATACCTCTCAAGCTTTCAAAAACACCAAAACCTTGAAGCTCTTCCTAAATCCTATCCAAAACCAAGCTTGCATGCAAGGTTTGAGCATGTTTTGATGGAGGAAAAATGGAGGATGTTTATTTCGAATTAATGGAGGAGAGGAGAGAAGGTTGGCTTGCTTTTTGGAGTGGAGAAGATGATAGATATCAGATATGATCAAGGCAAGCAATTCCAAGGCATAAAAAAGAGAGGCGTGAGTTACAAGGCCTCCCATGCCAATTTTTTATCATTTTCCTCCACTTCTAAGGCCATGTGTCCCCATGATGTGTCCATGGTGATGTGGACATAGTGGTGGCCGAAAATATAGCATTAAAATGTATAATTTGATGTATTTTATGTTAGTTAAAGATAAAGTGCTGTGACCCGGAACACATCAATTCGAATTCTTCGCTTTTAATCACCCGGGTTTACTAACTCAAGGTTAAGCGTACTTAATTAATAACGGGGCCTTACATGAGGTGCTCGACAATTCTGGAAAATCGCATTTTTGCAGGGGAGCTCGATTGATCGGTGGTGATTTTTGATCGATCGGGCGAGGCATAAAGTTTTAAACAGAAGGGGTCGATCGATCGGTGGTTTTCTCGATCGATCACCTAAAGTCCTCGATCGATCGGTGAGGTATTTTCGATCGATCGGTCGAGGCAGAAGTATGAAAAGTATAATTTTGATTTATTATGTCAAGTTTATGATATTGAATCATAATGAGGTGCCTAGTGTTGTGTTATGTGGTTATGTAGAACCATCTCAGGTACCAACACAGACGAGGAGATAAAGTCTATTGACTCCTCTATCTTTTGAAAGGTACGTAAGCGACGTACGGGCACCCAACGGTAACATGTACTTTATGTTTGTCTATTTGACACATGATGAATGCCATGTGATGCATTAAGAGTATGATACATGTTATTATGCATTGTGATTGCATATTGTGATGTGGAATAAAAGAGGTGTATTCCACGAGTCAGAGGTGATCACAGTGAAGAATTTAATACTTACGCTTTACCGCTAAAAATGTGGAGGGGGAGGGGGAGGCTCGCTTGCACATGGAGGCGGGGTATGCCATACTAAGCGAGGATGAGATACCGCTTGTTTTGATATTATGAAGCGAAGAAGCATTAAAATAACTGATGATGACTGACTCAAGAAAAAGTAATGATATGTCATGACATTTATTTATGAGGCCATATGTTCATATAGTGATTTGATTATGAATTATGGTACAGGGACAACCAATAGGCGTTGTAAATGCGATGGAAATACAGGAAGTGTTTTGTATTTATGATTTATGCATTTACGTTTTACATTCATATTATGTTGAATATGAATTGTGATATGCTCATGTGTTGGGGGTTGTCTTTGTAGGTGCTTTTATTAAGGAGAACCAGGGTCGGGGTTGATACTTTGAGCTGTAAGGAAGTGCTACAACGATAGCAGGACAGAGTTCTTTTGTGTAGTCTCTACAAGTAGTAGAGTAGAACTTATAGTGTCACTCCTATTGTTTTGAGGAATGTAACTAATTTATTTTGAAATTTTTATTGGCGCATGTGACCCTTAAGCTCAAGATGTCAACACGATTAAATGTTTTGATTATACATGATTCGTTCTCATTAGTGCACCTTCTATTATGTTTAAGATAACGGGGTCTCACATATAATCCTTTGAAGATGGCGCCCATGACGTCAAACTTCTCAGGAGTGATGATATCAAAAGATCCTGCTTTGCACAGTAACCCCTTGGAGATAACATCGGCCAGTTGACGGAAATGGCTCTTCATTAAAACCTTCTTGAATGGAGGACGTCGGAGACGATCGTTAGAGTCGGAGAATATGATCCGCATCTCTTCCCTGACATCCACTAGAACGGTGGAGAAATCTGTAAGTCCAGTGGAGGGAAGACAAAGGTGAGTGGCAAATTCTTGTTGAGTGATGGTAACCAGTTGTCCGGAAACAGAGGCCACCACTGAATCATCTACAACTTTAGCAGTGGCGAATAATTCGTATAGAGCGTCCTTGTAGAATGTTGGAGCCTGGCTAAGGATCACCAGAAGTCCCGATGTATCCAACTTGTGAAAAACTTCCTTTGTATCTTCATCAGAGGATGTGGAGATTGAATGAAAATCCACATGCACAGCATTTGTGATGAAACTTGGCTGAGTATTCTTCGACATTTTTGGTGAAGATGCAGAACGTCAACAAGAATTCTGTAGAGTAAAATTTCGGGAAAGGAAGTTAGCGTAGTAATTTTTGAAAACGATATGAGTAAGAAACAAGAGTAATGGTGGTTATCGGAAAGAGTAGATGTAACGTCGTACTGTAGATGAGCGGACACATGAATAAGTGGCGATCATCTAACGATTGAGAAATTTTAACAAATAAATAAAAGGACAGGATTTGGACGGGAGTGAAATAATTTATTTTTACATAAAAGTAAATTTGAATTCCCACGTTCCAGTAGGTTAATATTTACTGAAGGTTATTTTTGTCAAAGCATATTTGGTAAAGTCTGCTGGTATGTAGGGTCCGACTGGTAAGGTAACATCTACTGGTATGTAGAGTCCCACTGGTACGGAAAACACCTACTGCAGCAGGCTGTTTTTTATGAGCTGAGCTTAGATAACCAAGAGAAAGTCTAACTGAAATTCCCCCTAAATTCATGCAATTTCTACTGAGTAATTCCCCCTGAATTTATTAACCTTAATTAATAACAATCATGGATTGATTTTGATTAATCCAAGAATATTTCGAAAGTAGGAAAACTTAGCGTCCGGTAGAGGTTTTGTGAAGATGTCTGCTGCTTGTTGTTCGGTAGATATGTATTCTAGCCAAATTTCTTTCTTCATAACGTGATCCCTGATGAAATGATGACGGATGTCAATATGTTGGTGCGCGTATGAAGAACTGGGTTGTATGTAATGGCTATGTCAGACGTATTATCAAAGAATACGGGTGCCTCAGTGGATTCAATTCCATAATCTCTCAGTTGTTGTTGAATCCAGAGCATTTGAGCACAGCAGCTTCCAGCAGCAAGATATTCTGCCTCTGCAGTGGACGTTGCTATGGATGTCTGCTTCTTGCAACCCCATGAGATTAGTCTATCTCCAAGAAATTGACAATATCCACTGGTACTTTTTCTGTCAATTTTGCATCCAGCATAGTCTGCATCCGAGTATCCGATAAGGTTAAACGTTGAATCTCTTGGGTACCATAGACCGACATTCTCAGTGCCATTCAGATATTTGAGGATCCTTTTGACAGCTGTGAAGTGTGACTGCTTGGGATTTGCTTGGAACCGAGCGAACATACAAACTGCAAACATGATGTCTGGTCGACTGGCCGTCAAATAAAGTAAGGATCCGATAATGCCTCGATAAATTGTAACTTCGACTGGTATTCCTGAATTATCCAAGTCGAGTTTGGCAGATGAGCTCATTGGTGTGGCTGCTACTGAACTTGTACTCATTCCATACTTCTTCAGCAGTTATTTGGTATATTTAGACCAAGTTATCAAAATTCCTTCATTGGATTGCTTGACTTGCAATCCTAAGAAAAATGATACTTCTCCCATCATGCTCATCTCAAATTGATCCTGCATAATTTTCGAAAAATCTTTCGCAAAGTTTGAATTAGTACTGCCAAAAATAATATCGTCAACATAAATTTGAACTTAGCAGAGTATGGTCACCCTTTATGAATTTGAATAGGGTCTTGTCCACCGTGCCAATGGTAAAGTTATGCTCAGTCAAATATTTTGACAGAGTTTCATACCATGCACGGGGAGCTTGCTTCAGACCATACAAAGCTTTGTCGAGACGAAAAACATAAGAAGGCTGCTGATGGCTTTCAAATCCAGGAGGTTGCTCAACGTAAACTTCTTCCTGGAGTTTGCCGTTAAGAAACGCACTCTTAACATCCATCTGATAGACTTTAAAGTATTTAAAAGCAGCAAATGCAAGAAATATACGAATGGCTTCTAATCGAGCTACAGGAGCAAAAGTTTCATCGAAATCAATGCCTTCTTCCTGTCTGTAGCCCTGTGCAACTAATCTGGCTTTATTCCTGATAACTACACCATTTGTATCTAATTTATTTCTAAATACCCATTTGGTTCCTATTATAGTGTGATGCAGTGGTCGTGGTACTAAATACCATACTTTGTTTCGCTCAAACTGATTCAGTTCTTCCTGCATTGCTTCTACCCAGCTTGGGTCTAACATAGCATCATCAATCTTCTTAGGTTCTATGTGAGATAGGAATGCAGCATGAAGAAATTCATTAATCATTTGTCCTCTGGTGCGTAGAGGAGCTACAGGGTTACCTATGACCTGCTCGGGAGGATGATCCTTCATCCACCGGGGCGGAGGTCCAAGAGGGTTGAGCTCTTCATTTGATTGAATATGAGTGGGTAGCTCAGAAGATCTTATTGACGCATCTTTTCCATTAGTTCCTTCTACTGCAGCAGGAGTATGAACAACAGTGTCATTGTCAGCTGGATGCAGTGCTTGTTGACCAGCAGACTCCTCGGCTTGAGCTTCAGGAACTTCTGGTTCTAAGGAGCAGTCGGTTCTGCTTCTGTAATTTATCTCATCATCAACATTTTCATCAATATAAGTGCTGCAGGTCGATTGCTCAAGTTGTTGATTTTCAGATTAGATACAGTATAGTCAGTAGGTTCATCAAATTTTACATGCACAGATTCTTCTACAGTAAGAGTTCTATTATTAAATACTCTGAAGGCTTTACTAACTGTAGAATATCCAAGAAATATTCCAGCATCAGATTTGGCGTCAAAAGCGGTGAGATGAGTCTTTCCATTGTTATGATTAAAACATTTGCAACCAAACACATGGAAATAAGAAATATTTGGCTTACTGCCATTCCAGATCTCATAAGGGGTTTTATTTGCTCTCTTATTAATCATTGATCTGTTCTGCGTATAACATGTTGTGTTGACTCATAGGACCGAAAAGATCCATATGCAGTAACTCTAGGCACCTGAGAATAAGATTTACTCTCTTTGTTCTTAAAGGAGGATCTGATTTGCTTACCAAGTTGGCATGCTGCACAGATCTTGTCTTTTGAGAACTCTATTTGAGGCAGTCCAATGACTAGATCAAGTTTACGCAGACTGGCAATAGTTTTAAAGTTTAAGTGACTCAATCGTTTGTGCCAAAGCCAATTTTTGGAAGTATTCAAGGCAGCAAAGCAAGTAGAGGAGGTAGGCTGATTAAGATTCCAATCAATTTTATATATGTTATCATGCCTTCTTCCTACAAGTAATACACTGCCGTCAGTAGATTTGGTTGTGCATGAGTGCTGGTTGAATTCTACAAAGTGACCATTGTCACAGAATTGACTAATGCTAATCAAGTTATAACATAAATTTTCAACCAACAGGATATCTTTAATAATAATGTTACCGTAGATAATCTTACACTTACCCACGGTTCTACCTTTCGCGTTGTCTCCAAAGGTTATTCTAGGTCCGGTGGAGTCCACCAATTCAGATAATACGCACGCATTCCCTGTCATATGTCTAGAACATCCGCTGTCCAGAAACCACTTTGAGCTCCGATTGATGAATTCTAGCTTTCTGCAATTTAAGCGATAATATGATTGGTACCCAATCCTACTTGGGTCCAGACTATGATTAGTCCTTTCGGGACCCACACTTGTATAACCCTGAATTGTTTGGGTCTGTGTGTGTCCTGAAACGTGTGTGCATAAAATGATGAGGGTGTTCTTGGGTGATGTGTGTGATACTGAGTGTATGCATGTTGTTTAGGTTTTTGGTTTCTGTTGGGTAGCATATACCTCTTCTGGACAGACATACAATTATAATACCAGTTGGGTTTTACCTCTCGAGTGGCCTGACCAGTGGGTTTATGTCCAAACTTTTGCCCTGGTCTAGCTTTCTCTTTTGGCTCAACATAACCGATACCTTTGTGTGATGCCCGTTCCTTGATGAGTATTGGCTTAATAGATTCCTTACCCAACTCACTCGGTTCATATACTGTGCTTGATCTTACAAAATTCATTGTTTGAATCATGTTCTTTTCTAGACACAGTTGAGATTTGATGCCAGATGAGTTACTATCATTGATAGAATAGCCTATGCCGGTAAGATCACCAGCAAGCCTTATTGACTCAAGCATTTCATCTTTTCTGGCAGTAGATGCATTCCATGTGCGAAGCAGCTTACTGAGTTTCTGTGTGCACACGTTGCTTCATCCCTTTCTTTCTCGAGCCGACTTACTTTTTCCCTTAAGCTTTTCAACTCATTTGATTGTTCACAATCAAACTTGTTGTTTTGCTGTTCTGTTGGGACTAGTTGTTTGGTCTTGTAATTTTCAAAGGATTCATACAACATCTGATACTCATTAATCATGTCCTGCAATGCATTAGTGAGTTCATTATGTGTAAACTCAGAGAGATTTGAATCAGTTACCTCACAGTCATCGTTGGCCATTAAACAATGAACTCCTTCCTCTTCACTCTCACTGGATGAGCTGGAAGACTTTTCTGATTCTGATTCTGAGTCAGCCCATTTGTTCTTGTTCTCTTCAGCCACCAGAACTTTCTGTTCTCTGTCCCTCGTGGATGATCTTCTATTCTCCTTTGACTTTCTATAGTCTTTTGATCCTCTTTTTTGATCATCTTTCTTAGGTTTGGGACAGTCAGCGATAAAATGTCCAGGCTTAAGACATTTGAAGCAAACACGATCATCCTCATCTGATCTATTTTTGAAATTCTGCTTCCTTGGATACGATTGATAGACCTTTTGATTCTTCTTCATAAACTTTCCAAATTTTTTGACAAACAACACCATTGCATCATTGCATATTTTTTCAGAAGTCATCTCTGTTGTGATAGGTAGAGCTTCAGATGCTGTAAGAGCTTTGGTTGGTTGACTTGTGCTGGGTTCATCTTCAATCCGAATCCCTAGTTCAAACTCATATGCTTTTAAGTCAGCAAATAAGTCATGTAGATCTATCTTGTTTAGATCTTTGTATTCTCTCATAGCAATCGTTTTTACATCCCATTCTCTTGGGAGACCTCTCCTGACCTTTAGAGTGATTTCCCTGTTGGATAGATCTTTTCCAAGGCTATTGAGTTCATTTATGATTCAGTTACTCTTTCATCATATTCGCTGAGAGTTTCTCCGGACATCATTTTGATGTTTTGAAACTTCTGTAAGGCTACAGTGAGCTTGTTTTCCTTGGTTTGGTCATTTCCTTCGCATAGCTGAGCAATCTTTTCCCAGATGTCCTTTGCAGTGGGACACATTTTGATCTTGTTGAACATATTTTTGTCCAGAGTTTTGAACAATATGTCTTTGGCCACATTGTCCAGATTAGCTTTTTTCTTTTCTTCATTTGTCCAGAAGGATCTGTCCTTCTCGACCATTTGAGGTTCACCACCAGTAATGGCAGCTGCTGTATTGACTTTCAAGATCTTCATTGGTCCATCAGTGATGACGAACCACATGTCATCGTCTTGGGAACTTAGATGTGCTTGCATACGAATCCTCCAGTCATCGTATTCATCCTTTTTGAACATGGGAATCTTGCTGAATGAGGCCATCAGTTTTTGGTAATTTCTCAAGATTGAGAAGACCTAAGCTTTGATACCACTTGTTAGGATCGGGGTAGTGTTTAGAAGGGGGTTGAATAAACACTAGATTCAATTTCAATTTTGTTCAGGTTTGCTGTAGACTGTTAAATACTGCAGTAGCTTCTCAATATATAGCAAGTCAGCAGACTGATTATAGTGCGGAAGACGTCTGCTGGACTTGTGAGGGATAAAAACTGAATGGTAAATAAGCAGTAAGTAAATAACACAAGTATTGTTTCTGGAAGTTCGAAGCACAACACTTCTATGTCTCCCCTTCTTCCTTTGCAGGAAGGTTACACTAGAAGATTTGTTTACACTTTACAGTATACAACCTTCTTAGGCACTCACACAGCTTGGCCTAAACTCCTAGCAATCACAAATTTCTAATTTGATTACAATGATTTCTATGACACTCTCACAAATATAAACTATTTGACTTTGAGTGTTCTTCGAGTCAGCAGACTCTGTTACAGTTGATCTGTCAATATATCATTAATAGTCTTCTTCTGCTCTTGCTGAACCTTTTAAAGAATATCATTAAATGATTTGCTTTTAACGTTGAGGTGTT
This sequence comes from Haberlea rhodopensis, assembly GCA_907163345.1. NCBI lineage: Eukaryota > Viridiplantae > Streptophyta > Magnoliopsida > Lamiales > Gesneriaceae > Haberlea > Haberlea rhodopensis. The sequence goes on from CAJQUN010000497.1 coordinate 179,446, forward strand.
TCTCTTTGTTTGACCAGATGGTTCAGCTAACCTCTTCATTCTTCACTTGGGCATATTTATAGACTTCTTGATCTTTAACGGCAACTTGTCTATATTTGGAAGAGATCCACTTTCTATTACCATTCCATATTCTGATTGTCTTCTTTCCTATTTTGTTTAGCAACGGCTCTTTTATTCTGACGCCAATGGTGGCGGAGATATAGCAGGGTGCGCCGCTCTGTTGTACCTTTGTCAGAGTAGGTTGTACTTGTTTTGTCTTGTTGCTTTGTGCTCTTGCTGGATGGTTAGACTTCTGCTGGCTTTCTTCGTTCAATTGGTCGTTCATTCTTCTGTAACCAGTAGATGTCTTTGTTCAATGTATGACTATCCGGTAGATGTTTGTCCAGTTGGTGTCTATCCAGTAGATGTCTATCCAGTTGGTGTCCATCCGGTTGATGTCCATCCGGTAGGTGTCCATCCAGTTGATGTCCATCCGGTAGATGTCTATCCGGTAGGTGTCCATCCAGTTGATGTCTATCCAGTAGATGTCCATCCGGTTGAAGTCCATCCGGTAGGTGTCCATCCAGTTGATGTCCATCCGGTAGATGTCTATCTGGTAGGTGTCCATCCAGTTGATGTCTATCCAGTAGATGTCCATCCAGTTGATGTCCATCCGGTAGGTGTCCATCCAGTTGATGTCCATCCGGTAGATGTCTATCCCGTAGGTGTCCATCCAGTTGATGTCTATCCAGTAGATGTCTATCCAGTTGGTGTCCAGTTGAAGTTTGTCACTCGGTAAGTGTCTGTCCGGTAGGTGTCTATCACCCGGTAGGTGTTCATTACCCGGTTGATGTCCATCCAGTTGATGTTTATCACCACCAAAACTTAGAAATGTTTTCCTAACAACCACTATTCACTAGTAGAATTTTCCTATAATTTAAGTTTCAGAAAACTTTTGGAATGACATCGGTTCACGTTTTGTAGATCCAGAATTGCCGATCGATGATATGATGATATGAAATTGATAAGGAATTTTTGGCACAACTTGATATTGTTGAGGAAATGCCAGGAACATTGGATATTCTACGAAAACGATTGATATTGGCTTAAAATGAGCAGAGTTGCTATGCCAACAAGAGAAATATATCGTTAGAAATTCCAAGTTGAGAATCAGGTAAATCTGAAGATTTTACATTTACGATGATCGATACGATTCGTGCGGTGAGGTACGATGTTGCCTAGATATTTTGAACCTTATGGAGTCATAGAGAAGTTTTGTTCAGTGGTACATTGTTGACTCTACCACAACTATTGTCACTTATACATGATGATTCTTATGTACCTATGAATGAGATTGAGACATCTCATATGTTTTAACTTGTTGAGCTATACTCAGTTTTGCGATTTCGAGGACGAAATCATTTTAAAAGGGGAAGAAGTGTAAGACCCTGATGATAATTAATCCGGATTATCGATGATTAAGCAAACCCGGATAATTAAAAATATAGACTTTGAATTAAGGCATCCCGTACTATGATGAATCAAGCAACTAGTGGAACACTTTGTAGTGTTTGTGCATTTGCATAATCACATGGCACTTGGAGAATACATGCCACTAATTAATTTGACTCATGTTTAATACATGATTTTGGACCATTAATCTTGCAAGATAGTGATGTATTGACACATGGATTCCACAATACATCAAATAGTTAAAAAATCATGCAAATTGGAATGCAAGCCACGCCTCTAGCCCCCCATCTTATTCAAATTTTGGATTTATAAGCATGCAAGAACCTTCTCTCTCATCCACTTAATCAAAAAACTCCTCCTCCTTCTCTCTTCTAGCATTTTCGAAAATTGCAGCTCATTTCCTACCAAAATCCTCTTGAATTTTCAAGTGCATGTCACATGCAAAGATATATTTGAATGCTACTAAGCTTGAGGATCAAGATGTACCAAGAAAATTCAAGTTTGGAGCAACATTGAAGCCAACAAGTCGAGTTGCAGCTGTATGGGGATGGATTTTCGAGATGGTTACTGGATTGTACTCCATTATTCAAGATAAATGAAGGTGTAACATGTTTCTTGAGTTTTAGTAACTTAGAATTGTGTTAATGGTCGGATTATGGAGCAAATACATGAGAATTGTGGTGAATAGTTGCTGTCAAATTGTAGTATGCTAAGACCAGTGCATGAATAGTCTGGTATTTCGAGTTTTTATCATATTTGTGATTCGAATTTGTAGATGGTGTCCCTAATAAAAGTTGTAGTATTTTGTGTTAGCTTTAATTGGCCACCAAAATCTGTTAATTTAGAGTTAGATGAAAAGGTTATGGTCATTTTACCAAAATGTGTAAAATCTGAAAATTTAGTGCATTCGAGTTTCATGCAGCGTGTTCTTCAATTTCTGGGAATAAATGACTACGAATTTGAAGTTTTGCTTTATAATAATAGTTGTAGTATTCGGTGTTAGCTTGCATTAGGAATTGGCCTCACTTAATTTGGAGTTCAAATGCAAAAGTTATGCTAAGTTTACCAGCAACTATGCAATCTGGAAGCAGGGGATATACGAGTTTTTTAGGATGTATATTGTTCACATAATGTACCTCAAGATGAACTATTTTGCTTGAAGCTCATAAGAGATGTATTGTCAAATTTTGAGTCATCTTTCATTAGAAACTGACCTCACATGATTTGGAGTTCATATGACTGAGTTATGAATTTTTCCCTATCACTGCTCAATCTGCACTAACAGAGCATATTAGAATTCGATGAATTATGCTATGAATCGACTTCTAGACCTATGAATTAGCTAAAACTCATAAAATATGAAATGACGCTTGTTGTTTTCAAATGATCCCCACTGGTTTGAAGTCATTTGGAGGTCTTATGAATTTATAGTGATTTTTCTACGAAAATGGGTCAAGCTGAAAATGAAGAAAAACACTAAGGGTCAATATTTAGAAGTTGCAATTGATTCAATGCACTATTTGAACACTTAGTGTTAAATTTACATGACCAGGTTAATAGATTCCGGAATTGCTCTGAGGAGTACTCGGTAGATTAGCTTGGGTTATGGGTACGTAGAAATGAGTTTTATCATGGCGTCTGACGAAGACGTGTAATGATATTATTGTATGATTTTACATGTCATTAATTGATTTATATGATTTAATTGTCACTGTATGATTCTTATGTGACTAAATGACATGTTGAGATACATTGTAGTACATGATATGTGAATTACATGATGATTTTCACGAGTTTGCATGACATAATGAGTTGCATACGTCATATGATGGATATAAGATTCATGAGCATATCATATTGATCTATCCACTTCTTTGATATCCATGATGATGATTGAGTTGATTTACTCTGAGTGTCGGGGATGACGGGCACATCGATGACAGGCAGTATAGGTAGCGACTGTATTCACACGCGTTGCTACCGGACCTAGACACGAGGGATAACAAGCACATCACAGCACATGATGATTCTCCTGGCGCAAAGTGTGTGTGATGTTACCCTCTGCTCGAGCTTGATATTGACTGATGATACCTTTCCTTTGGATTGCGATTTCGGTATCTTGATATTTGATTTCCTTGTACCCATTCATACATCTCATTCATACATGGTATGCATTGGATGATACTTTATCATTTGACATGATTTATTTATTTCTCTTACTGGGCTAATGACCCCATTTGTGGAGGCTGTCATGTCTTTTGTTGTTCGGACATGACAGGCTTTACAAGAGGACATGGTGACGATGCTTACGGTGACGCATCGAGATATAACCGAGCTCCATGATGAGCGACCTCATGTCATGTTTGTTTTTCATTCCCAGTAATATTATGTCACGTTGAAACAAGATAAATGTACCGGGGTATGCCCCGTGTATGTTGTACTTGGAATATAATATTTTCGAGACCTTATTGTGATGTTGATTAATGTTTGCTTTTCAAATGAAAGGCCTAACTTGAATTATATATATATTTTGATATCAATATATATGTATCACTTAAAAGCGAAAATTTTTAGGGCCATTTAATAAGAAGTTTGAAATTATTCTTCCACTGTTTACGTAAATTAATCACTGTGTGATAATTAAACACCACATTAGGATTGGAGCCCTCACACACAACGAGTACTTTTAGAACGCAAACTGAGTATCTTTTTTAACTATAAAATAGGTTTTTTTTTTAAAACAAACCAAGTACTAAATTATCATTCCTTGTTTTGGCCTCAATTGAGACAATTGCTTCTCAGCACATACAATGAGCACTTTGTGAACACAAATTGAGTATATACGATATGTAAAAGAAGTACATTTTGAATACAAACCAAATACTTTGAAATTATCATTTCTTTTTTGGCCCTAATTGAGACAATTTCTTTTCAATACACACAACGAGTATTTTCTTGACGCAAATTGAGTATATTTTGAAATGTTAAACATGTATTTGTTGAATATGAACCAAGTATTTTTGAATTATCATTCCTTGTTTTGACCCAAATTGAGACTATTGTTTTTCGACACACACAACGAGTACCTTGTGAACATAACCTGAGAATATGCTATATGTAAATTAAGGTACATTTTGAATATTAACCAAGTAATTTGAAATTATCATTTCTTCTTTTGCCCCAATTGAGACAATTGTTTTTTTAACACACACAACAAGTATGTTTTGAACGCAAACTGAATATCTTTGAAATGTAAACTATTTTCATTTGGAATACAAACCAAGTACCGAATTATCATTCGATTACGTTTTGAACGCAAATTGAGTATATTTGAAAAGTCCAATAGGTACTTTTCGAATACGAACCAAGTACTTTTGAATTATCATTTCTTGTTTTGGCCTCAATTGAGACAATTGCTTTTCAAGACACAAAACGAGTTCTTTTTGAACGCAAACTGAGTATATTTGAAATGTGCAATAGGTATATGTTGAATACAAACCAAGTACTTTTGTGTTGTATTACCTCTCAACTATAGCCGTAGTTGCGGGCCTCATTTTCATCACCCATAAACCGCAGAAACACCATGTAAACAGGGGGTATGCCAAGCTGACGGTTTGAAATGAAGGCAAAATATTGTCCGAAACAATTGAATACTATAGAGATGCTAAATTTCAGAAACCTTAACCAAATCAGTAGCAGAAATTCATTTTTTGCAACAAAATCGACAACTCACTTCTAAAAATAAAAATTTACAAATAAAATTCAGATACAAATTCAGAAAACTCGATAGGTCATAATTACTAGAGATGCTAAATTTCACAAACCCCAATTATTCATTGATTCCAATGCTCATTAAATCTATTATCTCTTTTTTCTGTCTTCACCTTCTTCGCATCTTGTATTTTGAATAATGATGAATCCTAAGAGAAGAAATCAGAAGAATTGAAAGAAAATCGAAGAGAATGATCCATCGATTTAAAAGGAACGATCAATTTACTGAAAATAAATGTTCTTTTTCAAGCATCTTTCTCTCCTCTGCTGGTTTGTGTGATGAAAAAGAAATGATGTGTATGGGTAGTAATGTATAATAGTATTTTGATGGGATTGGGAAGTTTAAATAAACAAAAGTTAGAAATTATGGAGTTAGAAACAAATATAATCTGACAGGAGGACTGATGATCAAGTTAAAATTGTATTTAGGCATTTAATGCCAATTTGTCGTTATAAAAAAGAGAACATTGCACATCAATCATATATGGGTATATTCTCATTCAATATTGGAAATATATCACATTTTGGATAGTTAGATCTATCTCATAAGATGTTCAAGAACATTTCAACATTGGGAAGCTAGACCCTTAATTTTAGGTAGCTAGTGACATGCCTAGTAGCAAATTACATAAAATGTATAGATCTTGGTTTTTTAAAAAATGGTGATAGCATACATTCAGACAATAGGGATTTTTTTTTACAGATTTTTGATATGATAATTGCATGCAAGAAATACAGATTACAATAAAACACAATGTTGGCTATCATTGCACTGCTCACTTTCTTTATATTATTATTATTATTATTATTATTATTATTATTATTATTATTATTATACTCTCCATTTGTTGAGTGATATCATATTAATCAATTAGGCTATCGATAATTGCAGAGTCCAAACTGTTGGTGCCAGAGCATTCTTTTTCATTTTCAAATTTACCCTTTTACAAACAAAAGTAAAAAAACGCAACTTGCCCTTCACTTGGGGTCAATGGTGGCCCTTGTGGTCAGCTCCATCGTTACCACTTCATCCAATTTTCAACTTTCTTCTATTCTTTAAAATTACAAAACTTTGTTGAATTAAATCCAAGAAGAAAACAAAATTTTGTGGAATCAAATGTCGAACAAGGGTTGCGAACTGTGCAGTAAACCAACCAGAATGTTCTGCTAGTCGGATCAAGCCAGTCTCAGCTGGGACTTGCGATTAGAAAGTGCACGTTGCTAATTTCTTGGTGGCGAAACACTGCTACGCCGCAGCCGTGGAAAGTCGCCGGCTTGAAGCTCGGTCACGCTGTTTCTGTCTGCCGTTTCTGTACTGAAGGTGAGGCGCACAGAGGAGCTGAAGGGAGCGACGGATTTGGGAACGAGAATCAAGATTGTGATTCTCAATAGAGTGAAATTGATGATGTAGAATATTACAGTGATGAAGATGAAGAGGAGGAGGGAGAGAATCAGGTTGCCCTTGGTCGATCTGCAGTTCGCCGCCATCCAGCGGGCAGCGGCACCGATGGGGGCAAGTTCTTCCAGTAGTGGGATGATTCTTCTTTTTCCTTATTGAAAAGAATGCGGGATCACAACAATTCTTTAGAGTCCGAGGTTAGTTCTTGCCCTTTCTTGCATTTGGGAGAAAAAAAATAATGAAAAATATTATACCATTTTTTGTCTGTTATTAACTGATTCAGAGTTTCTTTTTGGGGCTCCTAATTTGAACCTATGATTGGATTAATGCAGAATGAAGAAGGCTTATGTTCTTCACATACTATGGACGCCAAATTGGCTTCATCGATTTTAGTTTTCAAGAATCATGATTCTTCAGAAGTGGCCTTGTTTAGACCATTGAAACTGCGAAGAACAAAATACAGGCATATTGTCGATGCAGTCGGAGCGGGCAGATTCATGTCAGAGTCCGAAGAATTATGATTTTTTTTTTGAAAAAATCAACTTATCTCATTTTTTCTATGCAAAAAGGGTACATTTTGAAATTTAAAAAGAACGCCTCTGGCACCAACAATTTTGACTCTGGCATTATCACTAGCCGATAAATGTGGTTCTGCGGTCCTTCTGCGCCACAATTAAAAACTATATATTTTCTTTAAAAATGTGACACACAAGACCAGTATATTTTTTTATTTAAAAAATACACAAAATTGTATAAGAAATTTTTTTTAAGGACAATTTCACCTTATTACGAGGCTTATGAAGAATGGCCAGATTTAACATGTCTCAATCTACATCATCTCAAAACTTTGAAATTCCAGGCACACCTTTCCGTTTTGTTTGTGTGACCAAAAATGAAAAAATTCCCCAAACACTTGAAATTCAAAGTCTATCAATTGTTAGATAATTGATATATGACCACGGCAAGCGGTTATCAATGGTCTACATACCATTAATTTTTTTTTCTAAATTTTGAACCAATCCAAAAAATTTTTTTGGATAAGTTTGTAATTTTTTTAAAAATTACAGTATTTATTCAATTTAGCCAAATTCTTTTCTTCATTTATTCATATTAATTAATGATGTGATCCGTTGTTTTTCAATTTATGGTAGAATTTAGTGTTTATGAAAAACAAAGGAAGACACCAAAACTTTTACGTGAAAAACATTCCAATTGAAGGAAAAACCACGGGACCTAGTGCAGTATAATTTTCACTATCACACTCTTGATTTATTACAGGACTCTTTAGACACAACTTACAATTGCAAAAGACTCTATGAAAATATTTTAAAAAATGACGAAAATGACTGAACATAGGTAAATATGCTCTCCTCGGAGTCTTTTTTGCCTAGAAAAATCCAACCCTCTAAATGATACTTCCGGTGAGTATTTATAGGCTCGATTCTTGAGTTTACTTGGCGGGAAAGTTTAGAATCCTTTGATCGTGGCGGTAATGCGGCGCGTATGTCCAAAAAATCCACCCCCCACTAATGCACATTTACCCTCGGCGGTTAATTTGTTGGTTATCACCGGGTCTTCCGCTATTCTTTGACCAGAATCCCGATGAGGGTTTAACAGTTGTTCGGCTATCATGTGCTCGGTATTCATCATGTTCGGTGCCACTCTGTTCGGTACATGACGGTTCGGTTACTGAGGGAATTTTACCCGAGAAGGCCAATATATCATATGACATCACCTCACCCCCTAAAGTAAAGCAAGAATCGAGATCTTGGTTTATATACATCGGGTAAAATCACAGTTGCCGTTTCAATGTATTTTTCGGAACTTGAGAATTTTGAGGTTTGAATCTATCCAAGAAAAAACGCCCCAAGCAAATAAAGCTCAACTAATTTTGAGATATAATAATTATCACGAGCAAACAAAGCTCGGGCTGAAATAAGAAATATCTTGAGCAACCAAAGGCTGAGCACATAAAGCTTGTAAGATATAACTGAGCTCCAGAGATCATAGATTAGCATCCCGAGCAGGTAAAATACATTTGAACTCCAGTATAAGAAATATTCAGAGCAAATAAAGCTTGTTCTGATTATAAAAAAACAATACATTCATGCTCATCGAATACCCCATTGAGTAACCATCTAGAACTTCCGAAACACAGATAAATGATCATTCCCGAGCACCGAACATCAAACATATCCCGAGCAAATAAAGCTCGTCTCGGATAAGAAATATCCTGAAATAATAAATATAACCGAGCTCGGGGAAAAGACACCCAAGCTGACAAATATATCCAGGCTCAAGGGAAAAATATCCTGAGCAGATAAGATATGATCGGGGCTCAAGGGAAAAGGTCCCGAGCAGAATAACTTATGCAATTTTTGGTTTAATCATGGATCAACATCCTGATCCCATGAATAAACTAACAAAATACCAAACAAGCTCGCCACCCTGAGCCCAATCACTTATAATTTTAAGTTTAAAAGTGGACCAATCATCCCGATCCCACGAGTAAACCGAACAGGCTCGCTACCCCGAGCTCAATAACATTCATAATTGTAAGTTTAAACGTGGATCAATCATCCCGATCCCACGACTAAACGATGGTAAATTTATGTTTAAACGTGGACCAACCATCCCGATCTCACGAGTAAACCGAACAGACTCGCTACCCCGAGCTCAATAACATTCATAATTTTAAGTTTAAACGTGGACCAATCATCCCGATCCCACGAGTAAACGATGGTAAATTTATATTTAAACGTGGACCAAACATCCCGATCCCACGAGTAACCCGAACATGCTCGCTACCCCGAGCTCAATAACATTCATAATTTTAAGTTTAAAAGTGGATCAATCATCCCGGTCCCACGATTAAACCGAACAGGCTCGCTACCCCGAGCTCAATAAAATTCATAATTTTAAGTTTAAACATGGACCAATCATCCCGATCCACGAGTAAACGATGGTAAATTTATGTTTAAACGTGGACCAAACATCCCGATCCCACGAGTAAACAGAACAGGCTCGCTACCCCGAGCTCAATAACATCCAGTCACGTTTTAGGTTCAAATACAGACCAAACATCCCGATCATGTATTTAACCCTCCAACAACGGAAAATAATAAAACAAGCTCGACACCTGAGCAACAAAAGAACAAGCTAGACTCCCGAGCGCCAATAAAATATATTCGAACATCCTGAGCACCAATAAAATGTACTCGAACATCCCGAGCACCAATATACATGCTCGAACTTCCTGAGCTTATAGAATAGGAGGGCCTTATTGCAAGATTGCATGCCCGAGCTCGATGTAATAGGGCATTACTGCTAGATTGTATGCCGAGCTCGATGTAATAGGGCCTTACTGGTATATTGCACGCCCGAGCTCGATATAATAGGGCCTTACTGCTAGATTGCACGCCCGAGCTCGATATAATAGGGCCTTACTGCTAGATTGCACGCCCGAGCTCGAATAATAGGGCCTTATTGCTAGATTGCATGCCTGAGCTATAGTGCACTGTGGTAGACCTGAAATAGTGCAACACAAAATGCCTATATAGAATTTAAAGTAACAGTTGGGAAGAAATAACCGTAAATCGGCATGCAGATTGAGCATCGAAGCCAAGGTCAGCTGCTAGGCTGAGTGTCATGAGCTTGGTAACACGAGCTGGTGGCCGAGGACCCAATGTTCTGAGCTATGCGTGCCTAGGCGACAGGGGTCGAGCACCAGCAAAGGTGCATGTGGCCAATTTATAATACGTCCTGAGCTGGTACATAGTACTGCAATAAAATACAAAATACGAGACATATACGATCCAAAACAATAATAATAATATTTTGTATTTGACGTGGCATAAAAATTAAAATATTCTCATTTCACCGATGATAGGCTCCTGAACTCCTGTAATTCGAACTGATGTATAAAGTATGGCCAGTAAATATCCACCCACATATAAGATACGAGATACACTTAAGGCAAATATATTCTTGATTTATTTAGCAACATAACTGATCGTTTTTATTTTAAACAGTTATTTATTAGTGTAGCGATTTTAGACCGCAAGTGCATGGTGTCAAGTTTTAGTATAGATAGGAAGAATACGGATTGTCGAACCCACAGGGACTAACAAGCAAGTACCAAATAAGATTTCTTTTAACTATATTTAACCTACGATAATTAATTAATAATTAAACTACTAAATTAATCTACTATAATCCAACCAAAATAATCGACGATCACGAGAAAAATCCACAAGAAAGAATTATCAAGACTATGATTCACCTAACCCAACTCTTACAATTCTTTTCTCCATACATCTCTAAGGTGACGGTTTTTCCGAATTTATTCAATACACTCTCTCGAGCTATATTAAATCTAACATCAAATTGCAACTAGTAACTCTCGTTCACTTAATTAACAATTTAATATTTAATGCGCTTTATGAAAACCACTAACTTTAGATTAAACAACCCAAAGTTATTATAATTTTATCTCTCGATCTCAATTATAATAAAATATCATTCAAATGGGATCAATCCTTCAAAAGCATTAAGAACAATAACACATGCTCATAGAAGACGTATGAATTCAATCAATCAAAGCAAACTCCCAAGTCGACTCCTTCGTTGATTCTCGATCCTTCCTTGCTTCTTTCTCGATCGTGCTCTTCAATTCTCTTGTTGGCTTGTTCCAATTCCTAGGATGAAGAGGTGATGGTGGATGAATGTGATATGGAGTATGGAGGAGTGGAGGCTATTCCTAGGTTAAAAAGTATATTTCTGGTTGTGATTTTCGTGTAAATTTATAGAGGGAAAGGAATCATGGACTCCCTTGTTGGACCCAAACTCTATAAAGAATTTATTTTTCAGCAAACTCTTCCGGCCGATCGATCGAGATTGACAGCTCGATCGATTGCCAAATTTCTGTCCACGCCGATCGATCGAGATTGATGGCTCGATCGATCGAGATGCTTTTTTATTTTTTTTATTTTCTTTTATTCTTTTCTTCTTTTCCCGGCTTTGACGCGTTCGCTCGGTTTGGTCATTTTTCATCATTTTTGGCTCATTTCCTCTACTTTTATGCAATTCAACATTGATTCCTGAAATATAAAAATATATACCAAAAACCGTAATATCATCCCGGAATCTACACGAAATATATATATATCATAGCATAAATACACATAATATTCAACACTATCAATAACTTTCGTCTCTTTCGTCAAAAGTCAGGGAATGATGTCAACCTTTGACAATCTCAAATTTCAAAGAATGAAATTGCTTAGTGAAATATAAAGAGCGCATGCGCGAACAGATGGTACTGATACAAAATCCAAGTCCAAGCTCGTGATGATAGGCTCACGTTAACTCCCAAAATAGAGCATTTTCCTCTTAAGATTCAAACAGGAAACTTAACAATCACAGTAGATTTTAGAAATCTCCATCTACATGGTTTCATCAAAGAATAGGTAGAACATGAATTTGAGACTATTAAGTAACATATATTTTTTTAAATATATGATCCCTACCTGTAGATGATTCATCCAATAAATAAAACTGGAGCTAGTTAAGTTTATAATTGCCTTAGAAGTTGAAATGAGTGCAATAACATTGTTATAAAAAGATTATAGCAATGGGGAGCGAATAAAATAAATAGCATAGTTAATAAAAGTGAAATAAATCTGTAAGATATTGTTCTATCTTATTGAATGGCTGAATATTTTTATAATAGTTACAACAAATCATCTAAGTATAGAAAGATAATCACAATTATTATATACTAAAATTACAAGGATTGCATCACGTAATGTGTGGAGTGAAATTGGATGATTCCTTGATACGCCCCCGCAAAATTGACGTGTCGTCGGCCACAGAAATTTTGGAGCGCAACAACTTAAAGCGCGTGCGATGAAGGGGCTTTGTGAGAATATCCGCAAGTTGGTCTAGAGTGTTGACATAGGAAACAGTGAGTAGACCTTTGCTCGAGAGATCACGAACAAAGTGAATATCAATATCAATGTGTTTCATACGTGAATGCATGACAGGATGCAGAGCAAGACGTGTGGTGCCAATGTTATCACACAGGAGGCGGGGTCGGGGAAGTGGGAAGCCAATTTCACGAAAGAGATTCATGATCCAACAAACTTCAGCAGCGGCTGAAGCCAAAGCTCGATATTCGGCTTCGGCTGAAGAACGAGCCACACCTTGCTGCTTGCGGGAATGCCAAGAAATTGGATTAGAGCCAAGAAAAATCATGTAAGCGGATGTGGATTTGCAGTCACCCGGATTACCACCATAATCTGAATCAGAGTATGCAGTGAGAGAGAGTGAGGAAGCCTGGTTAAGAAGGAGGCCATGATGAAGAGTTCCTTTTAAATAGCGGAACAAACGTTTACAACACCCCAATCATGAGTAGTTGGAGCGGCCATATCTTGAGCAAGCCGGTTGACAGCGAAGGCAATGTCGGGACGTGTCAATGTGAGATACTGAAGACCACCAAGAGCACGTCGGTATTCAGTGGGAGTGACAGAGCCAGTAGTCGAAGTGGGAGGTTTTGCAGCCATGGGTGTGCTTAGAGGCTTAGCACCATCCATATGATGTCGATGTAGGAGGTCAAGAGTGTATTTATGCTGGGATAAGAATAAGCCTTCTTTGCAACGTGCCACTTTGATACCAAGAAAATAAGATAGGGGACCCAGATCCTTGACAGCAAAATGTGATTGAAGATGGGTGATGACTGCGGTAATGTGAGAGTGACTGGACCCAGTAATGATAATATCATCGACATAGACGAGAACAAGGAGATGCACGTTATTCCTTCGAAAGATAAATAATGATGTGTCAGACAGTGACTGAGTGAACCCAAATGAGAGCAAGGAGGAGCTCAATGCTTGGTACCAAGCACGTGGGGCTTGACGAAGTCCATATAAGGACTTTTTAAGTCGATAAACATGAGATGGAACAGTGTGGTCAACAAATCCCGGAGGTTGGGTCATGTATACAGGTTCAGAGAGAGTACCATGAAGAATTGCATTACTGATATCCAGCTAGCGTAGTGGCCAATTCCGCATTAAGGCGACAGAGAGAACGGATCGGATGGTAACAGGTTTGACTACAGGACTGAATGTTTCGGTGTAGTCAACTCCGGTCGTTGGTGAAAGCCTTTGGCAACAAGGCGAGCTTTAAACTTGTCGAGAGTCCCATCCGGCTTACGTTTGATGCGGAACACCCATTTGCAGCCAATAATATTAGAATTTAGTGGGGGTGGGACAAGATCCCATGTGCCATGGCGTGACAAGGCTGTAAATTCCTCATCCATAGCAGCACGCCATTGAGGATCAGAGAGAGCCTGGGAGGTGGAGGTAGGTTCTGTGTTGGTCGGGAGTGGGTGTTTGGTTGTGGAGTGAAGAGCTTTGGGTTTAAATATGTTATTCTGACTGCGGGTTCGCATGGTGTGGGTGCGAGTAGAGTTGGGTGGTGGAGCAGATGAGGAAGCAAGAGTCATATTTCTGGGGGCAGAGGCGGTTGAGACCGGGAGAGGATGTACTGGTGGAGCTGATGAAGAGGCCAAGATGTGTGTATGACTGGGTGAGGTTCGGACTAGTGAGTGGATCGGAATAACACGTGAGTCAGTGGGCGATGGTAAAGGGGATAGAGATGGTGTATCAAATGGAAAACTAGACTCAATAAAGCGGACATGGCGTGAAATAAACACGCACTGAGAAGAGAGATCAAGACACCGGTAGGCACTCTGAGAAGTGCAATATCCAACAAATAAACAGGACCTCGATGGATAATCCAATTTTCCGTGAGCATAGGGCTTAAGCCATGGGTAGCATAAGCAACCAAATGTGTGCAGCCGTAGATAATTTGGTTGGCGACCAAATAAGACAGTGAAAGGACTGCATTTTTTAAGAACTGGAGTGGGTATCCGGTTGATTAAATAAACAGCTGTTTGTAGTGCATAGGACCAGAATTTTGGCGGAAGATGAGCATGATGTTATAATGCACGTCCCGTTTCCAAGATATGACGGTGACGCCGTTCAGAAGTCCCATTCTGTTGAGGGGTGTGAGGAGCTGTAGTGAGCCAACTGATGCCATGAGCAACAAGGTAAGGTTTCGAAGCAACAAACTCACCACCGTTATCACTATAAAAGTTCTTGATAGTCTGACCAAACTGTTTTTCAACTAACGGCCTAAACTGATGAAAGATGGAGGACACTTGTGACTTGGTTGCCATTGGAAACAACCAACAATATTTGCTATAATGATCCACTAGTAGTAAATAAAAGCGACAACCATCAGTTTATGACTAAGAGGTAGGGCCCCATACGTCAGCATATATATAATGAAGTGTATGTAATGCAAGTAACGATGTCTCAGTAAAAGGTAATTGGTGAGCTTTGCTTACATGACAAGAATCACAAAAAATGTCTTTACTGCATGATTTATGAGAACTAGGTAGTTTAAAGTGCGAAATAACAAAAGAACTTGTTCTAAATGATGGATGACCAAGCTTGGCATGCCAAATCAGTGGAGAGGTTCGAGCACCAAGTAGAGCAAGATGAACCCTGGACTGTAGATGAAAGGATGGTGGTCGAATCTGATAAATGCCATTATCACATGAGCCTCGCGCCAGATGTGCCCCCGTAGTTTGATCCTTCACAACAAAATGATAGGGATAAAATTCAACTGATACATCGTTAGCTTTAGTAAATTGGTGCACCGAGAGTAAATTATTCTTTGCTGATGGAACACAGAGAATATTAGATAATTTAAATGTACGGCTGGGAAAGTGAAGATCAGAGGTACCGGTGTGAGAACCCCGTGCCGTCAGCTAGATGAACTTCTTCAGTTCCATCATATTCGGAGTGAATTGTCAGAGAAGATCACCTGTTAAATTGTGGGAGGCTCCGGAATCCATGAGCCATGCCTGAGATGGAGTGGGGGCTTGGTGAATGTGCAACATTAGCAGCTGGAGAGTGTTTACGACAATATGGGGCAATGTGTCCGGGGTAACCACATAGTTGGCAAACTATCTGAGGGCGTTGCTGGTTGCCCCAAGAGGATCCAGAACCATTGCGATGACGCGACTGGCCGCGTCCAGAAGTGCCCGAGAGGCTGCTGCGACCGCGAGGGTGCTGGTATGAACCACGGGCAGAATGATTTGGCGGCGAAGGATGGCGATTGGAGGAGTTATGGACAGTAGACTGAGAAGCAACATTGGCTGTGGCCACAAGCAGATTAGTGGTGGAATCCAATTTCTTGAGGCACTGTTCATGAGCAATTAACAGATCATGTAATTCCTCAAATTTCAGTGAAGTTTCACGGGCACGAATGGGAGCCGCGATTTCACGATAGGGCTGGCCAAGGCCATTTAGAACATATAGTGTGATGTCGTCATCAGAAAGGGGAGCGTCAATGATCACTAATTCATCAGTCTTACATTTGATGTAGTGAAGGAATTCACTTACGGTTTGGGTGCCGAGAGACGCACGAGAGAGGTCGTCCTTGATTTGCATCACACGAGATCGTGATCGACTTGCAAAGAGGCGGCTGAGCGTGGACCACGCAGCAGCGACAGTGGTGGCAGACGACACGAGCGGAAGAATTTCTGGAGAGAGTGAACCAAAAACAGCAGCAAGTAACAACTGATCTTGCTGAAACCAAGAGGTGAAGTCTGGAGATCCGGTGGCGGGTGCAGTAATGGAGGCGTCAAGATGACTGGAAGGATTATAGCCCTTCAAAAGAGCTTTGAGGTGAGCTCGCCATGAGGGAAAGTTGCTTGCCGTGAGACGGATTGGAATGTGTTGGTGAAAGGTGATAGGGACGATGGTGGCAGTGGTGATTGTAGGGTGTGAAGTTTCAGCAGAGATTGCAGAGGTTGAAGACATGGTGGATTTTGAGAACGAAGAAGAAAAACAAAGGATCAAAAGGAAAGGGAACTCTTTAGAGAGTTTAGCTCTGATACCATAAAAGTGAAATAAATCTATAAGATATTGTTCTATCTTATTGAATGGCTGAATACATCTTTTTATAATAGTTACAACAAATCATCTAAGTATAGAAAGATAACCACAATTATTATATACTAAAATTACAAGGATTGCATCATGTAATTTGTGGAGTGGAATTGGATGATTCCTTGATAGTTAAAGCACTTCCCTTCTGGTCCTTAGTAGCATCATTCATATTATCTTGTTGTAGAGGATGTTATGACCAAAGAGCTAGTTGACAACGCCAGATCAGCCCGAAACCACGGTCTCAAGAATGGACAAGATCTTCCGAATCAGGAGTGTGATTATCCCGACGTCACCAAACGACAGTTGAGATGATTATTTTTCGGTGATTCTTCTTAAAATTAGCCCCTCTTAAGATAGAATGAGGCACACTATGATGCACTCCTCTGGTTCGTCTCCATGTTTCGAAGAACAAGAACAATATTATGTCTCGAAGTATCCTTGATTAGCCATCCCTGGAATGGTTCTCCTCTGTCACCGAAAAAAAATGTGTAGTTTCTCGATGGTGGTTTTCCAAACTCTCTTTGGTTTCTTCTTGTTTACGGCGCGGCGTCGACATGCCGAATCCACGTGAATGTATCTCTATTCCATCATTTGAGTGACCATCAGATTCCGCTGCATGCCCAACCTACCACTTGCCCGACGTGGACTTTGTGTACGCAAGTTCTTTTGAAAAGAATTGAAGGATCCTGTAAGGACCCCCGTGCCCTTAACCCGTTATTAGTGTATTAATCCATACCATTAGTGCATATAATCATACTATCATGGGGAAAAAGCCATATGCAAGTATAACATCATATACTATCCAGAAATTTCTTGCATTAAATACACATAATATTCAAATTCCCCAACCAAGATCACTTACATAGCATGCACCCTCGTAATACACTAACATGTTCTCAGTTCATTTAGCAATTCCTTATTTAATTGCATGCAAACAATAAATGAAGAGAGAAAAGCCATAGCCCATTTATACATTCCATATACACGTAAAAACGTACTCACATGAGAGCACCCAATGAATAAACGTGTATCTAATGTATAAGATACTCTACCGCATGCGGTTATTAGTACTTCGATCCTGGAAGCACCTCCCATGCACCGCTCAATCTCAACCCTGGAGCTACGTACTCAATCAACCAGCTCTGGTACTTCAATCCTGGAAGTACCTCAAATCAACAGCCCGAGCTCAACTCCAAGCTACCGCTGCACCTGTATTACCTGTCCCAACAGAGACAGCCTCCACACGGGGTGAGCATACCAATACCACCAACCCAATAATCATAATATTACAGTTCATAATTTACAGAATGTAAATGCCAAATTTAAATGATACTCCCTGGATGGTATCATCCTCATCCGGGAACCCCTGTATTGTCCCTGTTCTCAAAATAACCAAACCATTAAATTCTCAAAACCCAGTTGATCATTTCATTGATCAACTAAAACCGTTCTCACTATACCAGTTCCACAATCAAATATGGTTAAATCATCAAATATAGTACCATAGGTATCACATACATTTAGTCAATGATTCCATAGTTCCATTTCATGACTCGCTCTATAATAGCGGCATTTTAACCCCCACACACGCTCAACAATAGCGGCGTTATATCCGATGGTCGCTCAACGGCGACAACATCCCAATCATTGCTCGCTCCAAAAGCGGCACCATATGATTTCCAATGTATGCCCATTTATCACGATTATCATATACCATGCATTTCCCTATTCATTTATTGCAAGTACCGTATACCATGCATTTTAACATCTATTTGTTGCAAATACCATATACCATGTATTTCAACATCCCTTTATTACAAATACCACATACCATGCATTTCAAAATCCGTTTATCGTAAATACCACATATCATGCATTTCACAGTTGCAATATTATAACAGGCTATGCTCGTACGTCATACGTACATTATAATTTCGTAGTTCGAGTCCAACCTTGCCTGAGTCCCACGACTCGATGAGTTAAGTGCTAACATGCAAATAACTCCCAATTAAACATAGGCATGCAATCACGTGCCCAAGCACGTTCACAATTTCCAAACCTATCGTCCATCTATGACGATTTCCAAAAATAAAAGACCCCCGGCTAAGCATGCATAATACCCAAAATATTCCATTTTATAAGTTTAAATGATAGCCAAAAACTCAATCGAGAATTCCGTTTTATTAAACTTTGGCTCCAACCAACCCATTTTAAAAGTATAGCATTCCCATTGGAATGTAGACATTGCCCCGGAAATCGGTTAATTAAACTCCGTTTCCAAAATCCGACATTTTCCAAAATTTTGAAAAAAAAAAGAAAACAACATTTCTCGGGCGGCGACCGATCGCCGATTTTATCGCGATCGATCGCCCCTGTCCAGTGGGCAACAACGCCTTTTAGCGAGTCTCCGCGATCGATCGCCAACTCGCTCGCGATCGCACTCGATCGATCGATCGCCAGAATTCACGATCGAATTCCTGCACTGTTCATCTTCACCAATTTTACAGCTGCTCATCGCGATCGATCGGCCCTCCTCGGCGATCGATCGCGACCTGCGATTTTCCGAGAAATTCGAGCTTCCATGGTGGTTTTGACACCCAAACTCAAAACCAACACCCCTAACTTCCTCAACACCTCCAATACACCAATTAAACTCAATAAAAACTCTAAAAACAACATTTTAGATTTTTAACCAAAAATCCCCAAATTCCATAACCAACTCAAAACCCAACAAAACTCTACAATACTACTACCAAATCGAAGACAAGGACGAGGGGAAGATTAATACCTGATTATCTTCGAGAAAACCGGCTCCCGAGCCAAGCTACCAATGATTTTTCCCACCAAGGGAAAAGAGGGGAAATGAGGGGGGGGGGGGGGGGGGGGGGGGGGCGTTAGGCATAGAGAGAGGGGAGAGAGGGAAGGGTTCCGTGCCAAATGACGGAATACCGAGTCTACTTGGTATATATAGTACCAAAACTCGAAAATACCAATCCTTCCACAAATAAATCACGACTCATTAAAAATCATCTGTTTTCAAAAATTACCTCACAATCTCAAATTCCATTACTAGCCCCAGTACAAAGTACTCCGGACCCCAAATCCCACCAAAGACCAAATTCCAAGGTTATCACCACGACAATAATACAATCTCATCCCTTGTATCCAATGACTCCAAATACCGGGTTTAAAATCCCCGGGAGTCCCAAAATCACAATTAATACACAATTGCCACAATTAAAATCCATTAAGGATTATTACCACACCGGGATTAACACCAATAATTCCCGGGCATCACAATTATCCCCCACTAATAAAATTTCATCCTCGAAATTTGCACGGCGTACTCCACGTATTGCCGAGATTACAAAATCCAAACGGATTCACATCGTCGAATCGTGAACATGTCATGAACGACACACCAACCGCGAGGATACCGGCCTCGCAACAAAACCCTGAATGGGATAAACCTCCCAAACCCTTCACAAGCGCAACAGAATGACAGTATACACCAATGCTAACCATCTCAAAAGCAGTCAGCCAACCCTAATTGTAAATCAACGAATCATCCGTGATTCCAAAATAGATATCGCCTCGATGATATCTTTATGATTTAGTCTACGATGTTAACCATACATCGTTACCAAGGAAACCACCAGTACACTACAATGTACTTGAACTACATCCGGTTTCCACTTTCCAAATCCATCTCCATCAAAGGAGTAGTTGCACCACATTGCAACACGGATCTGACAACTCACGGTCACCAATCGATACAAAACACATCTCCAAAGATGTCTACCTCCGTGTGTTCCAAGAAATCACATCTTGGTCCCAAACACGCTATCGAGACTCCACAAGGTCTCATGTTCTCGAAAGGACATGCAAGAAATCAATTGCATTCCCGCCACACGTGTCGACCACGACACCTAAATCCTGGCTATCCCTCGTTCACCCTAGGATTCAACAATCCTAACACATGGAGGCTATCGAATTAACCAGCAAGAATTACCATGGTCCCAAAACACGACAATCCCTCCTCAGGGGAAGTCAACCGGACCTCGTGATTATTCCTCAGAATACATCTTGCCATCGAGATTACCAATCTCAAGGTGCCACAATCTCTCACCGGAGATTCATTCATCAAAGCATATAAATCCGAAGCTCGACGAGTACCAAGAAAATGCTGGCATTTGTATACCCGCACCGGCATACATGCCTAAGCACCAACACAATATGCACACTTAATGCAATAGACTCGGGTATCTCCAATCATACCCAAAGTCCCAATCTCAACTGTCAATCCTCGATTATTTTCACTCCACGGAGAATGATGGTTGACAAACCAAAATCAAAGGGTGTGATTTCAACATCAACACCACACAAACCAAAACAACGAATCTCCCAAAAGATTCAACCGGTAGGTATATCAATACCGCCTTCCTCACAAGGAAAGTGTCATGAATCCATGACCCTCCAACCTCGAACCACCGTTCGGAAAACCTGGATATATTTATACCAAAATATATCCCGGAACCCAGAAATACACACCTGGTTAGAATAGTGCATCAATGCCACTATTACCCAATCAAAACCCGTATACGCCATGTATACTCATCCTAATGATGCTCTGTACTAATGATAGTACTCCACAATCGAGCATTTCTCCGGAGACGTCTCCTCGAACGTCTCACCGAAAGGTAAGAAATCCATTACTCGGTCCAACACCAGTAATGTTTACCATGGCAGATTTACAATCAACCCACGACCGATACTAGCTGTCTCCATGACAGTACAATCCAAATATCTCCAAGAGATAAAATCAATATAGTAGTGTTACCCCACTAACTATAATTGTGTTCCCCAACGCATGCCATATGCAAGATGCTCAACTCGAGCAAAAAAAAACGACTTGTTGACACTTACGTTGGTACTCCAACAGAAATGAGCTGTCCCAGTACAAGTCCCTTAACATTGACGCATAAACGTCCCTGTGAGGCATTCCCTGCCTCAAACCTCATACGACATAGAGACTACAAGAGTCTACGATAAACCTTCACCGTACGATTCACCAAACTCGGTCCCAACGTGCAGTATGATGGCCCCAACAAGCACACTATATCACTGCCACGATATCTGGCTAGCAAAGCACTGCCTCCATAGGCTTATATCAAGCCTACCAACGTATCATACGTTCCACTCGGTATACCGTACCGTAACATCCATTTAGAGTAGTGGGTCATCACCCAATATTTCTCTAAAACACCAAAGCATAATAGACATCCCGGTGTCCTTGCTCAACCACGGTGCAATCCTAATCCGTTAGGACTTATTCCACACCCTCAGGGTGGGTGTAACCATGTCTACCACACATCACAACGACAAGCAAGTAGTTTCCTCAATGACTACTCTTACCACCAATCACTTAGCCTTAGCCATTCCAGCGAGTATACCCAAAGGTATCATTACTCGAAAATATTTACCTCTATTACATGATGCGGTACTCTCACTGGTACAATGCATCCAATAATCCATCGAGCAAACCTGCTCGGCGTAACAGTCTCGTCAACCAGTGACGTAGACATCATCTTTGCCCATCAACAGCACTCAAACCATATGACTAAATACGTACACCTAGTGTATTATTCGTCATAACGACGCTACACATAGAATACAACTATGTCATCGTCATTCCGTGACGGTATATACCAACATATGACACCAAAATCCATCGTCAAACACTTGACGGTAATGTATAACAGCGCATGACATCGAATAATACATAAAACAGTATACCAACCTCATTGCTAACAAATAGCGGCATACCTGTATCCATCGCCAAACAGTGGTATAAAATCCATCACTCGTAGGCGGCGTAATCGCGATGCTATACACCGCAGCGGCCTTCTCGTAGTCAAAAACATCGCCTACAGGGTAGCGCCTAATAGCGCTATAAAACCACGATATGCTAATATCCGATGTACCATCGTATATGATACGCCAATAGAATGACCATAGGCGACATATACCATCGCTAGAATAGCGGCAGAAATCGAGAAGCATAAATCCAATAGATGGAATTTACGCATGAAGGTATCTTAAATCTTTGTTCTACCATCGCTATGATACCCTAGAATGCATAAACCCCAATGTGCCAATGACCCGTAGCATACCGGGATCAAGATAATCTCCATCGCTATAAACTCGCTGTTCCTCCATAAGCCAATCCTCTTCGCTACTTTGCTCGAATACCAGCGGCATAATATCCTCGCTTAACGCAAATATCCTCCATCGCTATCATATGACAGCGGAAAGCTCATCGCTACGCCATATTAGCGGTTAATATCCCTCGCTTTAAGCGGCAAATATTCTTCATCGCGATGGTATGACAGCGGCGCCACTACTCCTCGTTTTAATCATGACATCGGAAATACCCCTCGCTTTGACATATTAGCGGCATAATATCCCTCGCAATAGTAATATGACAGCGGAATTATCCTTCGCTTCGACATATTTGCGACAAATATTCTCATCTCTATAATATGACAGCGGGAAGTATTCACATCGCTACGCCATGTATGCAACCGTAATGCATAACCCATGTTCCAATAAACATTGCCATGTGTGTATTTTAATGCACCTCGCTTCAAATGTGACATGCAGAATTTACCATCGCTTCAACATTTAGCGGCAAAGCATTAAAATCATCACTCCAATATATATGTAACCGTAATGCATAATCCATGTCTCACATGACCCTGCAACCACCATGGTTAGCAACAACATATTCCAAATATGAACACATATCATAAACGTACATAAGCAAAATAGTTGTGTCACACCACACTAACTACCATCATGAATAAGTATGTGCTTCCCATTTCTATCAACATATTCCTAGGCCTCAACAGCCTCAAAGAGCAAACCTGGCTCTGATACCACTAATGTAAGGACCCCCGTGCCCTTAACCCGTTATTAGTGTATTAATCCATACCATTAGTGCATATAATCATACTATCATGGAGAAAAAGCCATATGCAAGTATAACATCATATACTATCCAGAAATTTCTTGCATTTGATCCACATAATATTCAAATTCCCCAACCAAGATCCTACATAGCATGCACCCTCGTAATACACTAACATGTTCTCAGTTCATTTAGCAATTCCTTATTTAATTGCATGCAAACAATAAATGAAGAGAGAAAAGCCATAACCCATTTATACATTCCATATACACGTAAAAACGTACTCACATGAGAGCACCCAATGAATAAACGTGTATCTAATGTATAAGATACTCTACCGAATGCGGTTATTAGTACTTCGATCCTGGAAGCACCTCCCATGCACCGCTCAATCTCAACTCTGGAGCTACGTACTCAATCAACCAGCTCTGGTACTTCAATCCTGGAAGTACCTCAAATCAACAGCCCGAGCTCAACTCCAAGCTACCGCTGCACCTGTATTACCTGCCCCAACAGAGACAGCCCCCACACGGGGTGAGCATACCAATACCACCAATCCAATAATCATAATATTACAGTTCATAATTTACAGAATGTAAATGCCATGAATTTAAATGATACTCCCTGGATGGTATCATCCTCATCCGGATCCCCTGTATTGTCCATTGTTCTCAAAATAACCAAACCATTAAATTCTCAAAACCTAGTTGATCATTTCATTGATCAACTAAAATCGTTCCCACTATACCAGTTCCACAATCAAATATGGTTAAATCATCAAATATAGTACCATAGGTATCACATACATTTAGTCAATGATTCCATAGTTCCATTTCATGACTCGCTCTATAATAGCGGCATTTTAACCCCCACGCACTGCTCAACAATAGCGGCAGTTATAACCGATGGTCGCTCAACGGCGACAACATCCCAATCATTGCTCGCTCCAAAAGCGGCACCATATGATTTCCAATGTATGCCCATTTATCACGATTATCATATACCATGCATTTCCCTATCCATTTATTGCAAGTACCGTATACCATGCATTTCAACATCTATTTGTTGCAAATACCATATACCATGCATTTCAACATCCCTTTATTACAAATACCACATACCATGTATTTCAATATCCGTTTATCGTAAATACCACATATCATGCATTTCACAGTTGCAATATTATAACAGGCTATGCTCGTACATCATACATACCTTATAATCTCGTAGTTCGAGTCCAACCTTGCCTGAGTCCCACGACCCGATGAGTTAAGTGCTAACATGCAAATAACTCCCAATTAAACATAGGCATGCAATCACGTACCCAAGCGCTAAGCATGCATAATACCCAAAATATTCCATTTTATAAGTTTAAATGATAGCCAAAAACTCAATCGAGAATTCCGTTTTATTAAACTTTGGCTCCAACCAACCCATTTTAAAAGTATAGCATTCCCATTGGAATGTAGACATTGCCCCGAAAATCGGTTAATTAAACTCCGTTTCCAAAATCCGACATTTTCCAAAATTTTGAAAAAAATAGAAAAAACATTTCTCGGGCGGCGATCGATCGCCGATTTTATAGCTATCGATCGCCCCTGTCCAGTGGGCAACAACGCCTTATCGCGATCGGTCGCGAGTCTCCTCGATCGATCGCCAACTCGCTCGCGATTGATCGCCGAGAACTCGCGATCGATCGCCCGCACTGTTCATCTTCACAAATTTTACAGCTGCTCGTCGCCATTCGATCAGCCCTCCTCGGCGATCCGATCGCGACCTGCGATTTTCCGAGAAATTCGAGCTTCCATGGTGTTTTTGACACCCAAACTCACCAACACCCCTAACTTCCTCAACACCTCCAATACACCAATTAAACTCAATAAAAACTCTAAAAACAACATTTTAGATTTTTAACCAAAAATCCCCAAATTTTATAACCAACCCAAAACCCAACCAAACTCTACAATACTACTACCAAATCGAAGACAAGGACGAGGGGAAGATTAATACCTGATTATCTTCGAGAAAACCTGCTCCCGAGCCAAGCTACCAATGATTCTTCCCACCAAGGGAAAAGATGGGAAATGGTGGGGGGGGGGGGGGAGGGTTAGGCGTAGAGAGAGGGGAGAGAGGGAAGGGTTCCGTGCCAAATGATGGAATACCGAGTCTACTTGGTATATATAGTACCAATACTCGAAAATATCAATCCTTCCACAAATAAATCATGACTCATTAAAAATCATCTGTTTTCAAAAATTACCTCCCAATCTCAAATTCCATTACTAGCCCCAGTACAAAGTACTCCGGATCCCAAATCCCACCAAAGACCAAATTCAAAGGTTTTCACCATGACAAGAATACAATCTCATCCCTTGTATCCAATGACTCCAAATACCGGGTTTAAAATCCCCTGGAGTCCCAAAACCGTAATTAATACACAATTGCCACAATTAAAATCCATTAAGGATTATTACCACACCGGGATTAACACCAATAATTCCCGAGCATCACAGATCCAATTGAGCGGGTGGCTCTTCTGCTTGATTTTCTTAGCTTTTGCTTACAACCATCAGTGTATAATGTATAATGACTTGAAGAACATATGTCTTGATCTTCAAGTTTAATTTAGGCATTCGAAGAGAATACCTCAGAGTAAGGAACAATGTCGCCTTTTATTTTCTTCTTCATCTATGTCTTAAACTCAATGTTCCCACAGACGGCGCCAATGATGTGATCCGTTATTTTTCAATTTATGGTAGAATTTAGTGTTTATGAAAAAAAAAAGGAAGACACCAAAATTTTTACGTGAAAAACCTTCGAATTGTAGGAAAAATCACGGGACCTAGTCCAATATAATTTTCACTATTACACTCTTGATTTATTACAGGACTCTTTAGGCACAACTTACAATTGCAAAACGACTCTGTGAAAATATTTCAGACAATGACGAAATTGACCGAACAGAGGTAAGTATGCTATCCTCAGAGTCTTTTTTGCCTAGAAAAATCCAACCCTCTAATATGATACTTCCGGTGAGTATTTATAGGCTCGATTCTTGAGTTTACTTGGCGGGAAAGTTTAGAAACCCGTCTCCTTTGATCGTGGCGATAATGCGGCGAGTATGTCCAAAAAATCCGCCCCCCACTAATGCACATTTACCCTCGGCGATTAATTTGTTGGTTATCACCGTGTCTTCCGCTATTCTTTGACCAGAATCCCGAGGAGGGTTTAACAGTTGTTCGGCTATCATGTGCTCGGTAATCATCATGTTCGGTGCCACTCTGTTCGGTACATGACGGTTCGGTTATTGATGGGATTTTACCCGAGAATGCCAATATGTCATATGATATCAATTAATATTCTCAAAAGCTATCTAGCTAGTTGACATAATTTTTATTTTTTATTTTTATTTTGATATCATTGATACATATTTAAACATCCTGTATGATATAATAAAATATTTAACTTAAATGCGTTGAGTTGGAGTTCTAAATCACAACTGTATCAACAGCTCTTGAAATTCAAATTTCGAATTTTGAAAAACATTATATGTTAATTTAAAAATAAATGCTGGACATCCATCGGACACGGCACATGGCGTGTCCTTAATTTAAAAATAAAAATTAATTCCGACAAACGTGTCAGACACTTCCGATAGGTGTCTGGACACTTACAAGGGTCGTATTCGACAAGGAAATTACACTTTTTTGAGGTTAATTGTATAATTTAAAAAGTTTTTGATTAAATTAAAATTTGGACGTGGTTGTTAAACTGTATGTTAATTGAAGTAATATATATTTCATGCTAATATCTGTTATATTTTTATGATTTTAGTGACATGCATTTATTATGCGCTTCTTAAATTTTGCAAGAATATATTTGATGTATTTTATTTGGATTTGATTGTTAAACTTTATGTTAATTGAATTAATATGCATTAAATGTTAGTATATGTGATATTATAATGGTTCAAGTGACATGCACTTATTTATATGCTTCTTGAATTTAGTACGAATATTTTTGTTGTTTTTACATGGTTTTAGAATTTAAAAAATGTGAATTTTAGTATTTTATAATATAATACATGTATAATATATATAAAAATATAAAAATAAACATGTGTGTCACAGCCGTGTCGTATTCTTTAAATTATGGAAATCTGTATCGCCGTGTCCGTATCACCGTATCAGTATCCGTGCATCATAGCTCATAGCTTTTGGTCCACTAATTTTCCTACTCCCAAAGACCACAATTAAAAAAAAATTAAAAAGATAACAAGAAAGGCATATGTGTGTGTATATATATATATATAGCTATATATATATATACATATATATATACACAAGAACTCAATTCTTGGGTCAAATTTTTTTTAAAACTTTTTAAGGAGAAACGCATACTATGCTTCTCCACGAAACGCATCTTATTTTGTTTTCATTAAATGCATACTGTGTTACACAAAAAAACACATTTTATTTTGTCAAAAATAATAATATAATAATAATATTAAATTTTTTTTATTTTAACTTATATACTTAAATTAGCCTATGGTAAATCAGGTTTTATTAGTGCATCGGGTGTGCGCCAATACCACTATATATATATATATATATATGAAAAGTCAAATAAATAAAGATAGATAAATATCTGAAATAGGAGGTGCACAGGAGCCAAATCTTGCAGTAAAGATTTGAAAAAATCTAATTTATTATATATAAATAATGTAATAAAACATAAATAAGAAAAAAGCATGCAAAGTACAGCAAGTTTTGGACTTTGTATCTCCCCTAATGGGCTGTTAATTAAATAACATAAAAAACTATCTGACCAAAAAAAAAAAAACGCATCACGTGTTTTTTTAAAAAATAAAATTTTAAAGGAAAAATTGCAAGGAAGTGCTCTTTAGAAAACTTAAATCACTTAAGTCTTGGGAAAAAGATTAGTGTAAGAAAATTCAAGTTGGAGAAACACCTATTCAAATAGGTTCAATTTTCAAATTTTCAAATCAATTGGGTGTTTTATTTGACTCTTTACCCCTCAATGGTTTGGTGAGATTGCATTCTATTCCCTAGGCTTTTGTTTAGCTTACAAAAAGGTCCTTATATAATATTTAATTATCGTTTATATCCTTATAATTATAAAAAAGTGGCATTTAATGTCTTCTTTTTACAAGTCCCCGTTTTTGCGATCCTTGGCACAAAATGGTATCAGAGCCTAGGTTTATTCTGAAAATACTATGATAATATCTTAAATATTAATGTGTAACCTATACGGAGGAGACGATTCAAGAAATTATGGACCCGAACGAATGTTCGAAGTGTCATTCTTACAAAAAATTAATCAAAAGCATATGGCAGAAGCTCAACGCTTCTGCCATAAGTGGAAACTTTTACGAGGAACAAGTTTAGACACACCAGGTATAAACCATTACAAGAAACTCGAAAGGATGGCTAATAGGCTCCATCAAGTGAACCTCAAACTATAGTTCGAGTTAGCAGAACTTCAGGAAGACGATCATCCTGAACATGACGATGTGGTTCCATCCGCCAAAGATCCAACAGGGTCTGGACCAGATGATTAGGATGGGCGAACCAACCTTTCGAGAAATCGAGCCCTATTCTTCTAAGATATCCCAAGATCTTAGAGAAATCCAGAGAACAGTGCAGCGCTATGGATACCTTCAATACCATGTCCCTGCACAGATCCATCAGATCCAGAGTCAGATGGAGATCATGATCAAACATCAGGAGGAGATTCTTGAAAACCTTCGAGATGTTCAAACCCGAGTTAAGGAATTGGAGTCAAGACCAAGTCCGAATGGAAGACGGAACGGAGGATGGTTACCACCGTCCTACGGAACAAAACCCCTTTTGCATCAAAAAGGGAAAGAAGAGGAGGTCCGGAGGCCTTTGACGGAGACTGAAAAAATGATTGCAGTCCTACGAGGAGAACCATTACATCGCACAAAGTAATAGAAAAAAAATCAACCAAGAAGATCTACGTGATCTTGCTGATTCATTTGCGGGATTAAATCTCGTAGAATTCAAGACATGAGAGCTTGTACAAAGACCTCCACCACAAGAGAGTTTCGGGTCACACAATCCACCCGAAGGTGATCAAAGTATGCCACACAGGGAAGATTTCACCTCAGCAACTTTGGATCCTCCAGTTGGAACAAGGAACCGTTCCCGAAGGCCAGATATTCATCAGACGCCCTACGAGAAATCGCAGCTAGATCCAATCCATCCATATGGACTTATGCTCAACATGAATATTTTGGATTTCAAAAACAGAGAAGTTCTTATTGATGAATGGGCTTCAGCAATGAGAATAGCAGCAGGAACACTTGACTTAAGCAAAGAAGGATTCATTTTACTTCTAAAAATGAGTCTAGAAGGATCAGTCAAGATTGCCTAAGATCTAGGAGACCCAGGAACCGAGGAAGAAGTTTTGGCCGGAGAGTCCTTGAAAGATATCGTGGACAAGATGGCAAAATTTTTTAAAATCTGTTTCATTGGAGTTAGCTACTTCGAAGGAATGGAAGAAGAAAAGGCTAAGAAGTACAAACAAGCTTTGATTAGCCTGGAAATACATGACATCTGCTATGAAGACGAGTACATCAAACTCTTTACAGAGTATCGATGGAAGGCGAAGATAGTAGAAAAAGATGCAGCAGAGCTGTTCTTTGCCAAAATACCGAGCCCATGGAGAGAAATGCTTATCCAGGAGTATACACTGCATGCAATCGAGACGGTGTCCAGGAGGATGTCCTTTCTTAAAGTTAAGTTGGCGGAGTGGTGCTACCAAGCAAACCTCCAAAAGAATTTCAAGAAGCTCAGAGGGAATCAACAAAATAGCTCCTCTTTGCTGTACATGGAATGATATCCTTACAATAATTGGAAACTACCCACAAAGGCGAAAGTTGAAAAAACACAGAAGTCATCCATATGCCCGAGGAGGTAGTTCAAGAAGAAGTAGGTCTTCATGGAGACCTAGAAAGTTCTGGTCAAAACAGAAAGCCCGAAGCTATAAATCGGGGCAAAGATCAGGACCAACAAGGAATAGAATCTCGTCGATAGGTTCTAATCAAGCTAGTTCTAGCAGAACACCAACAAAGAGAACTTTCAGACGCACACCTACTAGTGCAAATGGGAGTTTCAGAGATTGTAAATGCTGGACATGCGGAGCAAGAGGACATATCTCTACAGAGTGTCCAGAAAACCAAAGCCGTAGAGTAAGACAATTCGAGCATACTAAAGAATTTGAGGATGCTGTCTATTTCTAGGATTTGGTACATGTGTATCAATTTGAGGACATTCCCTCAGATTAAAGCATCTACGAAGAAGAGATCTATCCTGATTATGGAGGTGAATCTAGCTCAGAATTAGAGTGAATGAGAGTTCCTTCAACACATGATTAGAGAAGAGTCGTCGGGGTTTTTCTCTCATACCACTGTTTCTCATAAAACCCTTATGAGGATCATGAAAGAAGAGCCAAAGCTTCAGATGTACAATGGATATACAATTGGAGCGATGGAAAAAGACATGGATATGATTGATATTCGAAGCATGAAGCATCAGATTATCCATAGGGTAACAACAGGTGAATTTGCGATGCCAATGGAATTCACGGGAAACCAAATTGAGATGCAGTTAATCCCCTACAGAGAAATCCAGGAGATTAAGAACAAGGTCAAAAGAGAAGTTGCTAACACACTCTCACGGATTCATATTGGAGCCATTAGAGTAATCATCAAGGCAAATTTCAAGGAAGGAATTGATTCGCCACTCAATTTGGCAATCTTCGCAAGAGAATCCCGAACATCAAAGATTCTTGTTTAGGAGCAGTTGCAGGAAAATTGGTATGCGGGAAAAATAGCTTTCAACATATATCCTAGAATTGCATACAATTTGGGAGATTGAGATTTCAACAAAGTCGTAATTCTTCATCAAGATTTTAAAAGAGAAGATTTTATGAAAGAAGGGATCATGCCTTACTCGATCACCTACAAGGTGTCATACGCACTCTCGAATACTCATCATTCTGAGGTATTCTTGAGAAAGGAGTTCATCGAAGTCCCTAGAATCTTCGAAGACTTCGCCAAAGCTGTATTGCCAGATATTATTGATACTCCGACAATAGGAGAGATCGACATGAGGATACAAGATCAACCTGTTCTGAATAGAAGCAGGAGACTTATGATCGAGCCAAGAAGAATGTCTTTCCAACAGGATATGTTAATCAGCAACTATCCGAAGGAAAAACAAAAGGCAGTCTCAAGTAGAATTCAGAAAATCCCCGATGTATTCAAAACAACAGGAAAACTGAAATGCCCAGAAGGCTGGAGAGAAGTGCAGATAATTTTCGACATCACTGAGAAGAATAATATCTTCCCCTGCGATGTCCTATGTTATTTGCAACAACCTACAGTTGGCAAATTTCAAGGAAACCTTCAAATTGGTGAAATTGATCTCACAACTGAAGGAATTGCCAGAAGAATCCCAGAACAGCTTATTCCAGGGATTGAATTTCTCTAGGAACATAAACCTTGGGAAAGATTGCAAGATGGAATAGAATTCACGGCCGCCGAAAAGAGATACCGAATTCGATGACCACCAGTCCATTCTCAATATACATCTCTGTGGGGATGTTATATGAGAAGTACAAGGCAGAATATTTTGCAGCCTACATTGACTCAGGAGCTGGAATATAAACTGTCAGGCGAGAAATCTTCCCCAAAGAAGTTGGTGAGAAATTACCAGCCATTACCGGAAGAGACTTTTCCAAACGGATCCTTATTTTTAATGAAGGAGTCCAGGGAGCGGAAATAATTATCGACGGAGAAGGCGGTACCCCATGGTACAAAGTCAAAACTCCACCTATATATTTCCATGATACAGGTGCAGATATGTTGTTGGGAAACAATTTCCTATAGACATTCAAGACATTCACTCAAGAGAATGAAATGAGAAGACTTATTTTCACAACTCTGTGTGAACATAAGATTATGGTACAACGATTACGGGAGGCGTTTCACAGAAAATTCCCCATTAGTTTTCGCAACAAGCGTGGTGATGAAGGAAAACTTCGACACCCAAAGATGAAAGATCAGCGGAAATTTGGAGAGGCAATTCTTCAGTTCCGACAACAAGGTCCTAGTGAAAAGGATTCTCAAACTTTTGACTGGGTTAATATCATGACTTTCAGAGAACAGGATGAGGAAAGAGTGACTCCAGAAACCCTGTTGCTACTGAAAAATGCATTACGAGAAGAAGTTCCACAACCTGAAACTACCCTCGAAGAGGAAAGCCAAGATTGGTGATCAACTATAAAGGGATCAACGAAATCTTGGAATTCGATGGATATTTTATCCCAAGCAGAGAACATTTGGTAAATAGCATCAAGAATGCCAAAGTGTTTTCTAAGTTTGATTGGAAGTCTGGGTTCTACCAGATTATAATGGAGGAAGCAAGCAGAAAATTCACAGCATTCTCCACACCACAAGGACATTATATCTGGAATGTCATGCCAATGGGATTAGGGAATGCTCCCCAGATATATCAGAGAAAGATGGATAATCTTTTCAAGGATTACTTCAGCTTCATGTTCGTGTATATTGACGACATTCTTATAGAGTCAAAAAACATGAAAGAACATCTTAAACATTTGGAAATCTTTTTTTCAGATGTTTGTTACAAGGAAGGGTTATTGTTTTCCGAAAAGAAAGCAGTGGTTGCTACAAGAAAATCGAGTTCCTTGGAGTCTAGATCGACGAATCTGGAATTATCCTGCAGAATCATATTGTTGAAAAAGTACAAGGATATCCTGATGACCTCAAGGATCTAAAGCAACTTCAGAGTTTTTTAGGAGTTTTTAATTTTGCTGGAATGTTCAATCTAGCAAACCACAGGAAGGTGTTCAGTCCACTACTCAAAAAAGATGTTAAGTTTGCGTGGAATGAAGATCACAGACAAGCTGTCAAACAGCTTAAAGAGGTGTGCAAGAAACTACCAAAGCTTGCAATCCCAAACGATGAAGATGAACTGGTGTTATACACCGATGCCAGTGATCATTGGTGGGCGGCAGTACTTATGAAGGCCACACCAGAAGAAGAAGTGCCATGTAGATATTGCAGCGGTCTATTTGATAGCAGCGAAGTTATTAGATGACACATCAACGAGAAAGAATTCTTTGCAGTTCGAAAAGGTTTCAAAAATGGCCTTTATTCTTACTTGCAAAAAAGTTTATCTTAAAAATAGATAACACTAGTGTTAAGTCTTTTCTGAAAAACAAAATTGAATCAAAACCAGAAAAGGCTAGACTTTTACAATGGCAAGCTGAATGCCAATATTATGATTATGATATTGTCATAGTGAAATCTGATAAAAATGTTCTTGCAGATTTCTGAACACGAAATGGAGGGACACATTGCTAGCGATACCCTCAAACGAGTTAGGAATCTCAGGGAAAACCTGGAGATCCTGGAACGAGATTTTGGGACTCTTTCTCTCGATGCAGAGGCCGCGGGATGACTTCAACGAGCAGGTCAGGAACTTGTTACTGATCATATAGAGCATGCTTTCGGGACCATGAACGATTGTTTGAAGTCTTGAAAGTGCCTATCCTTCAGGCCGCACCTTCAGCGGTGCAAAAAGAAGTGGTTAGAGAACGGTGCTCATCTAACCCGGAGGTAAGGGATTCAAGTACCCCTGTCACGAGTGCTGCAGATGATGCATTCCTTGAGGATGTACAAGCTGTACCGAATGTTGAGGGTCAGGTGTCATCAAAATCTGAACCTTCAAGTCAACCCAGCACCTCTGGGGTAAAAGAGGGAGAGTTGAATCTTAGGCCAATGACTGGCAAGTCTAAGGTTCAAACTAATGATGATTTAGTTTCTTCACCTATGCAGAATTACCAAAACACTTGGGAGAAACTAATTCCAGGCGAGGTATCAACCCAGACAAATCTATAGTTGATATCTCAGGGAAATATCCGAGAGTTTGGATGAAACCAGGCAGCCATCCAAACGATGTTCAAGAATGGTATAATTTCGGAGCTCTGGCTTCGGTTTATACTGTGGCACCAGCCTTCTCTGAAATATCAAAATTAGCGAAATGGATCAGAGAAGTTGTTTATGAGACTTGGGACAATAATCCACATTTGGCAAGAGGCGATATCTTGGAGTTGTATTTTTTTAGTGCTGCTCCAGAACCGGCGAAGAAAGGCTTCATCGAAGCTTTTCATTTTATCAAGCTTAGAAGACCAGATGGAAACGCCCTGAAAAATATAAAAATGGCGTTACCAGAAGGAATTCCAATTTTGGCTGGAACTATCACAGAGGATGAAGTTTCAACCAGACGAGGATGGGGTCTTTGGGTTTGTCTAACAGAAATGGACAAAGTCAAGTACTCATTCAAGTTCTTTCAGAATTCAGCCAACAGAACTTTCTTGTTGCGGGGTCCTCGTTACTTAATCCGTTATGTATCAGGTCATTATACATATGTGAGTGAGAATTAAGTAAATCATACACTGATTAAGAGTTTAGTTATGTAGGTTGTTACAAGTTGACAAAAACCATGTCATAATATACATCATATGTACAATAAAACAACCTAGACCAATAACTCCTAAGCAGTGGTTCAGCTCGCAGCGGAATAAGACTCACAATCCCGCCCTCCCACGTCTATGAGTCCCTACAGAAACAATTACACAACATGAGCATAGATAAACAACTATCTCAGTGCGATATCAATAAGAAACATAAACGATAAAACACTATAAACATCAACCGTGATTGTTCTGTATCATGCATCATCAAATGCAAATATGTCATGACATGTCTCATCCCTCATCCTGTTATAACCAGACCAATATGATATGCCTATCTCAGCTCAATATGTCAGTGGAACCTCCTCACATCTTCATATTAGCAGCACATATAACAGCCAGAGCATATACACAACCGGCGTATACCTCTCATGCCAAAGCATATATAGCATACCTATCGTGGCAACAATCCCAGCCAAAGCATGTGCCCCACACTGGCATATCTATCGTGGCAATGATCTTAGCCAAATCATATGCGACATATCTATCGTGGCATCCATCTCAACAATATAAACCTCATGAATGCATATGCATATGATACCACTAATCATATGTTATAATACCCACATCATCATCACAATAATATCATATACTCGTACGTCAGAACGTACCTGTTATGCGACACAACAGATAGAAATAAGGCGTCAATGTTTACCCGCCTCGTTGTCCCATCCCCTGTGATGATGCTACATAAATACCAATAATGTATCATGTTATCATAGGCATCAAAATAAAAGTCCACAAAAATATAACATTTAAGTCTACCGATCGATCGGTCACTCTAGCGATCGATCGGTCCAAACATGCAACCCTAGCGATCGATCTGTCAGAAGCTAGCGAGCGATCGCTCTAAAGTCTGAATTTCTTAAAAATGCTACGGCATTCGAGCAATCGATCGGTCGCCTTCAGCGATCAATCGCTACCTACACCGCCTTACATCCCCTGTTTCACCGATCGATCGGTCGACAACATTAGAACAATGGCGATTTTGATGCTTATCTTCATGGTTCTTCTCATACACCTTAATTCATACCATAACAACTTGAACACTAGATAAACTAGCATCATATACACATCTTTCCATCATTTTATACTTTCAAATGATTACTTTAAACTCATAGCAATTCATATGCAAGTAGTAACTTTACATGCTTCAAGTTTGATAAACTAAGCACATATTGTAAGGCCTCGATACCTTAAGCACGTAATAATGACATAATTAGAGCTTAGCATGCATTAAAAATGGTTTAAGGATTCCGGTTGTTACATGAGCTAATAGGATTACAGGTCAAAAATAAAATTTCAAGAGACTATTAGTTACATTCCAAATCATGAATGCTAGTTGTAGATTTTACACTACTCCTAGAGTAGAGACTATCCAAAATCCTGCATCCTACTCCTTTAATGCCCCTCGAAGCTCACTGCCTCAAACCGGCCCTTAGCCCTTCAAACCCCAAAAGTGTACCTACAGGAACAACCCACCATGAGCATGTATATCACCTTTCAACACAATGAAACACAATAATATAATTAAGCGCATGAGACATTTAATAGATATGCTCCCTGTTATCCCACACTAACGCATTTTGATTGTTGTTCCTGTTTCAAAAGCTCATGCATAAATCATTAGCTCATAGTGTAAATGATTGGTACCACATTCCAATTATAACCACAATGATCTCTAGAAATGTGACTGTTCCGGTCCTGTTTCAACAGCGGAATTTTAGGACCCCTCGCTTCGACATATAGCGGCATCATATGATATCCCTCGCTTCGACTATGACAGCGGCATGTACATCGCTTTGACATGACAGCGCAAATATCATACTACCTTCGCTTCATATGACAGCGGCAAGTACCTCCCTCGCTTGGAGATAACAACTACCGGAACATTCATCATTTCTCACCACAATAATCAAACACAACAGTTGATTCCATTATCATGATATGTCACTATTATTTCACATATACCATCACATATAAGGACTCATTACCCATGATATACATAATCAAAAGCGTAACACATTTTACCGTCCGATGCCCGTACGTCTCACTACGTACCTGAATCTCAAAGTGGAGAAGTTGAAGAACTTTATCTCCTCGATGTTGTTGGTACCTGGGATGGTTCACTTGAGCTTCAATATTTTTGCAAGAAATCACAAAAAGGACTCTTTTCCAAAGTTTTCTCCTTCTCTCTTTGCTAAGAAACGAAAATGGGGTTTTTTGGATAGGATGTTGGATGAATTTGACATAAAGGAGCATAAGGTGTGGCTGGAATTAAAAGGAGAAAAAGTGGAGTTTTTAATATATTAATCCAAATACAAGTTGCTAGCATGCTGTGTAAAATTATGCCCAACATGACATTTTAAAACTCCTTTTTAAATATGCACTAAGACTCATATTAATCATGCTCTACACAATTAATTATAAAACCCACTCCAAACAATTCCTACTAACAATCCAATTTCCCAACATGCAACGAATGCATCCCGAAATGGGAAAAACCCGGTCACGCCCACCGCATGACTACAATTTTTACCGAAACGAATAATTAAACAACAAGGGTAATTAATACTACAACACCATTAGTGTTCAAAAATCACATACTTATTTCGGGGATATCACAATACTCCCCTACTTATAAGATTTCGTCCTCGAAATCCACATGCACCCACTAAACGAAACTAAACATAAATCACATACCAGAGAATAGTTCCGGATAGTGCTGCACCATATGTCGTTCTGTCTCCCACGTGGCCTCTTCGACACCCCGACGATCCCACTGAACCTTGACCATCGGTATAACCTTGCTTCGAAGTCTGCGATCCTCTCAATCTAAAATTCTGACTGTTCGTTCAACATAGGACACATCTGAACCCAACTGGACCTCTGTGGGCTGTAAAACATGAGACGGGTCTGGCTCATACTTCCGCAACATAGAGACATGGAAGACGTCATATATACTAGACAATGACGGCGGTAGAGCCAAACGGTATGCCAAAGTACCGATGCGCTGCAATATCTCATATGGCTCAACATACCTTGGAGACAACTTCCCGCGCATACCAAAACGAACCACACCTCTGAAAGGTGAGATCTTCAAAAAGACCTTATCTCCCACTTGGAATTCCAACGTCGCCGCCATTTATTAGCGTAGGCTGCTTGCCTATCCTGAGCTGCTTTCATCTTCTGACGGATCACTTTGATTTTCTCTTCCATTTCCCGAATCAAATCCGATCCTCCGACCGTCTTACCAGTCAAGTCCTCCCAGTTCAACGGTGACCTACAATGTCGACCGTAAAGAGCCTCGAATGGAGCCATCTGAATGCTTGCCTGATAGCTGTTATTGTAAGAGAACTCTACTAGTGGCACTGAATCTTGCCACGTAGTATCAAACTCCAGCACACATGCCCTCAACATATCTTCAAGCGTCTGTATGGTGAGCTCTGTCTGGCCGTCTATCTGAGGGTGATAAGCTATACTCAGTCTCACTTCCGTACCCAAAGCTGATTGAAGGCCTTCCCAAAAATGTGATGTGAACCGTGGGTCTCTGTCAGACACAATCGAGACTGGAATCCCATGCAACCTCACTACGTCCTGTACATACAATTGGGCCATCTTTAAGTATGTGTACGACATACAATAAGGGATGAAGTGAGCCACCTTCGTCAGTCTATCCACGATCACGCAGATCGCATCAAATCCCGAGGTAGTCCTTGGAAAGTGGGTCACGAAGTCCATAGATATGTGTTCCCACTTCCACTCTGGTATTTCTAAACTTTTCAACTCGCCACCATGCCTTTGCCTCTCCGCTTTCAATTGCTGACAAATCAAGCACTTCTTAACAAAGGTGGTGACGTCTCTTTTCATCCGCCTCCACCAAAACTGGTCGCACAAGTCCTTGTACATCTTTCTCCCACCTGGATGTATGCTAAACCTGCTGCTATGAGCACGATGCAAGATCCCTTGACGCAACTCTGGTGCCTTCGGTACTACCCAACGGTTACCAAGCCTCAAAGAACCATCTTCTGCCACTCTGAACTTTGACGACTGACCCAGACGTAATAATGATAACCATCTCTGCACCTCAACGGCTGACATATGAGCTTTCCTGATAGATTCAAAGATGTCCGGCTCTGCCAATAGGGTCGATACATGTATCGGTGGTGTATCTACATCAAAGTCATATCCCAGATGACAACAGGAAGTCATCATGGCTGATAGCTGAATAGCATCCTCTGCGGTATACTTCACCTTCCTACTCAAGGCATCAGCTGTCAGGTTCGCCTTCCCCGGATGGTACTCTATCTCACAGTCATAGTCCTTGAGCAAGTCCATCCACATCCTCTGCCTCATATTCAGTTCCGCTTGGGTGAATAAGAACTTCAAGCTCTTATGGTCCGTATAAATGATAAATGAAGTACCATATAGATAATGCCGCCAAATTTTCAAGGCGAAAATGATAGCCGCCAGTTCCAAATCATGAACTGGGTATCTGGTCTCATGAGGCTTCAACTGTCTCGAAGCATAAGCCACCACGTGCTTATCCTGCATCATTACGCAGCCCAAACCATGCAATGATGCATCTGTGTACAAAGCAAACCTCTCGTTCTCCGAAGGAATCACCAATACAGGTGCTGTAGTCAACCGGTGCTTCAACTCTTGGAAGCTCTGCTCACATGCTTCAGACCACAAAAACGGAACACCTTTCTGAGTCAACTGCGTCAACGGCTTAGCGATCTTAGAGAATCCCTCGATGAAACGTCGGTAATATCCCGCTAAACCAAGGAAGCTCCGGATCTCGGGCACAGATGTAGGCGCAGACCAATCCATCACTGCCTCCACCTTCCTGGGATCCACAGATATCCCATCATTAGAGATCACATGCCCCAAAATACTACGCTGCTCAACCAAAAATCACACTTGCTGAGCTTGGCATACAATTGATTGTCCCTAAGAATCTGAAGTACTGCTCTCAAATGATTCTTGTGCTCTTCCTCACTCCGAGAGTAGATAAGTATGTCGTCAATAAATACTATGACGAACTGATCAAGGTATGGTTGGAACACTCGGTTCATCAAGCTCATAAAGACAGTCGGGCCGTTCGTCACTCCAAACGGCATGACCGAAAACTCATAATGTCCATAACGGGTCCGGAATGTTGTCTTCTGCACATCTTCCTTTTGAACTCGAATTTGGTGGTACCCCGACCTCAAATCAATTTTACTATACAACCTCGTGCCCTGCAACTGATCAAACAAGTCATCGATCCTCGGAAGAGGGTATTTATTCTTCACTGTGACCTTGTTCAATTGTGTGTAATCGATGCACAGACGCATCGATCCATCTTTCTTTTTCACAAATAATACCGGCGCACCCCAAGGCGATACGCTAGGGCGTATGTAACCCTTATCAAGGAGTTCCTGAAGCTGCTCTTTCAACTCCCTTAACTCTGCCGGTGCCATCCAGTATGGGGCACGAGAAATAGCGGATGTTCCCGGTAGTAATTCGATCCCAAACTCGACTTCCCTAGCCGGTGGAAATCCGAGAATCTCCTCAGGGAATACATCGGCAAACTCGGCGACTACGGGTATATCCTCGACCCTTAACTCTTCCTTCTTTCCAGCAATGTCAATGGCATAAATAAGGTAACCCCTATGCCCACGTTCTAATAACTGAGCCATCTTGATAGCCGATATCAATGGGATTCTCGAGCGGGAACCATCCCCATAAAAAGTCCACTGAACCCCCAAATCAGATCTGAACCGAACTGTTCTCTGTCTGCAGTCCACGACTGCCTGATACCTGTTCAGTACATCAATACCCACAATGCAGTCAAAGTCTGACATTCCCAGAACAATCAAATCTGACTTCAACTCGTTGCCCTCAAAATAAATGAGGCCGTCAACAACAAACCGATCAGCAATCATACTCTTTCCAGCGGGTGTCGAGACCACAAGAGGCGTGGGTGACGGAGAAGTGCATATGAGGTGCCTCTCTATAAAACTCATTGACACAAAAGAGTGCGACGCACCTGTGTCTATCAATATATAAGCAGGGTGCATAAATAAAAGACACGTACCCGCTATCACTTCCTCCGGAGCCGCTGTAGCCTGTTCCCTGGTCAGTGCATAGACTTGCCCCTGAGGCGGCCCCATAGGTTGACCTACAAACTGCCTCGGTGTAAACGGTGGTCTTTGTTGCACTGCCCTGTCTGAAGGTCTCCCCATAGTGTTCTGTGGTCCTCCCCGAGAAGGACAATTCCGGGTCAAGTGACCATGTTTACCACACTCATAACAGGGGGAGCATCCTTTCACCGAGTGGGGTCCTCCGCACAGAAAACACTTAACCTTCCCAAAACTGCCAGCTTGAGATTGTCCCCTATAAGGCGGGGCATCACTTCCACGATTTCCCCTTCCATGAACATCCGGCCATCTACCACTGAATCTGGAAGCTGATGAATTCCCTCTTGACTTGAACTGATCACTCCTTGGTTTCAAATTATCTGAGGTGGGTCTCTGTGGGGCTGCTGGAGGTGGTATGGTACTTGGATAAGCACTAGCTCCTAATTCTGCTAGCTCGGCCCGTGCAAGGGCATCATCGAAACAAGTCGGGCCATAAGTAATCACCCGAT
This sequence comes from Haberlea rhodopensis, assembly GCA_907163345.1. Lineage (NCBI taxonomy): Eukaryota > Viridiplantae > Streptophyta > Magnoliopsida > Lamiales > Gesneriaceae > Haberlea > Haberlea rhodopensis. The sequence goes on from CAJQUN010000497.1 coordinate 221,301, forward strand.
CATACAACTCCGGTCTCAAGCCCTTCATGAAGTGTCTTGTTGGGAAAACGATTTCTAAAGTTTTGGTAATTACAAACCGGATATTGAAGACAAACTGGATGAAGTTCTACCGGATATTAAAGACCAACTGGAAAAAGACTCCTATCGGGTGAAGACATAAACTGGATGCCTACCAACTGGACAAGACTCAAACTGGATGGACATCAACTGGATGAAGTCATCAACTGGATAAGTCATAAACTGGATGGACATCAACTGGATGGACATCAACCGGATGAAGTCATCAACTGGATAAGTCATAAACTGGATGGACATCAACTGGATGGACATCAACTGGATGGACATCAACCGGATGAAGTCATCAACTGGATAAGACATCAAACTGGATGGACATCAACCGGATGAAGACATCAACCGGATGAAGTCATCAACCGGATGAAGACATCAACAGTGCAAGTTTTCAACCGGATAAACTTAAACTGGATGGACATCTACTGGACAACTATCAACTGAATAGTCTCTCACTGTACAAGGACATCAACTGGTCATAAGAGGATGAACGACCAGTTGAACAAAGAGAACCAGCAGAAGTCTGAGCTTCCAGTTAGAGCACTAAGCAACGAGACAAAATCAGTACAACATTCTCTGACAAAGGTACAACAGAGCGGCGCACCCTGCTATATCTCCGCCACCATTATCGTCAGAGTGAGAAGAGCCGTTGCTTTACAAAATAGGAAAGAAGACAATATGAAATTAAAAAAGCTAATCTCTTCCATATACAGAAAAGCTACCGTTGGACATCCAAACCTATAAATACATCCAAGCAGAGAATGAAGAAGTGCTGAGCGATTTCCAACTAAGAGATATACTTCAAAGCAAACACTAAAGTCATACGACTGATATTCCAAACGTTCAGCAAAGAGCAGACAAACAGCAAAACTGAATCTGTGACTGATTATCTTCAATTGAAGTCTGCTGCTCAAAAACTCTCAAAGCTAGAAAGTGTATTCTGTAAAGAGTGTCATAGAATCCATTGTAACCAAAAAGTTAAGAAGTGTGTGATTGCTAGGAGTTTAGGCCAAGTGTGTTAGTGCCTAAGAAGGTTGTATACTGTAAAAGTGTAAACCAAGTCTTCTAGTGAATCCTTCCTGCAAAGGAAGAAGGGGAGACGTAGAAGCGTTGTGCTTTGAACTTCCAGAAACAACTCTCGTGTTATTTGTTTATTGCTTTATTACTTCAGTTTTATTCCTCACAAGTTTTGTAGACGTCTTCCGCACTATAACAAGTGTCTACTAACTTGCCTGATATTGAGAAGCAACTGTAATACTTAACAGTTTACAGTTAACCAGAAAAAGAAATCGAAATTGTATCTAGTGTTTATTCAACCCCCCCTTCTAAACACTACCCCGATCCTAACAAGTGGTATCAGAGCTTAGGTCTTCTCAATCTTGAGAAATTATCATTTACCAAAAACTGATGGCCTCATTCAGCAAGATTCCAATGTTCAAGAAAGACGAATATGATGACTGGAGGATCCGTATGCAAGCACATCTAAGTGCTCAAGATGATGATATGTGGTATGTAATCACTGAAGGACCTTTGAAGATCATGAAAATCAATACAGCTGCCTCTATCACAAGTGGTGATCCACAAATGGTAGAAAAGGAAAGATCTCAATGGTCAAATGAAGACAAGAAAAAAGCAAATCTAGACAACGTTGCTAAGGACATTCTGTTCAAAACTTTGGACAAAAATATGTTCAACAAAATAAAGATGTGCCCTACAGCCAAAGAAATCTGGGAGAAGATTGCTCAACTCTGTGAAGGAAATGATCAAACCAAAGAAAACAAGCTTACTGTGGCTTTACAGAAGTTTGAGCATATCAAAATGATAAATGGAGAAACTCTCAATGAGTACGATGAAAGAGTGACTGGAATAATCAATGAACTAAACAGTCTAGGTAAGGAATTACCCAACAGAGAAGTCACTCTCAAAGTAATGAGAGGTCTACCAAGAGAATGGGATGTCAAGACCATTGCTATGAGAGAATCGAAGGACATCAACAAAATAGATCTACATGATCTGTTTGCTAATTTAAAAGCCTATGAATTCGAATTAGGCATTCGGGTTGAAGATGAACCAAGTACCAGTCAACCAACAAAAGCTCTCACTGCATCGGAGTCTCTGCCCACTCCTACAGAAATGACTCCAGAAAAGATGTGTAATGATGCTATGGCAATGTTTGTAAAGAAATTTGGGAAATTCATGAAGAAGAATCAGAGATCTTATCAATCATATCCTCGGAGGCAGAGTTCCAAAGGAAATTCAGAAGAAGAAGAGCGAGTATGCTTCAACTGCCTCAAACCAGGGCACTTCATTGCGGACTGTCCTAAACCCAAGAAGGATGATCACAAAAGAGGATCCAAGGATTACAGAAAATCCAAAGAAACCAGAAGATCATCCAAAAAGGACAGAGATCAAAAGGTCTTGATGGCAGAAGAAAGTAAGAGCAAATGGGCTGATTCTGAATCAGAATCAGAAGAGTTAACTAGCTCATCCAGCGAGAGTGAAGACGAGGAAGTCCACTGCTTAATGGCAAATAATGAAAATGAGGTACATGAATCAAACCTATCTGAATTTACACATAGTGAACTCACCAATGCATTGCAGGACATGATAAATGAGTATCGGACGCTATATGAATCTTTTGAAAGCTATAAGACTGAGCATACAACCCAAACTGAAACGCATGAAAACAAGCTTGATTGTGAACAATCAAGGGAGTTGAACTGCCTAAGGGAAACAACCAGTCTCCTAGTGAAGGAAAGAGATGAAGCCAAGAATGCTTACCAGAAACTTAGCAAACTGGTTAGCACTTGGAATGCGTCGACTACCAGAAAGGATGAAATGCTTGAGTCTATAAGGCTTGCTGGTGATTTAACAGGCATAGGCTATAATAGCAATGACAGCAGTTCATCTGGTAATGAACCTCAACTGTGTCTAACAAAAGGCAAAGTTCAATCAATGAACTTTGTAAGATCTAGCACAGTATATGACCCTTACGAACTGGTTAAAGAACCTGTTAAAGCAACACACATCAAGGAACAGGCACAGCACAGAGGTATCGGTTATGTAGAACCACTCAAAGAGGCTAAACCGAGGCAAAAGTTCAGAAATGAACTTAAACCCACTGGTCGAGCAGCTAGAGAGGTTAAACCCAACTGGTACTACAACTGTAAACCTGTCCAGAAGAGGTATATGCTAAATAACAGGAACTACAAACCAAAAGCACATGCATACACATATTATCACACTCCACAGTCAAAATCATCACCTATATCTATAAATGCACACACATTTCAGAACACACACCAACCTAAGTCATTCAGGGTCATACAAGTGTGGGTTCCGAAAGGACTAATCCTACCAGGACCCAAGTAGGATTGGGTACCAATCATTCTATCGCTTTAATTGCAGGAAACTAGAATGCATCCAGTTCGGAGCTCAGAATGGTTTCTGGACAGCGGATGCTCTAGACATATGACAGGGAATGCGAGCTTATTGTCTGAACTGGTGGACTCCACCGGACCCAGAATAACTTTCGGAGACAACGCGAAAGGTAGAACCGTGGGTAAGGGTAAGATTATCTACGGTAACATCATCATTAAAGATATTCTTTTAGTTGAAAATCTATGCTACAACTTGATTAGCATAAGTCAATTGTGTGACAATGGTCATTCCGTAGAATTCAATTAGCACTCATGCACAATCAAATCTATTGATGGTAGTATACTACTTGTAGGTAGAAGGCATGATAACACATATAAAATTGATTGGAATCTTAATCAGCCTATCTCTTCTACTTGCTTAGCTGCTCTGAATTCATCCAAAAATTGGCTTTGGCACAAACGGTTGAGTCACTTAAACTTTAAAACTATTGCCAGTCTGCGTAAACTTGATCTAGTTGTTGGACTGCCCCAAATTGAGTTCTCGAAAGACAAAATCTATGCAGCATGCCAACTTGGTAAGCAAATCAGATCCTCCTTTAAGAACAAAGGGAGTAAATCTTCTTCTCGGTGCCTAGAGTTGCTGCATATGGATCTATTTGGTCCTATACCAGTAACAAGTCTAGGGGGGAATGAAGTATACTCTAGTGGTAATAGACGATTACACTCGTTTCACGTGGGTCTTGTTCCTAAGTGGCAAAGATCAGGCTACTCCAAAGCTGATCAAATTACTAAAAAGACTCCAAAATGAGAAATCGTGTGGGATAGATAGAATTCGCAGTGATAAAGGTACTGAGTTCACCAATCAATCACTCGAATCATATATAGATGACCTTGGTATTAAACACGAATACTCTGCAGCTAGAACTCCTCAACAAAACGGAGTTGCTGAGCGTAGGAACCGCACTTTGAAAGAAGCTGCGCGAACTATGCTCGCGGAATCAGAAATATCGCAGAGATTTTGGGCAGAAGCTGTCAACACAGCATGTTATACGCAGAACAGATCAATGATTAATAAGCGAGCAAATAAAACCCCTTATGAGATCTGGAATGGCAGTAAGCCAAATATTTCCTATTTCCATGTGTTTGGTTGCGAATGTTTTATTCACAACAATGGAAAGACTCATCTCACCGCTTTTGATGCCAAATCTGATGCTGGAATATTCCTTGGCTATTCTACAGTTAGTAAGGCATTCAGAGTATTTAATACTAGAACTCTTAATGTAGAAGAATCAGTGCATGTAAAATTTGATGAACCTACTGACTGTATACTATCTGATATACAAATCAACAACTTGAGTAATCGACTGGAAAGTACTTACATTGACGAAAATGTTGATGATGAGATTGATTACAGAAGCAGGACTGACTGCTCCTTAGAACCAGAAGTTCCTGAAGCTCAAGCAGAAGAGTCTGCTGGCCAACAAGCACTGCAGCCAGCTTCAAATGAAACAGTAGTATCTACCCCTGCTGCAGCAGAAGGAACAAATGAGAAAGATGAGTCAATCAGAACCTCTGATTTGCCTACTCACATCCAGTCAACTGAAGAACTCAATCCTCTTGGACCTTCGCTCCTGTGGAAGAAGGATCATCCACCTGAGCAGGTCATCGGTAACCCTCTTGCTCCTCTACGCACCAGAGGACAAATGATTAATGAATTTCTTCATGCTGCATTCATATCTCATATAGAACCTAAGAAGATTGATGACGCTATATTAGACCCAAGTTGGGTAGAAGCAATGCAGGAAGAACTAAATCAGTTTGAGCGAAACAAAGTATGGTATCTAGTACCACGACCACAGCATCACACTGTAATTGGCACCAAATGGGTGTTCAGAAATAAATTAGACGAAAACGGTACAGTAATCAGAAATAAGGCAAGATTAGTTGCACAGGGCTACAGACAGGAAGAAGGCATTGATTTCGATGAAACCTTTGCCCCTGTAGCTCGACTAGAAGCAATTCGCATATTTCTTGCATTTGTTGCGTTTAAAGACTTTAAAGTCTATCAGATGGATGTTAAGAGTGCATTTCTTAACGGCAAACTCCAGGAAGAAGTCTATGTTGAACAACCTCCTGGATTTGAAAACCATCAGCAGCCATCTCATGCTTTCCGTCTCAATAAAGCCTTGTATGGTCTAAAGCAAGCTCCCCGTGCCTGGTATGAAACTTTATCAAAATATTTGACAGAACACAATTTTATTATTGGCACGGTGGACAAGACCCTTTTTAAATTTACAAAGGGAGACCATACTCTGCTTGTTCAAATTTATGTTGATGATATTATCTTCGGAAGTACTAACTCAAAATTGTGCGAAAGATTCTCTAAAATTATGCAGGACCAGTTCGAGATGAGCATGATGGGGGAACTATCATTTTTCTTAGGATTGCAAGTCAAGCAATCTAGTGAAGGGATCCTGATCAATCAGTCTAAATATACTAAAGAGCTACTAAAGAAATATGGAATGAGTACCAGCTCAGCTGCTGCTACACCAATGAGCTCATCTGCCAAACTCGACTTGGATAATTCAGGAATACCAGTCGAAGTTACAATGTATCGAGGCATAATCGGATCTTTACTATATTTGACAGCCAGCCGACCAGATATTATGTTTGCAGTGTGTATGTGCGCCCGGTTTCAAGCAAATCCCAAACAGTCGCACTTCACTGCAGTCAAAAGAATCCTAAAATCTTTGAAAGGCACTGAGAATGTCGGTCTATGGTATCCAAGAGACTCAATCTTCAATCTTATCGGATACTCAGATGCTGACTATGCTGGATGCAAAATTGACAGGAAAAGCACCAGTGGGTATTGTCAATTCCTTGGTGATCGATTGATATCATGGGGCTGCAAGAAACAGACATCCATTGCAACTTCCACTGCAGAAGCAGAGTACCTTGCTGCTGGAAGCTGCTGTGCTCAACTGCTCTGATTCAGCAACAACTCAGTGACTATGGAATTGAGTCTACAGAGGCTCCTATTTTCTGTGACAATACATCTGCCATCGCCATAACGTACAATCCCGTTCTTCATACTCGTACTAAACATATTGACATTCGTCATCATTTTATCAGAGATCATGTCATGAAGAAAGAAATTCGGCTGGAGTATATTTCTACAGAACACCAATAGTGACTTCATGCAAGCAAGAAGAGGGAGTTATCCTTCGTGGGGATGGAGTAGTAAACAGGCAGCAGACATCTTCACAAAGCCCCTACCGGACGCTAAGTTTTCTTACTTTCGAAATATTCTTGGATTAATTGAAATTACTTCTTGATTATTTTGTTTTGAGTTATGAATTCAGGGGGAATTAGTTAGTTTATGTGCATAAATTTAGGGGAATTTCTGTTATAATTCTATCATGGTTATTTAAGCTCAGCTGGTAATACAATGGTCAGCTGCAGTAGGTGTATCTGAACCAGTAGGACTCCACAACCAGTGGATGTTTTCCTACCAGTCGAACCCTACATACCAGTTGATGTTACCAAATATGCTTTGACAAAAATAACCCTCGGTACTTATTAACCTAATGAACGTCGGAATTCAAAATCACTTTTGGTTAAAAATTTTCACTCCCGCCTAAATCCTGTTCTTTCATTTATTTGTTAAATCTTTTTAAACCGTTAGATGATCGCCACGTATACATGTGTCCGCTCATCTACAGTACGACGTTACATATACTTCTTTTTTTTTCACCGCCTTTAGTTTCACTACTCTTCTTCTCCAACAAATCACTGCGATTATTTTTTTCTCTTTCAGAAAACTTACTCTAACAAACTGCTGCTGCTTCTTCCTCCTACTCACTCAACATGTCGAAGAATGTTCAGCCGAGTTTTATCACCAATGCTATTCACGTCGATTTTCATTCAATATCCACATCCTCTGATGAAGAAACCAAGGAGTTGATACACAGGTTGGATACATCCGGACTCCTGGTAATCTTGAGCCAGACCCCTTCCTTTTACAAGAACGAACTACAAGAGTTCTTTGCTACTGCCAAAGTTGTGGATGACACCGTGGTGGCATCCATCTCTGGACAATCAGTCACCATCACCCAACCAGAATTTGCCACTCACCTGTGCCTACCCTCTACCGGACTCACTGATTTCTCAACTATTCCGGCAGAACTAAGAGAAGAGATGCGTCTCACAGTCTCGGACTCTACTCATCGCCTTCCACGTCCTCCTTTCCGGAAAGTAATGATGAAGAGTCATTACAGACAACTGGCGGACATAATCTCCAAGGGGCTCCTATGTAAGGCAGGATCATTTGATATGATTACCCCTGAAAAATTCGACGTTATGAGCGCTATATGCAAAGGGTTAGAGATAAACTGGTCAGCTGTATTATTTCAAATACTGACTAGTCTGGTAACATCTGGCAAGGGTCAATCAGGTTTTGCTCTCCCACTCAGCAGTCTTTTTGAGAGCAAAAACATTAAGACAGGGACTCTTTCTCACCTTCATCCAGGGAGGCTCATCACTCATAAGTATCTTCAGCTTCATCGCCAACGTAGTGGCAGAGAAGGAGGAGTGAAAAAGCGTCGCTTGACTCAGGTAATCAGTGACTCTGAACAGACTGTATCGGAATCCGCTGAGTCTTCTCCCCCTCCTCCGCCTCCTAAGAAGCCGCGAACACGAAAAACTGCTCCTCAGACTGCCCGACAGATAGACATTGCAGCCTCCGACACTATCTCCTCCGCCGGTCCTACAGATGTAAATCCTGATAGGGAACCCAGCCCTGCCATCCCTTCAACTGAGGAACCAACTGCTTCCTTAGCCATGGTGCCTGCTCCTTCGGTGGTTCCAGCTGACACTCAGTCAGCACTGGTGAGCACTCAGCAAGCACCGGGCTCTATCAGCTTCAGGACACCCAAGTCATTATGTCCATACTGTCATCCCAAGACCACCCCTGCTGGAAAAGGAAAATCTCTTACGGCTCCAGTGTCCACTCCTGTTGCCTTCGAGATTCAAATGGTAATGGATACCATGGAAGCCAAACTGCAACCATAGTTGGAGATTTTTGATCGATGGATAAAGGCCCGTATCAAGGTTCGACTAGATGATTTTGATCAAATTCTGGATCAGGCTAGGGCAGATGAGAACAAAATACTAGCATATCTTCAAATCTCAGACCCTGCAACAAGCTTGAAGCTGCGAGATGTTTTTAGCCTGATGATCTATGTGTGTGAACTTCAGGCCCTGGTTGAAACTCGCCTTCAACTATTTGACGGTAATTCAGGAACAGCGAATCATGATAGAGCTGTTCTAAATGCTCTTGGACCCAAGCTCGAAATGGCTGAGCTTGCTCTTCATGACCTTCGCATATCCACTGGTATTCATTCTTGCTCCACTACTGACACTGTTGCCAGCCCTGATCAGCAGGATCTACACTCCGTCATTGCAAATTTGGAGATTGTCCCATTTTCTGTGGAGCTCACTTCTACTGCTCTGGAGACTACTTCCCCTGGAGCGGAGGCCGCACCAACTGCCTTGGAGGCAGCCTCCTCGGTTCAAGAACTCTCCTCTCCAACTGCTCTCGGCGTCTCCTCTCCTCCCAGCTCTCACAATGATCAACAGCCCCAGCCAATGGCTGTTGATCACACCAATGTGGATGCAGTCATACAGACAGTGGTTCAGCAGGTTACTATATCCTCTGCCAATCATGAACCTAGCGAGTCTTCCCACTCAAATGATCACACCCAGATGTCAGCTGCTGTGGTTGATCAACCCACAACTACTTTGGCTGCTCCACCAAATGAAGAAACTGCCCAATTGGCTGTCACCATCTCAGAGTCTCCAGCTGCACAAATTGTTGAAGCTTCTATGTTGCCATCCGCTGCAACTGACGATGCTCATCTCAGCGCTCTTGTCCCTACTACTGATGCTCCATTGATTGCTGCAGATCCGTCCATGGTTCAAGAGCTTTCTGAAGACTTTTTTGTCTTTACCAACCCTATGGACGAGCCTCCGAACATTGCTGCACAGCTAGCCAATCTATCCACTGCCATATCAGCACTAGCAAGCGATGTTCATAAGCTTAAACAGGAAGAACGAACTGCAACTCTCATTCTAGGCACTCATCAGCAGCACACGGACTCACAATTCCAGCAAGTCTACCGGGACTTAAGTAGTTTAACGACTACCGTCACCAGACTTCAAACATTTGCTGAGAATGCAGTGGCGGATGCTTTTACTAGAATTGGCCAGGCGCGTCTTCAGATCAATCAAAACAATGAATCTCTTCATGCTGCCACCTCAATGGCTATTGGAGAAAAGATTGACGACGCCAAGAAAACATTGACCGATCAGTTGGCCACTATGCAGGCAGCATTTGCATCTCAAATTCAAGATATTTGCAATAGTCTGCCTGCAGCTCCTCAAATTATTCGTAGATTACCTGAACCCAGCCGAACTGCTCCCTCAACGCAGCGAGGTTCAAGTTCAGCTGCTCATTCATCCCCTGCAACTGGAGCACCCACTCAGTCCAGACCAACTGCTCAACCAAGATCTCGGAGTCCACGCCAACCGCCTGCCGAAAAACGAGACTATTCCAAACATTGGTTCGGGCGCAAATAGTATCATTTTCTGACTCCTCCTTTAATTACTCTTATCTATTTACTGTTTTTATTGACTTTTTCTTTGTATTTACTGTTCCACTTAAATACATTCACATTAATTGCAACCTTTTCATTTCTATAAATAGCGACTCTTGTTTGTTCACAGAACACACATTCACTCAACATGCTTACTTTCAAGCTATTCAAAATTCCCTGGTTTTCTGTTAGATCTTTCTCCGCTTCATGGGTTTATTACTTATCTAAATCAACCCCTCATGGGTTGATTACTTATCTAACCCAGCTCTGTTAAGCTTCAGCGCTTTGATCCTGTTCTGGTGCTCCTCATCAGTCAGGAGCTACTAACAGCAGATGTCTGGGGGCTGATGACAAAAAGGGGGAAGACAGAGATAGACTATTCTCATTAGGTGAATCCATGAACCATGGAAGCTGCCTGATGAATATACGTATGACTCTTCCCGACCTTCTCTCTGAAACAAGGTAGACCGACAGAGATAGAGTATTCTTATTAGGTCCTCTCTGAAACAAGGTGGATCGAGCTCTTCCTCTCTGAAATAAGGTGGATCGAGCTCTTCCTCTCTGACACCAGGTGGATCGAGCTCTTCCTCTCTGACACCGACCTTCTCTCTGAAACAAGGTAGACCGGCAGAGATAGAGTATTCTTATTAGGTCCTCTCTGAAACAAGGTGGATCGAGCTCTTCCTCTCTGAAATAAGGTGGATCGAGCTCTTCCTCTCTGACACCAGGTGGATCGAAGCTCTCCGGGTCTACAATACTTGTTTAAAGATTTGTCATGTATCAGCTAAATTATGTAAACTAAATTGGTCTTAGATTCTAGTCAAGTTATTAGAATTCCTCTTAAATAAAGATGAATCTCTCTCAATTGTCCAGTTTGATTACAACTTGTAATCTGCTTATATTTAATGAAAATTTCTTTTCCATTATGTCTTCAAGTAATTTCAGGATTCTCATCTTATTTACTCAAACTGGAAATAGATCTTTGCTTAGTTTTGTCATCACCAAAAAGGGGGAAATTGTTGGGAAAACGATTTCTAAAGTTTTGGTAATTACAAACCGGATATTAAAGACAAACTGGATGAAGTTCTACCGGATATTAAAGACCAACTGGAAAAAGACTCCTATCGGGTGAAGACATAAACTGGATGCCTACCAACTGGACAAGACTCAAACTGGATGGACATCAACCGGATGAAGTCATCAACTGGATAAGTCATAAACTGGATGGACATCAACTGGATGGACATCAACCGGATGAAGTCATCAACTGGATAAGTCATAAACTGGATGGACATCAACTGGATGGACATCAACTGGATGGACATCAACCGGATGAAGTCATCAACTGGATAAGACATCAAACTGGATGGACATCAACCGGATGAAGACATCAACCGGATGAAGTCATCAACCGGATGAAGACATCAACAGTGCAAGTTATCAACCGGATAAACTTAAACTGGATGGACATCTACTGGACAACTATCAACTGAATAGTCTCTCACTGTACAAGGACATCAACTGGTCATAAGAGGATGAACGACCAGTTGAACAAAGAGAACCAGCAGAAGTCTGAACTTCCAGTTAGAGCACTAAGCAACGAGACAAAATCAGTACAACATTCTCTGACAAAGGTACAACAGAGCGGCGCACCCTGCTATATCTCCGCCACCATTATCGTCAGAGTGAGAAGAGCCGTTGCTTTACAAAATAGGAAAGAAGACAATATGAAATTAAAAAGCTAATCTCTTCCATATACATAAAAGCTACTGTTGGACATCCAAACCTATAAATACATCCAAGCAGAGAATGAAGAAGTGCTGAGCGATTTCCAACTAAGAGATATACTTCAAAGCAAACACTAAAGTCATACGACTGATATTCCAAACGTTCAGCAAAGAGCAGACAAACAGCAAAACTGAATCTGTGACTGATTATCTTCAATTGAAGTCTGCTGCTCAAAAACTCTCAAAGCTAGAAAGTGTATTCTGTAAAGAGTGTCATAGAATCCATTGTAACCAAAAAGTTAAGAAGTGTGTGATTGCTAGGAGTTTAGGCCAAGTGTGTTAGTGCCTAAGAAGGTTGTATACTGTAAAAGTGTAAACCAAGTCTTCTAGTGAATCCTTCCTGCAAAGGAAGAAGGGGAGACGTAGAAGCGTTGTGCTTCAAACTTCCAGAAACAACTCTCGTGTTATTTGTTTATTGCTTTATTACTTCAGTTTTATTCCTCACAAGTTTTGTAGACGTCTTCCGCACTATAACAAGTGTCTACTAACTTGCTTGATATTGAGAAGCAACTGTAATACTTAACAGTTTACAGTTAACCAGAAAAAGAAATCGAAATTGTATCTAGTGTTTATTCAACCCCCCCCCCTTCTAAACACTACCCCGATCCTAACATGTCTCATCTTCGCTTGAGTACTAGTAGAAACATGGGGTACATATCTGAGTAAGGAACAGTACTGAAGAGCATAATCTGATACCGATGTGGCACCTTGCTTTAAGTTAGTAAACTCATCCTCTTTAGCCTGTCGTGCAGCAGCTGTAAAGTATCGGGTCAGAAATCGAGTTCTAAATAGCTTCCAGTTTATTTCCTGACCCTGAGCCTCATGTTCAATCACTGTGGTCTTCCACCACATCAGCGCCTTCTTGGCCAATTGGAACTCTGCTAGTCTTATCCAGGCTGTCTTTGCACATGGGGCTGCTACAACTATCTGTTCCATCCTCTCTAACCATTCCTCGGCCAGTTCCCCTGTTTCAGTTCCTTCAAACGTCGGGGGTCGATATGCTAGGAATTGAGTCAAACTCAGTTCCCCCGGCAATAACTGCTGTTCAGACGGCTCTTCGCCCAAGGCTGGCGGCGGTAGGGGATTTGTACGCCCAGCACTGGCATTAACACTCACTGCGTCTCCTATATCGATATTTGCTGCCATGCTGAAACACAAGGGTTAACAATGACACCAAAAGCAGTTCATATAATACATCGTTAGATAATCATGAGTTACAATAACCAAAACATGGTAGTATAACATTTACATACTCAAAATGTACTAAACATGTATAAAAAGAGTATCTAGCCAACCTATTGCTAAGGCTACCCTTCACTCATTCCCGGGTTCTCTAACAACTGCTCTGATACCACTAATGTAAGGCCTCGATACCTTAAGCACGTAATAATGACATAATTAGAGCTTAGCATGCATTAAAAATGGTTTAAGGATTCCGGTTGTTACATGAGCTAATATGATTACAGGTCAAAAATAAAATTTCAAGAGACTATTAGTTACATTCCAAATCATGAATGCTAAGTTGTAGATTTTACACTACTCCTAGAGTAGAGACTATCCAAAATCCTGCATCCTACTCCTTTAATGCCCCTCGAAGCTCACTGCCTCAAACCGGCCCTTAGCCCTTCAAGCCCAAAAAGTGTACCTACAGGAACAACCCACCATGAGCATGTATATCACCTTTCAACACAATGAAACACAATAATATAATTAAGCGCATGAGACATTTAATAGATATGCTCCCTGTTATCCCACACTAACGCATTTTGATTGTTGTTCATGTTTCAAAAGCTCATGCATAAATCATTAGCTCATAGTGTAAATGATTGGTACCACATTCCAATTATAACCACAATGATCTCTAGAAATGTGACTGTTCCGGTCCTGTTTCAACAGCGGAATTATAGGACCCCTCGCTTTGACATATAGCGGCATCATATGATATCCCTCGCTTCGACTATGACAGCGGCATGTACATCGCTTCGACATGACAGCGACAAATATCATACTACCATCGCTTCATATGACAGCGGCAAGTACCTCCCTCGCTCGGAGATAACAACTACCGGAACATTCATCATTTCTCACCACAATAATCAAACACAACAGTTGATTCCATTATCATGATATGTCACTATTATTTCACATATACCATCACATATAAGGACTCATTACCCATGATATACATAATCAAAAGCGTAACACATTTTACCGTCCGATGCCCGTACGTCTCACTACGTACCTGAATCTCAAAAGTGGAGAAGTTGAAGAACTTTATCTCCTCGATGTTGTTGGTACCTGGGATGGTTCACTTGAGCTTCGTGCAAGAAATCACAAAAAGGACTCTTTTCCAAAGTTTTCTCCTTCTCTCTTTGCTAAGAAACGAAAATGGGGTTTTTTGGATAGGATGTTGGATGAATTTGACATAAAGGAGCATAACGTGTGGCTGGAATTAAAAGGAGAAAAAGTGGAGTTTTTAGCATGGTGTGTAAAATTATGCCCAACATGACATTTTAAAACTCCTTTTTAAATATGCACTAAGACTCATATTAACCATGCTCTACACAATTAATTATAAAACCCACTCCAAACAATTCCTACTAACAATCCAATTTCCCAACATGCAACGAATGCATCCCGAAATGGGAAAAACCCGGTCACGCCCACCGCATGACTACAATTTTTACCGAAACGAATAATTAAACAACAAGGGTAATTAATACTACAACACCATTAGTGTTCAAAACCACATACTTATTTCGGGGATATCACACATATATCCATCAACTAGGATAACAAACCACGAAATTCTACTTTCCTTACCAAGTTATGCACTTCCTTGTTGTTCTTGCAAGTCCAACTCCAAAATTAACTCAAGGAGTATTAGAGAGAGTTTGTAGAGATTACTAGGTGTAAAATGGTAAGGTATGTGTTTTACAATCTGATTTTCATTACTTCATTATATGTATTAACCTCCAAATGAAAGCCAAATGCATAACAAATCTAATTCAAATTCAAATGCATCATATACCACACCAAATACATATAATGATATGTTTAACCATGTACCTGTACCAACAATATCTATCTACACCACCAACATATCAAGCTATGTTATCATTATATGTTCTCATTTCAATCCTAAACATGCTTATCATACTTAAAATCTATGTATCACACTCGGTTCAACCCGTACTCGAGTCCATGTCAGACTACACCATAATCATATCACAAATGTATACGTCATATCGAGGCATTACATTTCTCCCCTACTTATTGAATTTCGCCCTCGAAATTGCATGTATATAACATGAACATATACTCTGTTAGGATCGAGGTAGTGTTTAGAAGGGGGGGGGGGGGGTTGAATAAACACTAGATTCAATTTCGATTTCTTTCTCAAGTTAACTGTAAACTGTTAAGTATTACAGTTGCTTCTCAATATTAGGCAAGTCAGCAGACACTTATTATAGTGCGGAAGATGTCTGCTGAACTTGTGAGGAATAAAACTGAGTAGTAAATAAGCAATAAACAAATGACACAAGAATCAGTGCCCATTATAGCTTGTTGATAAGATGATGGCTCATCCTCATCAATAAGTAGTAAGTCACCTTGTTGAGTCACAAGAAATCCATATATCTGTGGCTCCCGGTGTTCTCTTACAGACCTACGTTGGCTTGTGTCTTTTGAGCATGTACTTCTTCCACAACAGCTTGCGGTGCCTGCTCTGTTTCCATCTCAATCTCAGGTTCAGTGTTTTCTTGTGGTTGAACTTCATTAAGTTCTATTTTTCTCCCACTGGTTTTTCTAGAAATAAATTCTCTTTCAAGAAATACACAAGTCCGAGCAACAACTACTTTGTTCTCGGTGGGATAATAGAAATAGAATCCTTTCGTTTCCTTAGGATACCCCACAAATAAACACTTATCAGATTTGGGTCCAAGTTTGTTAGTGGCGTGACGTCTAACGAAAGCCTCACAACCCCAAATCTTCATAAAAGACATACTAGGACGCTTCCCAGTCCATATCTCATATGGTGTCTTTTCCACTGATTTAGATGGAACACGGTTCAGTAAGAAAATCGCTGTTTCTAGAGCGTGTCCCCAAAACGATATCGGAAGATCTGCATGACTCATCATTGATCTAACCATGTCCAACAAGGTTCGATTTCTCCTCTCGGATACACCATTCCATTGTGGAGTATATGGAGGAGTAAGTTGTGGGACTATCCCACACTCCTTTAGATAGTCATGAAACTCTTGGCTTAAGTATTCACCTCCTCGATCTGATCGAAGGATTTTGATACTTTTGCCAAGTTGGTTTTGTACTTCATTCTTGAAATCTTTGAACTTTTCAAAGGTTCCATGCTTATGCTTCATTAGGTACACATACCCATATCTACTGAGGTCATCAGTAAATGTAACGAAGTATTGAAAACCACCTCTAGCTTGTGTACTTATTGGTCCACATACATCACTATGTATTAGTCCCAATAAAATATTTGCCCTTTCAACATGTCCCTTGAAAGGGGCTTTAGTCATCTTGCCCATTAAACAAGATTTGCATGTTTCATATGATTCAAAAACAAATGAATCTAATACTCCATCCTTATGAAGTTTAGATATGCGGTTCTCGTTTATGTGGCCCAAGCGACAATGCCAGAGATAAGTTGGATTACAATCATTATTTTTAATCCTTTTAGTATTTATGTTATAGATAGGCATATCAAGATTTAATAAATAAAGACCATTCACCATTTGTGCACTAGCATAAAACATATCATTTAAATAAATAGAACAACAGTTGTCCTTTATTATAAATGAAAAACCACACTTGTCTAAACAAGAAATATAAATTATGTTTTTGGTAATAGATGGCACAAAATAACAGTATTTTAAAATCAATGATAAACCAGAAGGCAAAGATAAATAATAATCTCCTATAGCTAATGCAGCAACTCTTGCTCCATTTCCAACTCGGAGATCAACTTCGCCTTTCGCCAACAATCTACTCTTTTTGAGGTCCTGCACATTTACACAAATGTGAGATCCACATCCAGTATCTAATACCCATGATGAAGAAGTAGATAAATTGACTTCTATAACAAAAATACCTGAAGTGGAAGTCACACTTCCTTTCTTTAGATCCTCCAGATATACTTTGCAGTTTCTTTTCTAATGGCCGGTCTCACCACAATGGAAACAGTTCCCTTCCTTCGCTATCCCTCCCTTTGGTTTCAGTGCAGACGACTTTGGTTTAGATTTAACAAAGACCTTCTTGTTCTTCTTGAAGTTCTTAGCTTTAGTCTTTCCTTTGTTCTTATTCACAATAAGAACATTAGTAGGTTTAGACTTCTTGCTATTTGCTTCAAAAGTTCTAAGCATGCCAAGTAACTGTGGTAGTGTCTTCTCAATTTCAATCATATTGTAATTTAAGACAAATTGACTGAAGCTTTCAGGCAACGATTGCAAGATCACGTCAGTGGCCAACTCTTGGTCCAAAGGAAAACCCAGTTTCTCTAGATTCTCAATATACCCAATCATCTTGAGTACATGAGTACCAACCAGACTTCCTTCTACCATTCTACACTGGAATAACGCCTTAGAGACGTCATACCTCTCTTGTCTTGCTTGTTGTTGGTACAATTGCTTAAGATGCTCGATCATATCAAACGCCTCCATTTCCTCATGTTGCTTCTGAAGCTCAGAGTTCATGGTGGCAAGCATAAGGCACCCAACATCAAGTGCGTCACTTTGATGCTTCTTGTAAGCATCTTTTTCGGCTCTTGTAGCCGTTATGGGAGGTTCCTCAGCAGGTAAGGGTTCCTCTAGGACATATTGTTTCTTTTCTTGTTTGAGGACTATCCTCAAGTTCCTATGCCAGTCTAGGAAATTTGTCCCATTTAATTTGTCCTTCTCAAGGACCGATCACAGTGATAAAGTGCTTGTTACGTTGTTAGTTGCCATGGATATCTACAATATAAATATGCAAAATAAGTTTATGATTTAATCATTTAACATGGTCTTATATTAAATGATACTCCCACTATTTTGTTTAAAAAATATCAACCCTCGAAACCTTTAGTGGGCCAAGATCCATATTTCGCCTAATCTTGAGTTAGCTTTGGCTAATCGCCCAAGACTCGGTTATTTAGGTAGACAACACTTTGTCAATTACATCACATGTAATTCTTGGATAGTTGGACGAACAACACTTTGTTCAATTCATCAAATGAATTATAATCCAACCCATGCCTCTAAGTTCCCAATCCTATTGAGATAACCTAGTTAAGTCGTACCCAATTTAAAGTATAACGGATATCACTTTTATCCTTTCGCGCCTTACTAAGATTGCCACGGTGCTTTGCTTTGGCAAACCCACACATGTACAATCGAAGTTTTTGACGAGTACTTTTAATTTTGGAAGGCATCTAAAACTTAATATTTTAGAGGGATTTATTGATCTCATGATTAGTTTGATAATTTAAAATATGTCCACTACATATAGTTGTATACATATCTACATATATGTGTAATACAATTATCAATCTAAAACATAAGATAAATCATGCATCAACATACATAATTAAACGTGACATGGTTATAGCCCTACTAATGATTTTCTCAAGCCAATGAGAAAATCCTAAGAGTCAACCTAAGGTAACTTCACAAGCACCTTCCTTTGGCTCCAATTTGTGAATGGCCTCCTCATCCCGGCACGATGCTCCATCTTCATTGATCATCATCAATAAAATAAACTACACTATTTACAAGATATAGAATTCCTCGATTCACATTCGAGGGGAACATAGGGGAGGGATTACATTTAGAATGAAATAGAGAAGGTACGACTCGCAGGTCGTATTATAAATTACAAACATTCACAAATCCTATCTAATAGGTCAAAGAGCTATAACCACGCACCATGCTCAAACAACACATAAAGCATGCATTAACATTTAATTAATTAAATTCTAAACATTTTAAATTTAATTCTAATTAAAACTGTAAAATAGAATTTTGAAAAATTATCGTACGCTCGGGACATCACATGCCACGAATAAAAAAAAAGACTAAACCATGAACCATCATGATTCGAATCATCATAGACCATGGCTGGACCAATCATGGGCCTAGGGTTCGAAACCCTAGACCATGGCCGAACCATGGCTCGGGTGCGGCGCCGCTAGGGTTCCAAACCCTAGCCGCCAAGCACCATTTTATTTTTCATCGAGCCAACATGGTTCGAAACGTCGGAATTCATGAGTCACAAGCCACGGTCCAACCATGCACGGTTCATGACGGTGGCGGTTCAACCATCTCGAGCCAAGGGTTCGAAAAACCCTAGCCCTCATGTGGTGTAGCCTCCAACACGTATGATTCCGAGACTCATGGTCCGAACCATTATCGAGCCATAAGGTTCAAAAATCCTAGCAAACGAGCGACGATGGCCGAGCCCATGCACGGCTACTAGGGTTCGAAACCCTAGCCGTCATGAGCTAGCCGTCACGAGCCAATGGGTTCTAAACCCTAATCAAGTTTTGACATTTCCATGCACAATTATTAGCCACAATGGCTAAACCATCTCGAGCCAAGGGTTCGAAAACCCTAGCCCTCATGTGGCTAGCCGTGTGTCATTTGTGATGGTGATGGCCGAACTCTTGTGAATTATGGTTCGATTTTCGCCAATTTATATCAAATATAATTTTACGATGATTTTCACAAATTCGTTATTAACATATCATATATGTTCATACAATTTTAAATAGCATGCAATATTAATCTAAATATGATTAAACTATTTAACCACATAAATCCGATATGAGCCTTGTACACGGCTCTCATACCACTGTAAGTAATCCTAAGAACATACAACGCAGCGGAATAAAAATTTGGATTACTAAACCGCGGATCTATACATAGGGATTCATATCGGATAAAGGATATACGAAGGTCTCACCCTTGTAGCGTGTTTGAGCAGATTCCTCGGAGCAGCACCACGTCCAACGTCTCCTTCGAGTCACTAGCAAAACTTGTCAAGTTTTGCCTCAACGGTATCCACACGATCAATCAGGTGAAGGGATAGTTTAAGAACAAGTTGCTAGACAAGTTCTTAAACCGAAATAAGAAACACACTCGATTCCAAATCGATTAATGGCCGGAAATTGCACAAGAATACCCAACGACTTATGAAGAAGCCGAGAGCAATCCTTTGAGTGGAGGAGGCGGCCGTGTGTCTCTTGGTGTAGGTTGTGATGATATAAAGTATGTCTTACAATTAATCATAACCTTGTATTTATATTATAAGATTTAATTAAGGTTTAAGGCTTTCTTAAAGCCTCATGGGCCCAAACCCATGATTTAATTAAATCTTCATAATCTTTTAATTAAGACTCTTCTTAATTAATTAATTCATCCAATGAATTTAATTTCCCTTCTCGATTTAATCTTTTGTGCGACCCGATAGGATCTTGTAATGTTGGCAGTGACATAAAATCTCATTTTATGTCGCAAGCAAGGAGCGGTGTCTAGCAACACATCGAGGCTACCCAAATTACAAGAATGTCAATGACTCGACATAACCTTTAGAACTTGTGATAATATTAACCATGTAACTTAATCCCTTTGTCCTTTGTGTTTAGATTGAACACGAGTCATGGAATAGTCATACTCGTATATTCAATCTTTATTTCTTGATCCCCAAGTAGAACTAGAATAAACGAATAATGCTCGATATCTCATATCGACTCATTCGAGCATGGCCATGCATTTTAGTTCTCACTTGATCAAGGGCCAAACACATCTTCTGTTATATAGGAGGGACAAATTCCTATCTCGATCAGTCAACATCCCTCTACATAATTCGTAGTGTATCCAATAGTCACCTTTATAGTATACCCTGTTACGGGTAACGTTTGACAATATCAAGATACATAACTCCTTATGTTGGGATCTCTGATGATCACAAGTCGTAAGGATTACATACATTATTATCACTATGAGAATTGCATATGACAATCATATAACTATCCATGTTGCATTCTCATGGTGGGTCTGTCCAGTACATCAGTTCTCTAACATGTACCCATGTATTGATTTGATATCTCATATCAATGAACAATTCATCAATCAACACATACTAGTCTCTACGTATTGTCATTATCCCTATTCATGATAATACTTGACTAGGGACATCTTTAAGAATAATACAATATTATTCTAAGGACATTAACATATATATTAATTCATATTGCACAGTTAAAAGAATAATATATAATAATGAATTGCCATTCATAAAATCATATTACATTGTATGTCATAAACAATCATCTAATGATATGTCTTAGGGCATATCCCAACAATCTCGACATTAGTAGTAGCAATCTCCAGATCAGTAGTGGCCTATCTGTAAATCAGGCTGGTCGGGACTTGCAACATTTGGAGCAGTAGAGCATGAGTGAAGACCAGTTGATATGCGAAGATCATGGAGAGCTTGCTCGGCCATTTCAAGTTTTGCACCAAGAGCATTTAGAACGGCTCTATCATGATTGGCTGTGCCTGAATCACCGTAGAAATGCTGAAGACGGGTTTCAACAAGGGCTTGAAGTTCGCCCACATAGTTCATCAGACGGAATATATCCCTCAGCTTCAGGCTCTTCTCAGGGTCTGTGATTTGAAGATAAGCCAAAATTTGGTTCTCTTCTTCCCTTGCCTGATCCAGAATAGGATTGAAGTCATTAAATCGGACTTTCACTCGTGCCTTCACCCATCGATCAAAAACGTCTAGCCGTGGCTGTAGATTAGCTTCAACTGTATCCATGACCTATTTGTATCTCGAAGGCAACAGGCGTGGACACTGGAGCCATAAGAGTTTTGTCTTTACCAGCGGTGGTGGTCTTCGGATGACAGTAAGGACACAAGGACTTGGGTGTCCTAAAACTGATAGAGCCTGATGCTTGCTGAGAGCTCACCAGTGCAGAAGAATTGTCAGCGGGAGCCACTGAGGTAGCAAGTACCATGGACAATGAAGCAGTTGGTTCCTCAGGTGGAGGATTGTCAGGGATGGGTTCTCTGCCAGGGATATCTTCTGTCGGACCGACGGAGGAGATGGTATCAGAAGCTGCAATAACTTTCTGTCGGTAGAGCCGTAGGAGCAGCTTTTCTTGTTCTGGGCTTCTTAGGGGGGGAGGAGTAGGAGAAGACTCAGCGGATTCCGATATGGTTTGTTCAGAATCACTAATGACTTGAGTCGATCGGCGCTTGGTCAACCCAACCTCTCTGCCACTCCGCTGTCTGTGAAGCTGAAGATACTTTGCAGTGATTAGTCTCCCCGGATGAAGTTTGGTGAGAGCCCCTGTCTTAATGTATTTGTTGTCAAAAAGGCTGCTTAGTGGTAGGGCGAAGCCTGATTGACCTTTGCCAGAAACTACGAGACTAGTCAGAATTTGAAATAGTACAACTGACCAGTTTATCTCCAAGCCTTTGCATATTGCACTCATAACATCAAATTTTTCTGGGGTGATGATATCAAATGACCCAGCTTTACATAGTAGCCCCTTTGAAATGATATCCGCCAGTTGTCGAAAATGACTCTTCATTAATACTTTCCTGAATGGAGGACGTTGAAGGCGATTTGCAGAGTCAGAAAATATGAGGCGCATCTCTTCTCGTAGTTCCACTGGAACAGTGGAAAAATCAGTAAGTCCTGTGGAGGGAAGACACAGGTGGGTGGCAAATTCAAGTTGGGTGATTGTAACCAACTGTTCGGAGACGGATGCCACCACGGTGTCATCAACAACTTTTGCAGTAGCAAAGAACTCGTGTAATTCTTCCTTGTAGAATGAGGGGGCCTGGCTTAGGATCACTAAAAGACCGGAGGTATCCAACTTGTGAATCAGTTCCTTTGTCTCTTCATCAGATGATGTGTAGATTGAATGAAAATCCACATGAACAACATTTGTGATGAAGCTTGGCTGTGTATTCTTTGACATTTTGGATGATTATGCGGAAGAAATAGCAGCAATCCTGTTGAGTAAAATTTTCTGGAAGGAAAGTTAATCGCAGTGAATTGTTGAAGATAAAGAATAATGAAACTAATGGCGGTGAAACTGAAAGAATATGTAACGTCGTACTGTAGATGAGCGGACACATGTATACATGGCGATCATCTAACGATTAAAAAAAAATTAACCAAATAAATAAAAGGACAGGATTTAGGCGGGAGTGAAATAACTTATTTTACAAGAGAAAAATTTTGAATTCCGACGTTTCATTAGGTTAATGAGTATCGAAGGTTATTTTAGTCAAAGATACTTGGCAAAGTCTGCTGGTATGTAGGGTCTGACTGGTAGGGAACATCTACTGGTATGTAGAGTCCTACTAGTATGTATACACCTACTGCAGCAGACCATTGGATTACCAGCTGAGCTTAAACAACCAAGATAAAAATTGTAACAGAAATTCCCCCTTAATTTATGCGAATAAACTAAGTAATTCCCCCTGAATTTATTACCAACTGATAATCAAGAATTGATATCAATTAGACCAAGGATATTTCTAAAGTAAGAAAACTTAGCGTCCGGTAGGGGTTTTGTGAAAATGTCTGCTGCCTGCTGTTCAGTAGAAATATACTCCAGCCGAATTTCTTTCTTCATAACATGATCTCTGATAAAATGATGACGGATGTCAATATGTTTAGTACGAGTATGAAGAACTGGATTGTATGTTATAGCAATGTCAGACGTATTGTCACAAAATATGGGTGCCTTTGTGGATTCAATTCCATAATCTCTTAGTTGTTGCTGAATCCAGAGCAGTTGAGCACAGCAGCTTTCCAGCAGCAAGGTATTCTGCCTCTGCAGTAGAAGTTGCTATGGATGTCTGTTCTTGCAACCCCATGATATCAACCGATCACCAAGAAATTGACAATATCCACTGGTGCTTTTTTCTGTCAATTTTGCATCCAGCATAGTCAGCATCTGAATATCCAATAAGGTTAAAAGTTGAGTCTCTTGGATACCATAGACCGATTCTCAGTGCCTTTCAGATATTTGAGGATTCTTTTGAAAGCAGTGAAGTGCGACTGCTTGGGATTTGCTTGAAAACGAGCGCACATACATACTGCAAATATAATATCTGGTCGACTGGCTGTCAAATATAGTAAAGATCCGATAATGCCTCGATACATTGTAACTTCGACTGGTATTCCTGAATTATCCAAGTCAAGTTTGGCAGATGAGCTCATTGGTGTAGCAGCAGCTGAGCTGGTACTCATTCCATATTTCTTCAGCAGCTCTTTAGTGTACTTAGACTGATTTATCAGGATTCCTTCACTAGATTGCTTGACTTGCAATCCTAAGAAAATGACAATTCTCCCATCATGCTCATCTCAAATTGATCCTGCATAATTTTAGAAAATCTTTCGCACAATTTTGAGTTAGTACTTCCGAAAATAATATCATCAACGTAAATTTGAACAAGCAGGGTATGATCACCCTTTGTGAATTTGAAAAGGGTCTTGTCCACCGTGCCGATGGTAAAATTATGTCAGTCAAGTATTTTGATAGAGTTTCATACCAGGCACGGGGAGCTTGCTTCAGACCATACAAAGCTTTATTAAGACGAAATACATAAGACGGCTGCTGATGGCTTTCAAATCCAGGAGGTTGTTCAACGTAAACTTCTTCCTATGACCTGCTCGGGAGGATGATTCTTCATCCACCGAAGCGGAGGTCCAAGAGGGTTGAGCTCTTCATTTGACTGGATATGAGTCGGCAGTTCAGAAGTGCTGACTGATGCATCTTTTTCATTTGCTTCCTCTACTGCAGCAGGAGTATATGCAATAACGTCATTTTCAGCTGGATGCGGTGCTTGCTGACCAGTAGACTCCTCTGTTTGGGCTTCAGGAACTTCTGGTTCTAAGGAGCAGTCAGTCCTGCTTCTGTAATTCATCTCATCATCAACATTTTCATCAATGTAAGTGCTTTCCAGTCGATTTCTCAAGTTGTTGATTTGTATATCAGATATTGTACAGTCAGTAGGTTCATCAAACTTTACATGCACTGATTCTTCTACAGTAAGAGTTCTATTATTAAATACTCTGAAGGCTTTACTAACTGTAGAATAACCAAGAAATATTCCAGCATCAGATTTGGCATCAAAAGCGGTGAGATGAGTCTTTCCATTGTTGTGAATAAAACATTTGCAACCAAACACATGGAAGTAAGAAATATTTGGCTTACTGCCATTCCAGATCTCATAAGGGGTTTTATTTGCTCGCTTATTAATCATTGATCTGTTCTGCGTATAACAAGCTGTGTTGACAGCTTCTGCCCAAAATCTCTGCGATATTTCTGATTCCGCAAGCATAGTTCGCGCAGCTTTTCAAAGTGCGGTTCCTACGCTCAGCAACTCCGTTTTGTTGCAGTGTTCTAGCAGCAGAGTATTCGTGTTTAATACCAAGGTCATCTAGATATGATTCGAGTGACTGATTGGTGAACTCAGTACCTTTATCACTGCGAATTTTATCTATCCCACACGATTTCTCATTTTGGAGTCTTTTCAGTAGTTTGATCAGCTTTGGAGTAGCCTGATCTTTGCCACTTAGGAACAAGACCCACGTAAAACGAGTGTAATCGTCTATTAACACTAGGGTATACTTCATCCCCCCTAGACTTGTTACTGGTATAGGACCAAACAGATCCATATGCAGCAACTCTAGGCACCGAGAAGAAGATTTACTCCCTTTGTTCTTAAAGGAGGATCTGATTTGCTTACCAAGTTGGCATGCTGCACAGATCTTGTCTTTTGAGAACTCAATTTGGGGCAGTCCAATGACTAGATAAAGTTTACGCAGACTGGCAATAGTTTTAAAATTTAAGTGACTCAAGCGTTTGTGCCAAAGCCAATTCTTGTAAGAGTTCAGAGCAGCAAAGCAAGTAGAGGAGGTAGGCTGATTAAGATTCCAGTCAATTTTATATGTGTTATCATGCCTTCTTCCTACAAGTAATATATTGCCATCAGTAGATTTGATTGTGCATGAGTGCTGATTGAATTCTACAGCATGACCATTGTCACAGAGTTGACTTATGCTAATCAAGTTATAGCATAGATTTTCAACTAACAAAATATCTTTAATAACAATGTTACCGTAGATAATCTTACCCTTACCAACGGTTCTACCTTTCGCGTTATCTCCAAAAGTGTTCTGGGTCCGGTGGAGTCCACCAGTTCAGACAATAAGCTCGCATTTCCTGTCATATGTCTAGAGCATCTGCTATCCAGAAACCATTCTGAGCTCCGAACTTGATGCATTCTAGTTTCCTGCAATTAAAGCGATAAAATGATTGGTACCCAATCCTACTTGGGTCCGGGTAGGATTAGTCCTTTTGGAACCCACACTTGTATGACCCTGAGTGACTTAGGTAGGTGTGTGTTCTGAAATGTGTGTGCATTCATAAATGATGGTGATGGTCTTGCCTGTGTAGTGTGATACTGAGTGTATGCATGTGCTCTTGGTTTGTAGTTCCTGTTGTTTGGTATATACCTCTTCTGGACAGGCATACAGTTGTAGTACAAGTTGGGTTTAACCTCTCTAGTTGCTCTACCAGTGGGTTTAAATTCATTTTTGAACTTTTGCCCCGGTTTAGCTTTCTTGATTGGTTCAACATAACCAATACCTCGGTGTGATGCCTGTTCCTTAATGAGTGTTGCTTTAACAGGTTCTTTAACCAGTTCAATGGGATCATATACTGTGCTTGATTTAACAAAATTCAATGTTTGAATCTTGTTTCTTTCTAGACACACTTGAGATTTGATGCCGGATGAATTACTATCATTGTTTGAGTAGCCTATACCGGTGAGATCACCAGCAAGTCTTATCGACTCAATAATTTCATCTTTTCTGGCAGTAGATGCATTCCATGTGCGAACCAGTTACTGAGTTTCTAGGTGTGCACATGTTGCTTCATCCCTTTCTTTTTCGAGCTGATTTACTTTATCCCTCAAGTTTTTCAACTCAGTGGAGTGTTCACAATCACATTCGTTGTTCTGCTGTTTTGTTGGGACTTGTTGTTCAGTCTTGTAGTTCTCGAAGGATTCGTACAACATCTGATACTCATTTATCATGTCCTGTAATGCATTTGTGAGCTCAATATGTGTAAAGTCAGAAAGATTTGGATCATTTACCTCACAGTCGTCGTTGGCCATTAGATAATGAACTTCTTCATCTTCAATGTCACTGGATGAGCTGGAAGAAGTTTCTGATTCTGAGTCAGCCCATTTGCTCTTGTTTTCTTCCGCCACCAGTACTTTCTGTTCTCTGTCTCTTCTGGATGATCTTCTATTCTCTTTAGACTTTCTATATTCTTTTGGTCCTTTCTTTTGATCATCCTTCTTTGGTTTAGGATAGTCAGCAATGAAATGTCCTGGTTTGAGACAGTTAAAGCATACACGTTCATCTTCGTCTGATCTATTTTTTAAGCTTTGTCTTCTTGGGTAGGATTGATAAGTCTTTTGACTTTTCTTCATAAACTTTCCAAATTTCTTGACAAATAGCACCATTGCATCGTTGCATATTTTTGCAGGAGTCATCTCTGTTGTGACAGGTGGAGCTTCAGATGCAGTAAGAGCTTTGGTTGGTTGACTGGTACTGGGTTCATCTTCAATCCGAATACCTAGTTTCGAACTCATAAGCTTTTAAGTCAGCAAATAAGTCGTGTAGATCTATTTTGTTGAGATCTTTTGATTCCCTCATAGCAATCGTCTTTACATCCCATTCTCTTGGGAGACCTCTCATGACTTTCAGAGTGACTTCCCTGTTGGATAGATCTTTACCAAGGCTATTGAGTTCATTTATGATGCCAGTTACTCTCTCATCATATTCGCTTAGAGTTTCTCCGGACATCATTTTGATGTTTTCAAACTTCTGTAAGGCAACAGTAAGCTTGTTCTCCTTGGTTTGATCATTTCCTTCGCACAGCTGAGCAATCTTTTCCCAGATGTCCTTTGCAGTGGGACACATCTTGATCTTGTTGAACATATTTTTGTCCAGAGTCTTGAACAATATGTCTTTTGCCACGTTGTCTAGATTTGCCTTTTTCTTTTCTTCGTTTGTCCAGAAGGATCTATCCTTTTCAACCATCTGAGGTTCACCACCAGAGATAGCAGTTGCGATATTGACTTTCATGATCTTCATTGGTCCATCATGTGATGACGAACCACATATCATCATCTTGGGCACTCAGATGTGCTTGCATACTGAATTCTCCAATCGTCATATTCGTCCTTCTTGAACATTGGAATCTTGCTGAATGAGGCCATCAGTTTTTGGTAATTTATCAAGATTGAGAAGACCTAGGCTCTGATACCACTTGTTAGGATCGAGGTAGTGCTTTAGAAGGGGGGGGGGGGGGTTGAATAAACACTAGATTCAATTTCGATTTCTTTCTCAAGTTAACTGTAAACTGTTCAGTATTACAGTTGCTTCTCAATATTAGGCAAGTCAGCAGACACTTATTATAGTGCGGAAGATGTCTGCTGAACTTGTGAGGAATAAAACTGAGTAGTAAATAAGCAATAAACAAATGACACAAGAATTGTTTCTGGAAGTTCGAAGCACAACGCTTCTACGTCTCCCCTTCTTCCTTTGCAGGAAGGATTCACTAGAAGACTCGGTTTACACTTTACAGTATACAACCTTCTTATGCACTCACACAACTTGGCCTAAACTCCTAGCAATCACAACTACTTGATTTGGTTACAGAAGATTCTATGACACTCTTTACAGAATACATGTTTAGCTTTGAGTGTTCTTAAGCAGCAGGCTTCAGTTGGAATAATCTATCACAGATTCAGTTGCACTGCTTGTATGCTCTTTGCTGAACTTTTGGAATATCAGGTAACTTGATTTTCTTGTTTGCTTTGAAGTGTTTCTCTTTGTTGAAAATCGCTCAGCTAACCTCTTCATTCTTTGCTTGGACGTATTTATAGGTTTGGTTGTCCAACGGTAGCTTTTCTGTATTAGGAAGAGATTAGCTTTCCAAATACATATTGTCTTCTTTCCTATTTTGTTAAGCAACGGCTTCTTTAACTCTGACGGTAATGGTGGCGGAGATATAGCAGGGTGTGCCGCTCTGTTGTACCTTTGTCAGAGAATGTTGTACTTATTTTGTCTCGTTGCTCAGTGCTCTTACTGGAAGTTTAGACTTCTGCTGGTTTTCTTTGTTCAACTGGTCGTTCATCCTCTTATGGCCAGTTGATGTCTTTGTTCAGTGTGATGACTATCCGGTTGATGGTTGTCCAGTAGATGTCCATCCAGTTTATGTTTATCCGGTTGATGTCTGTCCGGTTGATGTCTGTATCAAGTTGATGTCTGTCCAGTTTGTGTCTATCCAGTTGATGTCTATCCAGTTGATGTCTGTCCGGTTGATGTCTGTATCCAGTTGATGTCTGTCCAGTTTGTGTCTATCCAGTTGATGTCTATCCAGTTGATGTCTGTCTGGTTGATAGCTATCCAGTTGATGTCTGTCCGGTTGATAGCCATCCAGTTGATGTCTGTCACCCGGTTGGTGTCTTCACCCGGTAGTTGTTCATCCAGTTGATCTTTATCACCCGGTAAGACTTCAACATCCGGTAGGTGTTCATCTAGTTGGTCTTTATCACCCGGTAAGACTTCAACATCCGGTAGGTGTTCATCCAGTTGGTCTTTATCACCCGGTTGGAGTCTTCATCCGGTAGGAGTCTTCATCCGGTAGGAGTCTTTGTAATCACCAAAACTTAGAAATCGCTTCCCAACATACTCAATCCTAAATATAACATTGCAGTAAATACTCACCAACAGTATC
Source organism: Haberlea rhodopensis (assembly GCA_907163345.1). NCBI lineage: Eukaryota > Viridiplantae > Streptophyta > Magnoliopsida > Lamiales > Gesneriaceae > Haberlea > Haberlea rhodopensis. The sequence continues at coordinate 251,032 of CAJQUN010000497.1, forward strand.
ATAAAAATGTAAAGTCATACCAGAAAATAACTCAGGATACTGCTGTATCATATGCTGCTCCGTCGCCCACGTTGCCTCCTCGACACCCCGTTGATCCCACTGTATCTTTACCATTGGTATCACTTTATATCTCAATCTTCGCTCAGCTCTATCTAGAATCCTCACAGGTCGTTCTACATACGACACGTCTGTATCCAACTGTACTTCAGATGGTGACAATATATGACTCAGATCTGGTTCATATTTCCTCAACAGTGAAACATGAAATACATCGTGGATACTACTCAATGCTGGCGGTAGTGCCAATCGATATGCCAATGTGCCAATACGTTGCAACACATCATAAGGACCAACATACCGTGGAGATAACTTTCCACGTCTACCAAATCGCACCACACCTTTAAAAGGTGAGATTTTCAAGAATACTCGGTCACCAACTTGGAATTCAAGTGGTCTACGTCGCTTATTAGCATAAGCAACTTGTCGATCCTGAGCAACTTTCAATTTCAATCTGATCAGTTTCACTTTCTCTTCCATTTCACGTAGCATCTCTGGTCCATGGAGTGCAGTTTGATCAACGTCCTCCCAATATAATGGTGATCTACATCGTCGCCCATACAGTGCCTCAAAAGGTGCCATCTGTATACTAGTTTGATAACTGTTATTGTACGAAAATTCCACTAATGGCACTCTTGACAAGAGTTATCAAATTCCAACACACAGGCCCGTAACATATCCTCAAGCGTCTCTATCATACGCTCTGTCTGTCCATCTGTTTGAGGATGATAAGCTGTACTTAATCGTACTTCTGTTCCCAGTGCCGACTATAATCCTTCCCAAAAATGAGAAGCAAATCTCGGATCTCTGTCCGATACAATGGATACTGGTATTCCATGTAGTCTCACTACATGCTGAAATATATAGCTGAGCCATTTTCAAATAAGTGAATGTACTGTATGATAAGGACGACTACCCAAATCGCATCAAAGCCAGAGGAAGTCCGTGGCAAATGGGTAACAAAATCCATTGTAACATGTTCCCATTTCTATTGAGGAATCTCCAAACTCCTCAAGTCACCTCCTGGTCTTTGTCGTTCTGCTTTTACTTGTTGATAGATCAAACAACGTTTCACAAAGTTCAGCACATCCTGTTTCATGCGTTTCCACCAAAATTGAGTACGCAAATCTTTATACATTTTCTTTCCTCCAAGATGTATACTATATCGACTACAATGAGCACGTTGTAGTATTTCTTGGCGTAGTCCTAATGCAGCAGGTACTACCCAACAGCTTCATATTTCAAAGTTCCATCACTGGCGATTACAAACTGAGATGTTTGTCCTTGACATAACATTTCTTTCCAGTGTTGTACCTCATCATCAGTAACTTGTGCCGTTCTAATTTTCTCAAAGATATCGGGTTCAACCAACAATGTTGATACCCGTACTGGTACTGTTTCTACATCAAATTCATAACCCAAGGTACAACAAGAAGTCATCAAGGATGATAAATGCATCATATCATCAGCAGTATTGTGGACTTTTCGACTTAAGGCATCTGCTGTGAGATTAGCCTTTCTTGGATGATATTCGATCTCACAATCATAATCCCTTAAGAGATCCCTCCATCTCCTTTGCCTCATATTCAACTCTGCTTGAGTGAATAAAAACTTTAAACTTTTATGATCAGTATATATGGTAAACGACGTACCATATAATAGTGTAGCCATATCTTCAATGCAAAGACAATGGCTGCCAATTCCAGATCATGCACTGGATATTTCATTTCATGTGGCTTCAGTTGTCTTGATGCATAAGCCACCACATGTTTATCCTGCATCAATACACAACCTAACCCAAGTAATGATGCATCAATATAAAGAGCAAACCTGTCATGCTCTGATGGAATAATCAACAGCTGGAGCAGTAGTCAACCGATGTTTCAATTCCTGAAAACTATGCTCGCATGCCTCTGACCATCTAAATGGTACTCCCTTCTGTGTCAGTTGTGTGAGTGGTTTGGCAATTGCTGAAAATCCTTCAACAAACCGTCTATAGTATCCAGCCAAACCCAAGAAACTACGAATCTCTGGCACAGAAGTAGGTGATGACAAATTCAACACCGCATATATCTTTCTTGGATCAACTGATATACCATCTTTAGATATCACATGTCCCAAAAATCCTACACTGGTCAACTAAAACTCACACTTACTGAGTTTGGCATATAACTGATGTGTTCTTAATAGTTGCAATACCAGATGCAAATGTTGGACATGCTCTTTTTCACTCCGAGAATAGATCAGTATATCATCGATGAACACAATGACAAATTGATCAAGATACTCCTGGAAAACTCGATTCATTAAACTCATGAAGACAGCTGGAGCATTCGTCACACCAGATGGCATCACTAGGAACCCATAATGTCCATAGCGAGTTCTAAATGCTGTCTTCTGTACATCTCCTTCCCTCACACGTATTTGATTATAACCAGATCTCAAATCAATCTTAGAATATATCATAGATCCCTGTATCTGATCAAACAAATCATCAATACGAGGAAGAGGATGTTTATTTTTAATTGTTACCTTATTCAACTATCTATAATCAATGCACAGTCGCATTGAACCATCATTCTTATTGACAAACAATACCGGAGCACCCCAAGGCGATACACTAGGATGTATATACCCCTTGTCCAATAGATCTTGTAATTGAGTTTTCAACTCTCTTAATTCAGATGGTGCCATTCGATATGGTGCTCGTGAAATTGTAGAAGTACTAGGTACCAATTCAATACCAAATTCCACTTCTCGACTTGGTGGAAATCCAGGAATCTCATTTGGAAATACATCTGCATACTCTGCAACCACTGGTATATCCTCTACTCTTCTTTCTACTTTCCTATCTGTTACATCAACATCATAGAATCACATATCCCGTATGTCCACGTTCTAACAAATGGGACATTCGAAGAGCCGATATCAATGGAATCTTGGCACGTGATCCTTGTCCATAGAAGATCCATTGATTTCCATTATCAGACTGAAATCTCACTGTCTTCTGACAACAATCTACAACACTTTTATATCTGCTCAACATATCAATACGAAGAATACAATCAAAATCCATCATGTCTAACACAATCAAATCGGCATGTAACCCATACTCAGTATCAAACTGAATAACATAATCAGACACACTCTGACAAGCCATTACAGTAGTTCCCATGGGTGTCGAGACATACAGAGGCATCAACAGTGGAGAAGAGCATATATGATACCAGTCAATAAACGCTTGTGCAATAAAGGAATTTGATGCACCAGTATCAATCAAAAGTAAAGCGGGATAAGTAAATAAACTACACTTACCCGCGATCACATCATCAGGAGCTGCCTCTGCTTGCTCCTTGTTCATTGCATACACCTGAGCCTAAGGTGGTCCTGCTCTCTGTCCTCCACCAGTCCGTGGAACACCCAGTGGTCTCTGCTGCACTGTACTTTCTGACATATTCCCTCTCATCTTGTTGTCCCCCAGCTTGAGGACAATCTCTTATCATGTGTCCTGCCCTCCCACAGCGAAAACAAACCAAAGTATCAAGTTGTGGACAGTCTCGTTTAAAATGTGGTCATCCACACTTAAAGCATTGTAAACCTCGACCACTGCCACTACTACTACCTTGGGACTGTCCTTTGGTACCTCGTTCACCACCCTTCCGCATAGCAAACCGCTTTCCACTAAATCTAGAGGAAGACACACCTCCTCGTGATGCTTTAAACGGTTCTCCTCTCGGTCTCATGCTCTCTGATGTAGGTGGTTGAGATTGTCCTACATCCTTGTACACGCCAACTGCAATCTCCGCCATCTCAGCTCTAGTCAACGCTTCCTCATATGAAGTAGGGTTATTAGAAATCACCCTATCAAACAACTCAGGCCTTAAACCCTTCACAAACTGTCTGATCGTTGCCTTTGTGTTTGCAGCGATGTGCGGTACATACCGTAATAAAGAAGAATACTGCAAAGCATAATCAGACACTGTCATGGTTCCTTGTTTCAAATTGGTAAACCCATCTTATTTCCTCTGCCTCGCAGCCACAGAGAAATAGTGATCAAGAAAACAAGTTCTGAAGACATCCCAATCTACAGTCTGTCCTTGAGCTCTTAGCTCGATCAAGGTGGCTTTCCACCACATCATCGTTTTCTTCGCTAACTGGAACTCAGCCAAATGTAACCAAGCTGACTTGGCACATGGTGCTGATACAAAGATCAGTTCAACACGTTCCAACCATTCCTCTGATTGTTCCCCTGATTCAGTACCCTCAAGCGAGGTGGCTGATAACTCAGAAACTGTGTCAATGTTAATTCTCCAGGTAACAATACCTGTTCCACTGGCCCTTGCCCAAGTGGTGGTGGTGGCACATGCGTCATCCCAACACTAGCGTTGCCACTCATGGCATCCCCAACATCATCATGAGGTACCTTGTCTGCCATTACTGCAAATACAGGGTTACCAGCAACAAACAAATATATAAAGCATGTCAATATAACATCATATCAATACTCTCAACATGCTTTCAAGTGATTAAGCAACTCCCTAATACACTTCCTCTACCCTTATTCACCCCGTTCTCGAACCACTGCTCTGATACCACTAATGTTGGGTCCTCGTTAATTAATCCGTTATGTATCAGTTCATTATACATATGTGAGTAAGAATTAAGTAAATCATACACTGATTAAGGGTTTAGTTATGTAGGTTGTCACAAGTTGACAAAAACCAAGTCATAATATACATCATATGTACAACAAAACAACCTAGACCAATAACTCCTAAGCAGTGGTTCAGCTCGCAGCGGAATAAGACTCACAATCCCGTCCTCACACGTCTATGAGTCCCTACAGAAACAATCACACAACATGAGTATAGATAAACAACTATCTCAGTGCGATATCAATAGGAAACATAAACAATAAAGCACTATAAACATCAACCATGATTGTTATGTATCATGCATCATCAAATGCAAATATGTCATGACATGTCTCATCCCTCATCCTGTTATAACCAGACCAATATGATATGCCTATCTCAGCTCAATATGTCAGTGGAACTTCCTCACATCTTCATATTAGCAGCACATATCATAGTACCGTCCTCACATGTTATAACAGCCAGAGCATATACACAACCGGCGTATACCTCTCATGCCAAAGCATATATAGCATACCTATCGTGGCAACAATCCCAGCCAAAGCATATGCCCCACACTGGCATATCTATCGTGGCAATGATCTTAGCCAAAGCATATGCGACATATCTATCAGGGACATCAATCTCAACAATATAAACCTCATGAATGCATATGCATATGATACCACTAATCATATGTTATAATTCCCACATCATCATCGCAATAATATCATGTACTCGTACGTCAGAATGTACCTATTATGCGACACAACAAATAGAAATCAGGAGTCAATGTTTACCCGCCTCGTTGTCCCGTCCCTGTGATGATGCTACATAAATACCAATAATGTATAATGCTATCATAGGCATCAAAATCAAAGTCCACAAAAATATAACATTTAAGTCTAACGATAGATCGGCCACTCTAGCGATCGATCGGTCCAAACATGCAACCCTAGCGATCGATCTGTCAGAAGCTAGCGATCGATCGCTCTAAAGTCTGAATTTCTTAAAAATGCTACGACATTCGAGCGATCGATCGGTCGCCTTCAGCGATCGATCGCTACCTACAACGCCTTACATCCCCTGTTTCACCGATCGATCGGTACAATCCTAGCGATCGATCGGTCGACAACAGAATTTTAGAACAATAGCGATTTTGATGCTTATCTTCATGGTTCTTCTCATACACCTTAATTCATGCCATAACAACTTGAACACTAGATAAACTAGCATCATATACATATCTTTCCCTCATTTTATACTTTCAAATGATTACTTAAACTCATAGCAATTCATATGCAAGTAGTAACTTTACGTGCTTCAAGTTTGATAAACTAAGCACATATATCCATCAACTAGGATAACAAACCACGAAATTCTACTTTCCTTACCAAGTTATGCACTTCCTTGTTGTTCTTGCAAGTCCAACTCCAAAATTAACTCAATGAGTATTAGGGAGAGTGTGTAGAGATTACTAGGTGTAAAATGGTGAGCTATATGTTTTACAATCTGATTTTCATTACTTCATTATATGTATTAACCTCCAAATGAAACCCAAATGCATAACAAATCTAATTCAAATTCAAATGCATCATATACCACACCAAATACATATAATGATATGTTTAACCATGTACCTTTACCAACAATATCTATCTACACCACCAACATATCAAGCTATGTTATCACTATATGTTCTCATTTCACTCCTAAACATGCTTATCATACTTAGCATCTATGTATCACACTCGGTTCAACCCGAACTCGAGTCAATGTCAGACTACAACATAATCATATCATACCTGTATACGTCATATCGAGGCATTACACTTGCTGAATTCCATGACAGGAACCTCCTCGAGATTTACCGAAGAACTCTTTGAAACAAAAAGATGAATTCTTTGGGAAAACAAGATCCCGGCAGGAAAGAAGACTTACCGGAAATTCTGCAACATGGCACACATTGGCCGATGGATAGACCATATTTGCCAAGCATGCTCCGAGCAGAAAGAATCAGAGTTCTGGAAACGATTACGCTCCAAACCCGACAGATCAGAAGCATGAAGATACAAAAGACCTGCTGACAAGAGAGCCCATTTTCCTAAAGCTCGGGGACCACAAAAACCACTAATGTAAAGATCCCCGACAAAGGAAAATAGGTGGACCATTAGAAGTTAGTGCGGATACTGTTCAACGCACTCAGACAAAAAATAATGGACCACTCACGAGAAAAGTTGGCACATTCAGAAAAAGATGCCAGACCACGTGAAAGTTAAGGCGCACTCACATGCGCACTCAACAATTATCAAGATTTGGAATCCGCATTTGAAGTCCGGATTCATGCCTATATAAAGACACTCATTCAGGAAGCTAAGGACATCGAAATTCTCCATAGTTTTCTGAAAATAAATATTAGAGTCTCCAAACTTTGTAATATTTCAACTTTCGTAGCTCGGTAATATTTCTTTCTTTCTTTCTTTTGTAATCGTTTGTATTTTTGTGCTGTTTATTGTTAGTTTATGTGTTCTTGAGTCAAGCCTCATCTATATGAGAGGCTAAACAAGTCCTGTCTCCTCCCAAAAGGAGACGTTTTAATGTAAAAGATGTTATAAGTATTCCAGAATAAAAATAAGGCTGTTGCCCAGCTATCTCCCAGATTTCTTTAAATCTTTTTTATATCTTGATTATACCTTACGCCCTAAGGTAGGAAACGAATTAGGGTTGTGATGTGCGGTTTCTGAAGGAGTCGGATAACTGGCAGACTAGCCTCGCCCGTGAGCTGAGGTGAATGGTGAGGAGCCATTCATAAAACATTCTGGAGGCAGTAAGTTTTCGACTGGTGGCGTTGCGACCCACCTCACCCGCTGCGTTATGGTCAAAATGGTATGTTTCAGTTTGTTAAAATTTTATTGTAATATGAAAGCATGTTGGGCCTTTTATTTATTTTTAACAAGATCTTCAAATCGGGTTGTGAATTTTAATTAGAAGAACGTTATATGAACTCTGAGCCCTTTGCAAAAGTATGCTCTTGGGTTCACCCGAGATGACAGAAATTGAAGGATCTAATGTTCATAAATGCTACTGTTTGATGAATAATAGGATAAAGAAGATGATAAATAGTATATAGATGCATATTTGTTCTTTAAACATTTTCTTAGGATTAAGAATGCAATTTTATTAAGAGTTGGTTGGACCATGTGGACCACTTGGACCACATAGGGGTTTTATAGTCATTTCAACCAAGAATAGACCTAAATGAGCTAAGGTTTTTTAACTAGACTAGGATGAATTAAGTTTCAGGAAAAGGTATTGGCCCGCAATTTTCCCAATTTTAAATTCCAAGTGAAATGGAACACATTCGGCCGAGCTTCTAGGTGTAGTCTAGATGATAAGACTTGTTTACTTTTTTGGGCTTCCTTCAAATTCTAGGTCCGAAATTCTTCTCATTTGTCCCTCCCTTTTAAGCAAAATAAAAAACATGGGGTCCACTTTCTCGGATGCATCAAATCTTTGAGATGATCCAAATCCAAAACATGGGGGTCCACTTTCTCGGATGCATCAAATCTTTGAGATGATCCAAATCCAAAAGAACTTATGTTGCTTATGATACACTTGGAGACACCCAAGTGAAACGGTGATCTGTAAGAATATCTTTTGGGTTGGGCCCGTCCATACGTGGCCCTCTAACCCTATGCCACATTGGAAATTCTTGTATAATAGATTCCAATTATACACCTACATGCATAATTATATATATATATATATATATATATATAGATAGATATATATGTTGGTGTATAACATGATCTGGTCCATATAAAAATTTCCCATACCACATGCTATGGTCCCAAACAAATTAATATTATTATTTACCTACCGTACCCATTAATTTTTAACATACATATTTTATTTTATAATTAAAAAATCAATAATATCATTAAAATTATTTATTTCTAGATCACGGTTTCGCTCCAATTTCAACATTAACTTGTTTGAAATGCTTTTTACTTATTATTATTATTATCATTAACATTAATAATTTACATTCGATACACACTTTAAACCCTTGGAGTCGTTGTTGATTCTCCAAGAGAGACTCCTTGTGTAAATAAGAACGAGAGATTGGTATGTTGGTGCGTCTTGCAAAGTAGAAGGAGACCCCTATAGATAGGGAGTAAACCGTAACCCTAGTTGCGTCATGGGTCTTGGGCCACAAGCCTAACCCTAGATGCGCATATGGCCTTAGGGTAGGGGTGCTTAACGGATCGGACCGGTCCGGTCCGATCCGGAACCGGCCGGTTCCGGATCCGTTAAGCACGGAACCGGTCCGGTCCGTTAAGGAATCGATCCGGACCCGGTTCCGGTTCCAACCGGTTCTGGGTCTATCCGGTCCGGTCCGCTTTATTTTATTTTATTATTTTAGATTTTTTTTTTAAATTTTTAAGTTTTATTTTTTAAAAAAAATTTAATTTTTTTTTTAATGTTGTAAATGTTTGCCCAACATTCATCACAAATTCAATATATTTCTTCCTCATTTCATAATATAGATGCATACAAATAATTGTAAAGAGATGACAATTGAAAAATCTAAATAAAAAAAATATTGTTGTTTGGCACTCTTCATAATTGATAAGTATTGTTTTTGCGTTCTCTTCTTCTTGCTCGTCATAATGATTTACGAATTCGTCAACCGCCCCATCTCATCTATTCTTACATTCTACTTCAAACCAATCTTTAAGTAACGTGAGCATGCATAACGAATCAACAGATAGACTACTTCTGTATTGTCCAATAATTCGGCCACATGTTGAGAATACAGATTCAGAAGCGACGCTTGAAGCTTGTACCGCATACACGTCTCTAGCCATTTTGGCTAAGATAGGGAATTGCGCCGCATTTGACTTCCACCATTGTAACACGTCGAAGTTGTCTTCCGTTACAAATTGATAATTCAGATAAATTTGCAACTCAGTCGACATGTTAGTAGAAGGTCCTTTTCCCTTAAGTTTTTTCCTGCCCAGCATCCTAAGCAAATTGATGCCCCCACCTTTAGTTTGAGCTTGGGGTTGTCCTTCAGCAGGCCTTTGTTGCGATGATTCACTTGCCAGTTGATTATAATATAATTGAAACATATTTTGGAGAGATTGCATTGTAGACGTCTTTTGATCGTCAACAACCTTCCCCAAAAATTTAGCATAATATTCAAAAATATCTCAAATGAAGATAAACATTGACTAGGATCTAGCAATGTTACGATGCAGTGCACGTGTGGGATTTGTTCCCAATTATTTATAAATTTAGTTTCCATTGCACTAACAAAATCATGCAAGTCATAGTCATCTCTAAATTCTATAAACTTATCAAACATATTAAATACTAAAGGAAGAAAATAAACGGAAGTTGGATAAGTAACACCGGAGAAGCGTTTCGTCGCTTCTTTGAAAGTACCTAACAATGATACACAATTTTCAACAAATTCCCAATCCTCATTAGTCAAATAAATACTATCATCGCTATCAGACATTTGATATGAATTATAAAATGAATTTAAAATATCTTTGTACGGTAACATAGCATTCAACATATTGTACAACGAATTCCACCTAGTTTCTATTGGTGATGGAAAAAGAAGATGCTTTAAACCATTAGATAAACATAATTGTTTCCAATCGCGCTTTACACGGCTCGTGCGTAACCATTTAGCGCAGTATTTCATTTTCTCAATACATGCTGAGTGATTGTCCTCATAACCAACTTTAACAGCCAAATTAATCACATGACATGCACATCTAACATGAAAAAAAAACCATCAAGCATTGGTTTCAGATAGGTCTTTAAATCACGCATCGCAGCATTGTTATTGGCAGCATTGTCTAATGTGATTGAAAATACCTGATCCTGAATTCCATAATAGTGTTGAATACATATTTAGCAATTATATAACCAGTATGTGCACAATCTAACTCATCTAAAGACAAAATCCGTTTTTGCATACTATCATCAATCCAATGACAAGTGACAACAAGATATGAATCTGAATTTACATTTGTCGAAATATCGGTTGTTAAGCTAACCCTACAAGGCAAACTAGAAAGTGTTGAAACAATGTATTTTTATATTCAACAAATACGTCCATACAATTTCTTTTTAGTGTGTGCCTGAAAATATGTTTAAACATGGGTTGTATAGACGAAGCAAATTCAATAAAACCAGCATGTTCAGCTTGTATAAAAGGTAGTTCACATCTAATCACATATCTAACAAGTGACCTACGGTTAATTTCAGCAGTTAAAATAAAATTCGTGCCAGTGAGAACATTAATTTGTGCTTGTGTTGCTTCCCGACCTAATGGTTGTAATGTTGTCTCATCAAAATTATGTTTTTTTACTAAGTGTTTTTTAAATGTTCCAGTGCCTCCACTGGAACCACCAACTTTATATGAATATTGCATTTTACATAATTTACATATTGCAACAGATTCATTAGTACCTTTTTTTTGAGCGAGTTCAAAGTGATCCCATATCTTACTTCTTTTGGCACGAGTCGGTTGTCTACTTGCTGCTGTAGTGGCTCCGGATGACTCCACTTATTGTCTCTCTTGGGCTTGGGCAGCAGGAGGCTTGACAGGTTGTTCGGGTTGTTGCGGTTCGACATTCATAGAGGAACCACCAACATTGAGATCAGCAAAAAAATCATAACTTTCATTTAACTCAGGTATTGGTACAGGCAAATTCATTGCCGAAGATGAACTCAGTGATAGACGACCCGGGACGAGACCCCGACTGCGACCCCGGCTACGACAGCACCGCTGCTACGACCAGCGCCGCTGCTAGATGAAGATGCCATTATTATATAAGTAAATTGTAGATAGTACAATTGAGAGGAAAATATGAGATTGAAGTATAGAATTGTGAGAAGAATGAATTGTGAGAAGAATGAAAAAAATTCACAAATATTTATAGATTTAAAAAAAAAATTAAAAAATATAAAAATAAATGAACGTTGGCAACGGCTAAGAGTCGTTGCCAACGTTCAGCATGGCAACGGCTATAAAGCCATTGCCAAGCTGACAAAAAGACACATTTTATTTTTATTTTTATTTTTTTAAAAAAATTAACCGGTTCCGGAACTGGTTCCAAACCGGTAGCACCGGAACTGGTGGTGCTACAGGTTTGGCTCCCGGGAACCGCCCCGGACAGGTTTGATACCGGTTCCAGGGTGAACCGGAACCGGTTAGTCCGGTTTCGGTTTCGGACCGGACTAACCGGTCCGGTTACGGGCCGGGTCCGGATTGACCCAGCCCGATAAGCACCCCTAGCTTAGGGTTTTGACTCTGCGTCAAATCTGGATGTCTATTGGGCCTTGGGCCATAAGCCCAACCAAATAGATGTATATTGGGTATTGGGCCATAAGCCCAACCCATATACATCTACATCTCCCACTCATACATATTTGAATCAATATCCAAATCATTTCTCAATCGTCTCTCATGTCACGTCGCCCTCTCTCATACAAGGAATAAGCGTGCGACCAAGCGAGAAGCAATAGTCAGGAGAATTATATTAAGTCATCACCAAACTAACATCATTCTACAACTCGGAAACACACATATACCCCAAACTAGTATGGTCGCATCAGACCAAGCATCTCTGATTCCTCATACTATGATAGAGCATGCTTGTCTCTTTCAATTATGTATCTATGCTCATGACTATGTCAAAAACAAATTTCGACTTAGTCGGCTGGCCTATGTGCCATAGAACAAAATGATGCATTACCAACTTGGTTCTTCCTCGGCCACTCATGCCAATCAGTTTGGTCTTGATAGCTTTCCCAGACATGCTCCGACAGACCGCATCAATCATGGCCATTGGATACATGCTAATGTAGCGTCATCAAGCTTACACCTTGTGACATGGTCCAGAGTCCCAAAGGGTACATTAGAACAAATAAAGCGCTCACACAGTGACGAAGCAGGAATCCATTCCGTCACTGCACTATTGTGGTCGAACTTACTCAGCACATGTAGTATGTATACATGCTATGATGGAGCTCCCACTCAACTTGGGTATGTCACGCTCTAAACATCATACGAATATGAGTCCAATGGCTACAAAAAGCTCATGACTTGCGCATTGTGAAATACCATCTACCAGCAATTCGTACATTCGGCTATAAACAGACTTTTATGGTGGTTGGACGTACTCCATAATTGATCTAATCAGATCTCATCTTAGTCTCTTGCTAAGGCGACTATAAAATTATCATCACAACCTTTCTCGCTCTTCCAAGCGCGAAGGGATCATGTCATACACGATCTTCAAGCCTCATCCTGTTCGCTATCAAAGCACCAGGGTGATTGCTCGTGTGAGTGGGCCAATCAAAGTCTGATGACATTCACATATAAACACGGTACCTCAACAAACAAGTTGTTCATAACAATTGTTCTAACATGCAAAACAAATCCTACAAAGCCCATAGGATTAACATGTCGCATGAACAAATCTCCGCGCAAGGGCTTGGTCCATAGGTCAGTGCTCATATCGCTAGTAGGAATATGCCTTAGAACCACATGGGCTTGTGCAACTTAATCTCAAATAAAGATACACCAATATCATCTACATGCGCAGAAACTCGCAGAGGGGGAGGGTCTTGCTGAAGACTCCAGCTTTGGTTAAAAAAAGAGGGGTTTTGTTCACAAGGGGGAGTACTCTCTCCGGCCAACATAGAGAAAAATGATGCTAAACGATGAATTTCCTTCAATTTCTCTTAGTGATTCTTGTTTCAAAACAATGTAAAAAGATCATCATTTATAGTAGAATTTTATACTGGACTAGGTCCTATTTTCGTAGTGATCACATCGTTGGTACCATCTGTGGGAACAATTGAACTAAGACATTGAAGTAGACGAGGAAATATTAGTCCACATTCCATCATATGGCAGATCCCGGCTCGTTCGTGGTTGAAAATTTTGAAGGATATGTTCAAAACTCACTTATCTAAGATCTAGACGGTGGAGATCGGATTTGGATCTGAGAACTAGGGACTACTGTCTGTGAATAGTAGCACATAACTGCAACTCATCTTCGACTTATGCTAGAGGTTGAGTTCATGGCATGCTATATTTAGCTATATGCACCCCGATCTTCACGGCCATGACCTCGACCTCGATCTCCTCATCCTGGAGCCGATTGTCCTCGAGAATCTAGGCCACCTCGGCCTCGAGAACCTCATCCACCTCGACCTCGATAAGTTCAGCCTCGACCACCTTTATGTGTCTAGAAATAGACACGTTTTATGCATCTAACTGTCAATGATTAGGAATGATTTAATGGTTAACTTGATATTTATGGTTCCTAATCATACATTTTGTCATATGTAGGAAAATGTGAAGAAATCGAGCTAAAACGATGGAAGAAGGAAGATAGTTGAAGAAAAGAGGAAAAAAATCGAAATCCAAGACACATGTCACTTCTTTCTCCTTGAATTTCATCATGTTTGAGTCATGTTTTGGAAATGTTTTGGAAATGTGGTCAATAGAAAGTTGTAGAAATTTCTGTTATCTTCGCGTGGGACAGCTAATTCGTTGAATTCGGAGATGGTATGAGAAAGTTATGGCCAAAATTCTAAACAATGGTGCAGCAGACAGAAAACAGGCGCCCTAGGCACCACTTTTTGCGCCATAGACGCCTGACAGGTAAAATTTCAGCCTCCGGACAGAATCATAGGCCAAAGGCGCAACAAATCATGCGCCTATGGCGCCAAAGACTGAGAAAATATGAAAACTCGATTTTTTTACCAATTTTTTTGGAGATTTTGATATATCTCATCACCTCCCCTACCATATAACTCGAAAGTCAGATTCTATTATTCATTAGGTAGAGTATGTAGAATAATTTAGATTAGTTTTATAATTTTCTTTCAAATTTTCATAGACGGCTACAGAGATTGAAGCGAAGGCGGGATTGACAACCTTGACGAGCGGAGGTCCGATTAATTTTCTTTTCTTTTCTTTTCCTTTCTTTTTTTTGTTTGTTTTGATTATGAGTAGCTAGACTTTTAGTTCTTAGTTGAGAAATACAATACCTTGGATTTATTCATCTTGGGGAGATTCTTATGCTTTTAATTATCAATTTTGACTGAATATCAATGTTTTTCAGATTTTACTGATATGATTCTTGTTCGATTATTGGATTGACAACCTGAGAACTTGCATATTGCTAATTGGATATCAAATAAGAAATAATTGAAGAAGCAACTAAGATTGATAATTACTTATTGTTGGTGTTATTAAATTCTTAGGGAAAATAATTGACTAAATTTAAATAGACCGCATGTGTTCATTTGTTAGATTCATCACTCGCTTGTTTTGGAATTTATCATTGCATTGATCTTAACTGTTGTTGTTTTGGTTAATAATTTGATAAGGGTTAAATTAGAACACGTTGGCTAATTGACTAGGAATAAGGTAAGTGAGGAATTAGATTTCCAATGATGCATATTCAAATGAAACTGAGTCTTTTTTGAATCAATGAAAAGACGATAATATCCAAGGTAGAGTCGATCGATACCAATAATCGCTTTTAATAGTTTAATAACTGTTTTTAATTCCTTTAGTAGAATTCAATCTACACAAAACCCCATATTTTATTTTATTGTTTTGTTTTTTATTAACACAAGAATTCACACCTACTAGTGGGATGGATCCCTACTTTTGCTACTACATTTTTGTTATCAATCTTGAGGTTTGAGTGGGGTTAATTTGGGTGTACACGATAATCGCACACCAAATTTTGACGCCATTGCCGGGAAGACGTTGTATATTTTTTGTTAATATTTTCTCTCTCTCTCTCTCTCTCTCATCTCTCTCTCCTCTCTCTCTCTCTCTCTCTCTCTCTCTCTCTCTCTCTGCTACTCTTGTTGTTTATGCTTACAGATTGATTTCTGAAAACCAAATTTTATCATCGCGAATTATAGAAGCTTGAACGAATTGACCTATCTTGTGCAACAACTTAGCGCAGGGAATGGACAAATCGCATACAACTCAAGTTGGAGTGATCATCCAAACCTCAGCTATGACAATCAATGGATGAGCCCACATCCACCTTACATACAGTCCAACCTACCGCTATATATACCGCATTACCATCCATGGCCACGACAACCTCAATTCCCTATCCCTGGTGAGTCTTTCGAGGATATTGTTGCAAAACTTACTGATAGTACTTGCGATTTCAACATGAATCCAGTGCTAGCATTCAGAATTTGAGTACACAAATGGAGCAACTAGCAACATCGATCACTAGGATAGCAACACGTGCCTCAGTTATCATACCCTTCCAAACTGTGGAGAGTCCAAGGGAGCCAATGATCGCAGTCACTGCAAGGAGTGATGAAAAGGTAGAAACCCCGTGGAAGGTGGTACTGACGCCACCCCAAGCTATAAGAAGAGACAGATGTGCCACTAGAAGAAAATGAGCTTGCACATCCTGCAACTTGATAAGTGCGACTTTCACACTTTTCTATGTTTTTTCGTTATATTTGTTGTGATTCTTGAACAATATAACGTGTTTAGGTATGTACTTGCAAGATTCAGGAATTTACGTAGAAGTACGATGAAACGAAGAAAATGAGCTAAAACGATGAAAAAGGACTACTCGAGCCAAACATGTCGAAAAAGGGACAAGAAACTCAATTTGAAGAATTTCATTCAGCGATCAATCTCGAGGAAGGAGGAGATCGATCGTGTCAGCATACGCCCAAATTAACCATTCTCAAGTTAACAACAGTAAATATGCAGTAGCGTGAGTATTGATCGATCCCACAGGGAAGGATGTATTTTTCCGTGTCAATTAATAGAACAAATAATAAAAAGGGGATTTTTGAATTTGATTAACTAATACTAAGCAAGATCTATGAATTAAACTACTGAACAAGATTAATTAAGAGTGATTAAAATTATGAGAAAAGTGATTCTTGGTTTTTCAGTCGACTTTACCTTGGATTTATGTATTCAATCATCCATTATCACAAAAGATGTAATTTTTACTTGAATATTCATTAATGAGATTCAACTCTTATCTTACCTTATGCTTAGTTAAAATAGCCCAAGCGTTCTAAATTAACCCGTATCTTTATATCGATCAAAACAACAACAGTTAAGATTAATATTAACAATAGCTTTCAAATCTAGTAAGAATGATGAAACTTAGGCAACATAATCCAAGCGTCTATGTTTAATCTAGTCACGTGTTTTTTCTAAGAATTTAACAGCACCAACAACAGGCAATTATCAATCTTAGTTGCTTCAAAGGCCAAGCATTAGATTGCATGTAAAAATCATTAGATGGTCATTCTAACAATCAAACATAACATTCATGTCATGAAAATCAGAAAAACACATGACTCAACAAAATCTTGCCTATAAATACACTCCAAATCCACCACTTTCAGCAGAAAAATCGTCCAAAAAATCCTTAGAAAAATGCCAAAAGAAAATGTTAGAACCAAAAATAGGTTAAATTCATAAAATTAACCAAGCATTGCACGACATTTATAGTTATATTATATAATAATAATAATAATTATTATTATTATAAATTTAGTAAATAATAATAATAATAATAATAATAATAATATATTATTATTATTATTATTATTATTATTTATAATAATAATACAATTAATGGAAAATAATAGCATTGTCATAATTATAATAATAATAAAAATTATATATATATATATTATATTTAAAAAAGTGGAACCCGTTATTTGACGTAACGGGTTCCCAAAAAAAAAGTGGAACCCGGAAGGCAAACTGTCCTCTGCCGGCAATCAACAACTGCCTGATATATGTTCTACACATCAATGCTAACAATGCAATCAAAATTCACCATCTCCAACACAATCAAGTCCGCCTTCAGGTCGTTGCACTCAAAATAAATGAGGCAATCAGATAATACTCAGTTAGTAATCACATTCTTCCCAGTGGGTGTCGAGACCAAAAGAGGCGTGGGCACCGGAGACGGGCACATATGATATTTATCGACAAATCCAGCAGATACAAAAGAATGGAGGTACATGTATCTATCAAAATAAAAGCGGGGTAGGTAAATAGATGGCACTTACCCGCGAATCACTTCCTCTGGAGCTGCCTCAGCCTGCTCCCTCGTCTGTGCATAGACTTGTCCCTGGGGTGGTCCTACTGTCTGACCCCCAATTGTCGAGGCAAGATTGGTTGCCTTTGCTGTACTGCTCTATCAGCAAATCTTCCCCTGTTCTTCCTAAGGTCTGGCTGTCCTCATCGGTTAGAACAATTCCAAGCAATGTGCCCCATCTTGCCACAACCATAACAAGCTGAGCAATCTCGCATCAGGAGCGGTCCTCCACAATAGTAACATCTAACTTCCCTAGTTCTACTTTCTTGTGTTGGTCCCTTATTTTTTTTCTCTCTCTCTCTTTGTTTATTTATTTATTTATTTATTTCTTTCTCTCTCACTCTCTCTCTCTTTCTTTCTTTCTTTCTTCCCACTGCTACTCTTGTTTGTTCGTGCTTACAAGTCGATTTCTGAAAACCAAATTTTATCATGGCTGATTATAGAAGCATGAACGAATTGTCCTATCTTGTTCAACAACTTAGCATAGGGAATGGACAAAGCGCATACAACTCAAGTTGGAGTGATCATCCCAACCTCAGCTATGACAATCAATGGATGAGCCCACATCCACCTTACATAAAGTCCAACCTACCGCAATACATACCGCATTATCAGCCATGGACACAACAACCTCAATTCCCTATCCCTGGTGAGTCTTTGGAGGATACTGTTGCAAAACTTACTGATAGTACTTTGATATTTCAACAGGAATCCAGTGCTAGCATTCATAATTTTAGTATACAAATGGAGCAACTGGCAATATCGATCACTAGGATAGCAACACGAGCCTCAGACATTATACCCTTCCAAACTGTGGAAAATCCAAGGGAGCCAATGATTGCAGTCACCTTAAGGAGTGATGAAGAGGTAGAAACCCCGAGGAAGGTGGTACTGATGCCATCCAAGCTAGAAAAAGAAACATATGTGCAACTAGAAGAAAATGAGCTTGAACATCCTGCAACTTGATAAGTGCGATTTTCACACTTTTCTATATTTTCTCGTTATATTTACTGTGATTCTTGAACAATATAACGTGTTTAGGTATGAATTTGCAAATTTCAGGAATTTACGTAGAAGTACGAGGAAACGAAGAAAATGAGCTAAAACGATGAAAAATGATTACTCGAGCCAAACATGTCGAAAAAGGGACAAGAAACTCATTTTGAAGAATTTCATTCAGCGATCGATCTCGAGGTAGGAGGAGATTGATCGCGTGCCAGCATAAAGTTGAAGAAACAAATTTTATGTGTGACGAAGACGATCGATCGCCTACAGGTAGAAAGTGAAAAAAAATAAAATCACAGCTCGCGATCGATCGCGAGGGAAGCAACGATCGATCGCAAGATGCAAATTTCAAAAAAATCTTTCCTTCTAGAGTTTGATCCTATCAAGGACACTTCCTTTTTATGCACTCCACTTTAAATACAACCGTTTGCACGAAATTATAGGATGGAATCAGACTTTGAACCTAGGAAAAAACCTCCATCTTCCATCTCGCACCTTCACCAACATCCACCATCCACCATACCTTCAGCCTAGGATTTTGGAACAACTCCAACAAGGCGATTAAAGAGACTATCAAGAAGGAAGCAAGAGAAGGAGCGATGATCTACAACTAGAGTTGACACTGTAAGTTTATTCTTGCCTTTTGAATTTTAGTTTTGATTTGTTTTGGATTATTCATGCTTAGATTTGTTTTTGCAATTTAAATATGATGAACTAAATTTATTTATCGAGGCTATACAAACATTTGTTTTGAACCTACGATTTGATGATTATTTATTTGATTGAATCCTTATAATTCTTTGTGTATGTTTTATGATTTTAATGCTTTTGAGGATTGATCACCTTTGAATGATGTTAGTATCGTAATCGAGATCGAGAGATAATTTGAAATTATGTTGCTTATGATACCCTTGGAGACAACCAAGTGAAACGGTGATCTGTAGGATATCTTTGGGGTTGGGCCCGTCCATCTGTGGCGCTCTTTCCCTATGCCACATTGGAAATTCTTGTATAATCGATTCCAATCATACACCACCATTCATAATTATTTTTATATATATATGTTTATGTCTGTATTTATGTTGATGTATAGCAAGATCTGGTCTATATAACAATTTACCATACACATGCTATGGTCCCGAACAAATTACTATTATTATTTACCTACCGTACCCATTAATTTTTAGGGAAAATTGTACGGAAGTGCTCTTTTTGGAAACTTAATTCACTTAAGTCTTGTGAAAAAACCTTAGTGTAGAAAAAATACAAATTTGAAAAACCTTTATTCAAATAAGTCCAATTTCAAAGTTTTCAATCAATTAGGTGTCTTATTTTGACTCTTTTACCTCTCATTGGCTTGGTAAGTTGCATTCTATTCCCAAGGCTTTTGTTTAGTTTATAAAGAAGCCCCTACATAATCTTTAATTATCTTTTATATCCTTATATTTATAAAAGTTACATTTAACTTCGTCTTTTTACAAGTCCCCGTTATTTGCGATCCTTGGCACCAAATGGTATCAGAGTTTATGTTTTTTTGAAATATTAGTAATATTTTGAATATTAATTTGTAACCTATACGGAGGAGACTATTTGAGAAAAACATGGGTCCGAACGAATGTTCGAAGTGTCATTCATACATGTGGTACTTCCAAAAATTGGAAGTACTAAATCAAAAGCATATAGCAGAAGCTCGAAACTTCAACCATAAGTAGAAATTATTACGAGGAATATGATTATGCACACATGGCATAAACCATTACAAGAAACTGGAGAGGATGGCTAAGAGGCTTCATCAAGTGAACCTCAAACTACATTTCCAGTTAGCCGAGCTTCAGGATGACGATCATCCTGAACATGAGGACGTTGTTCCAGACCTCTATTATCCAACAGGGTCCGGACCAGACGATTAGGATGGAAGATCCAACCTTTCGAGAAATAGAGCCGGATTCTTCTAAGATATCCCAAGATCTTAGAGAAATCCAGAAGACAGTACAACGTTATGGATACCTACAATTCCATGTCCCTGCACAGGTCCATCACATTCAAAGTCAGATGGAAAAGATGATCAAACATCATGAGGAAATTCTTGTAAACCTTCGAGATGTTCAAACCCGAGTCAAGGAGTTGGAGTCACGGCCAAGTCCGATAGGAAGAAGACAAGGAGGGTGGTTACCACCGTCCTATGGAACAGAACCCCTTTTACAACAAAAAAAGGAAAGCAGAGGAGGTCCGTAGGCCTTTGACAGAGACTGAAAGAATGATTGCAGTCTTACGAGGAGACCATTACTTCCCACAAAGCAATGGAAAGAATCAACCTGGAAGATCTAGGTGATCTTGCTGATTCGTTTGCGGGATTAAATCTCGTAGACTTCAAAACAAATCAAGTTGGAGGCTCGGGCGAAATAGTAACCAGAACTCCACCACAAGAAAGTTTTGGGTCATACAATCCACCCGAAGGAGATCAAAGGATGCCTCATCTAGGAGATTTTTCCTAAGCATCTTTGGATCCCCCAGTTGGAACAAGGAATCATTCCCGTAGGCCAGATATACACCAAACGCCTTACAGAAAGTCTCAGTTAGATCCAATTCATCCATATGATCTAATGCTCAACATGGATATCTTGGATTTCAAAAATCGAGAAATTTTTATTGATGAATGGTCTTTAGCAATGAGAATAGCAGCATGAACGCTTGATCTAAGTAAAGAATGATTCATTATACTTCTTAAAATGAGTTTGGAAGGATCGGTCAAGATTGCATGGGAACTCGGAGCGACCTAGGTACCAAATAAGAAGTTTTAGCCGGAGAGTCCCTGAAAGATATCGGGGAAAAGATGGCAAAATTCTTTAAAGTTTGTTTCATTGGAGTAAGCTACTTCGAAGGAATGGAAGAAGAGAAGGAGAAAAAATATAAACAAGCTCTATATAGCCTGGAACTACAAAACATCTGTTATGTAGACGAGTACATCAAACTCTTCACAGAGTATAGATGGAAGGCAAAGATAGCAGAAAATGATGCAGTAGAACTGTTCTTTGCCAAAATACCGAGTTCATGGAGGGAAATGCTTATCCGGGAATATACACCTCATGCTATAGAGACGGTGTACAGGAGAATGTAAGGTAAAACTCACAGAGTGGTGCTATCAAGCAAAACTCCAAAAGAATTACAAGAAGCTTAGAGGAATCAACAAAACAGCTCGTCTCTATTGTACGAGGAATGATATCCCCACAATCATCAAAAACTACCCCCAGAGGCGGAAGATGAAAAAACACAGAAGTCACCCTTATGCCCATGGAAGTAGTTCAAGAAGATATAGGTATTCACGGAGGCCTAGGAAGTTCTGGTCAAAACAGAAAGCCAGAAGTTACAGATCAGGGCAAAGATCAGGACCAATAAGAAGTAGAACCTCGTCAACGGGTTCTAATCAAGCAAGTTCCAGTAGAGCACCAACAAAGAAAACTTTCCGACACACACATACTCGTGCAAACGAGAGTTTCAAAGATTGTAACTGTTGGACATGTGGAGCAAGAGGACATATCTCTACAGATTGTCCAGAAAACCAAAGCCGTGGAGTAAGACAGTTCGAGCATACCAAGGAGTTTGAGGATGCTGTCTATTTCCAGAATTTGGTACAGTAATATCAAATTTGAGGATATTCCCTCAGATGAAAGGATCTACGAAGAAGAGATTTATTCTGATAATGGAGGTGAATCAGAATCAGAGTAAAGGAGAGTTCCTTTAACACATGATCAGAGAAGACCCGTCAGGATTCTTCTCTCATACAACCGTTTCTCATGAAACTCTTATGGGGATCATGAAGGAAGAACCAAAGCTTCATATGTATGATGGGTTTACAATTGGAGCAATGGAAAAAGCCATGGATATGATTGGTCTTCGAAGCAGGAAGCATCAGATTATCCATAGGGTGACAACAGGTAAATTTGCAATCCCGATGAAATTCACTTGAAACCATATCGAGATGCAGTTAATGCCATACAGAGAAATCCAGCAGATTAAAAACAAGGTCAAAAGAGAAGTTGCTAATACACCCTCATGGATTCATATCGGAGCCATTAGAGTCACATCAAAGCAACATTCAAGGAAGGAATTGATTCGCCTCTCAACCTGGCGATCTTTGACAAGAGAATCGTGAACCTCAAAGATTCTTGTTGGGAGCAGTTGCAGGAAATCTGTATGCATGAAAGATGGCTTTTAACATCTATCCGAGAATTGCATGCAATATGGGCAATCGAGACTTCAAACAAGGTTCTTACTCTTCATCAAGATTTTAAAAGAAGTGATTTGATGAAAGAAGGGAACATGCCTTACTCGATCACCTACAAGGTGTCGTACGTGCTCTCGAATACTCATCATTCAGAGGTATTCTTGAGAAATGAATTCATCGAAGTCCACAGAATCTTTGAAGATTTCGCCAAAGCTGTATTGCCGGACATTATTGATATTCCGACAATAGGAGAGATTGACATACAAGATCAACCTGTTCTGAACAGAAACATGAGCCTTATGATCGAGCCAAGAAGTATGTCTTTCCAACAGGATAGGTTAATCAGTAACTATCCCTGGGAAAAATAGAAGGACGTCTTGAGTAGGATCCAGAAGATCCCTATTGTCTTCAAAACAACAGGGGTTCTAAAGTGTCCAGAAGGATGGCGCGAGGTGCAAATAATCTTCGACATTGCGGAAAAGAACAATATCTTCCCTTGCGTTGTCTTATATTATTTACCACAACCTACGGTGGGTCGATATCAAGGAAACCTCAAAATTGGCGACATTGATCTAACCATTGAAGGAACAGCAGGTATGATCCCAGAACAACTCATTCTTGGGATTAAATTTCTCGAGGAACATAAACCTTGGGAAAAATCACAAGATAAAATGTAATTCACAGTGGAAAGAAAGGGATACATAATTCGATGACCACCAGTCCACACTCAATATACATCTCAATCGGGATGTTATATGAGAAATACCGGGCAGAATATTTTGCAGCTTACATTGATTCAGGAACTGGAATATGCACTGCCAGGTGAGATATTTCCCCAAAGAAGTTGGTGATAAATTACCATCAATTGCCGAAAGAGACTTTTTCAAACAGATCCTTATTCTTAACGAAGGAGACCAGGGAGCGGAAATAATATCGGAGGAGCAGGTGGTACCCCATGGTAGAAAGTCAAAACTCCACCTATTTATTTCCATGATACATGTGCTGATATGCTGCTAGGAAACAATTTCATACTGACATTCAAGCGGTTCACTCAGGAGAATGAGACAAGGAGACTTATTTTCACAACCCTTTGTGATCATAAGATTATTGTGCAGAGACTACGGGAAGCGTTTCACAGAATATTTCCCATTAGTTTTCGCAGCAAACATGGTGATAAAGGAAAACTTCGACATCCAAAGATGAATGATCAACGAAAATTTGGAGAAGCAATCCTTCAGTATCGACAACAAGGTCCTAGTGAAAAGGATTCTCAAAATTTTGACTAGGTTAATATTATGTCTTTTAGAGAACATGATGAGGATGAAGTTACTCCAGAAACCCTGTTGCTACTGAAAAAGGCATTACAAGATAAAGTTCAACAACCTGAAGCTACACTCGAAGAGCAAATTACTCTAGAGGATGTGAAAGGAAAATTCAGAGGAACTACAACGAGGATCCACTGGCATGGTTGAATAAGTATGAGCTCATAGCTACTTTGAAGGTGAAAGCTGGAAAAGAAAATGAGTTCGTCAGATTCAACCAATCCCCATGAATATGGAAGATCGGATGGATATGCAGATAATAATTAAGGAACATCTGGACCTTAAGTTACTCTCAGCAGGTGTTTCTCCATATAACAGTCCAGGATTCATTGTTCGGAATCATGGAGAACTCAAAAGAGGAAAGCCAAGATTAGTAATCAACGACAAAAGAATCAACGACATCTTGGATTTCGATGGATATTTTACCCAAAGCAGAGAACATTTGGTAAATAGCATCAAGAATACTAAAGTGTTTTCTTAGTTCGATTGTAAATCTGGATTTTGCAATGATAAAGATGGAGGAAGCTAGCAGAAAGTTAACAACATTCTCCACACCACAATGACATTATATCTGGAATGTCATCCCAATGTGATTGGCAAACGCTCCCCAGATATTCCAAAAGAAGATGGTAATCTTTCAAGGATTACTTCAGCTTCATGTTCGTATCTATTGACGATATCCTCATTGCGTCAAGAAACATGAAAGAGCATATTACACATTTGGAAACCTTTTCAGATGTTTGCTACAAGGAAGGATTAGTGCTATCCGAAAGGAAGACAATAATTGCTACTAGACAAATCGAGTTTCTTGGGATCGTGATTGATGAATTTGGAATCATCCTTCAAAACCACATTGTTGAGAAGGTGCAGGGTTATCCAGATGATCTCAAAGATTTAAAGTAACTTCAGAGCTTTGTGGGAGTTGTTAATTTTGCTGGAATGTTTATTAATAATCTGGCAAACCACAGAGATGTGTTCAGTCTGTTGCTCAAAAAGATGTTAAATTTGAGTGGAATGAAGACCATCGACAAGCTGTCAAACAACTGAAAGAAGTTTGTATGCAATTACCCAAGCTTGTTATCCCAAACGACGAGGATGAACTGGTGTTATACACGGATGCCAGTGATCATTGGTGGGCAGCAGTCCTTATGAAAGCTACACCAGACGGAGAAATGCCATGCAGATATTGTAGCGGTCTCTTCACAGATAGCGAAGCTATCCGATGGCATATCAACGAGAAAAAATTCTTTGCAGTTCGAAAGGCCTTTAAAAAATGGCCATTATTTTTACTGGCAAAGAAACTTATCTTAAAAATAGATAATACAAGTGTTAAGTCTTTTCTGAAAAATAAAATTGAGTCTAAACCAGAAAATGCCAGACTTTTAAGATGGCAAATCGAATGTCAATATTATGATTACTGATATTGTCATTGTGAAATCTGATAAAAATTTTCTTGCAGATTTCTTAACACGAGACGGAGGGACATATTACGAATGATACCCTCAAGAGGCTGAGGCATTTGAGGGAAAATCTGGAATCCTTGATCGAGATTTTGGGACTCTTTGTCTCAATGCAGAGGTCGCAGGACGACTTCAATGAGCAGACCAAAAACTTGTTACTAATCACATACGAGCATGCTTTCGGGAACAAGAATGATTGTTTGAAGTCTTGAAGGGGCCCATCCTCCAGGTCGCATCTTCAATGGTGCAAAAAGGAGTGTTTAGAGAACGGGGCACATCTAACCCGAAGGCAAGGGATTCAAGTACTCCTGTCACAAGTGCTGTAGATGATGCATTCCTTGATGATGTACACGCTATAGCGAATGTTGAGGGTCAGGTGTTATCACAATCTGAACCTTCAAGTCAACCCAGCACCTCTGGGGTAAAAGAGGGAGAGTTGAACCTTAGGCCAATGACTGGCAATTAATGATGGTTTAGTTTCTTCGCTCATGCAGGATTACCAACACACTTGGGAGAAACTAATAACCAGACGAGGTATCGACCCAGACAAAACTATTGTTGATATCTCCGAAAAATATCCGAGGGTTTGGATGAAACCAGGTAGCCATCCAAACGAAGTTCACGAATGGTATAAGTTCGGAGCTCTTGCTTTGGTTTATAGTGTTGCACCTAGCATTCTCTGAAATCTCAAAATTATCAAAGTGGATTAGAGAAGCTGTTTACGTGACTTGGTCCAATAATCCAAATTTGGCCAGATGAGACATTTTGGAGTTGTATTTTTCAGGGCTGCTCCAGAACTAGCAAAGAAGGGTTTCATTAAGGCTTTTCATTTTATCAAGCTCAGATGACCAGACGGGAACGCCTTAAAAAATATAAGAATGGCGCTACTAGAGGGTGTACCTATCTTCGCTGGGATTATCACTGAAGATGAAGTCTCAACCAGACGTGCATGTGGTATTTGGGTTTGTCTAACAGAAATGGACAAAGTCAAATACTTATTTAAGTTCTTTCATAATTCAGCCAACAGTAGCTTGTTGCTGAATTCCATGACAGGAACATCAACGAGATTTGCCAAAGAACTCTTTGAAACAAAGGAGGAGAATTCTTTGGGAAAACAAGATTCCGACAGGAAAAGAAACTTACCGGAAATTTTGCAACATGGCACACGTTGGCCAATGGATAAATCGAATTTGTCAAGCATGCTCGGAGTAGAAATAACCAGAGTTCGCGAAGGGATTCTGATCCAAACCCGACAGATCAGAGGCAGGAAAAGACAAAAGACCTGCTGACAAGAGAACTCATTTTCCTAAAGCTCGAGGATCAGAAAACCAATAATGTAAAGATTCCCCGACAATGAAAAAAGCGTGACCATTAAAAATTAGTGCGGTAACTGTTCAACGCACTCAGACAAAAATAATTGACCACTCACGAGAAAAGTTGGCATAACCAGACAAAGATGCAAAACCACGTGAAAGTTAAGGCGCACTCACGGGCACACCTAACAATTATCAAGATTTGGATCCGAAGTTGAAGTCCAGATTCATGCCTATATAAGGGCACTCATTCAGGAAGTTAAGGACATCGAAAATTCTCCATAGTTTTTTGAGAATAAAAATTAGAGTCTCCAAGCTTTGTAATCATTCAACTTTCATAGCTTGATAATATTTTCTTTCTTTCTTTTTATAATAAGTTTGTAATATTGTTCTGTATTTCAGTTTATGTGTTCTTGAGTCAAGTCTCATCTATATGAGAGGCTAAACAAGTACGTCTCATCCCAAAATGAGACGTTTTATTGTAATAGATATTCTAAGTATTTCAAGAATAAAATAAAGGCTGTTGCCTATCTATCTCTCAGATTTCTTTAAATCTTTCTTATACCTTGCGCCCTAAGGTAGAAACAAATTAGGGCTTGTGCTGTGCGGTTCTGAAGGAATCAGATAACTTACAGACTAACCTCGCCTGAGGGGCTGATGTTGGATGGTGATGAGTCATTCGTAAAATAGTGTGGGGTAGTAATTTTCCAATTGGTGGCTTTGCAACCATCTCACTTGGTGTCGTTATGGTCAAAATGATATATTTTAGTTTGTTAAAATTTTATTGTAATACAAAAGCATGATGAGCCTGTTATTTATTTTTAACATAATTTTCAAATCGGGTTTTGAATTATAATTAGACGAACGTTATATGAACTGTGAGTATTTTGCAAAAGTATGCTTTGGATTCATCCCGAGATGACAAAAACTGAGGGATCTCATGCTCATATAATGCTACTGTTTGGTGAATATTACGATAAAAACGATGATGACTAGTATATAGATGCATATTTGTCATTTAAATATTTTCTTAGGGTTAAGAATGCAATTTTATTAAAAGTTGGTTGGACCGCGTGGACCTCTTGGATCACATTGACCATATGTGGTTATTGTTGTCATTTCAACCAAGAATGAACCTAATGAACTAAGGTTTTTTAGCTAGATTATGATGAACTAAGGTTTCAGGAAAGGGTACCGACCCGCAATTTTCTCTAATTTTTAGCATACATATTTTATTTTATAATTAAAAAAATCAGTAATATCATTAATATATAATAATGATAATAAGTAAAAAGCATTTCAAACAAGTTAATGTTGAAATTGGAGCGAAAACGTGATCTAGAAATAAATAATTACTGATAATATGTTTATAGAATATTAAATATTTGTGTGTCCAACTAGCAACAACTAAGCTTCAATCAATTCAATATATCCACCAATTTCCCCAAACTTACCTATTCTAGTACCTGAAGTCCACCAAGTAACCCCAAAGACCTAACTTTGTGTGTCCAACACAGGATTATGCATGTGACTATCAATATGCAAGAAGGTTTAAGCCAAATACCATAAAAATTTCGAAAATTATGAAGAAGTTGTATACTTGGCTTGACCTTCCTCTTTGGATGTATTTTCTCCAAATCA
The DNA here is from genome assembly GCA_907163345.1 of Haberlea rhodopensis. NCBI lineage: Eukaryota > Viridiplantae > Streptophyta > Magnoliopsida > Lamiales > Gesneriaceae > Haberlea > Haberlea rhodopensis. The sequence goes on from CAJQUN010000497.1 coordinate 279,849, forward strand.
GCTTTGAATCTCCAGATCTGTGAACAAAATCGCAATTAGACAAGATATGCAGCATATAGTGTGGGATTTTTGAGTTATTGGAAGGATTGGAAGGAAAATTGGGTGATGAGGTGAAAAGGGGCGATTTTTTTCTGTAAAAAGGAGTGTAGTATGTGCATGTGTTCTGCAGACATCGCTTTTAAAAAAAAAATTCTCGCACTCGATGGATCGAGCTCGTCCCACCGATCGATCGCCACTTGAGAATCACAATTAGAACAAAATTTTTCATTTGTCAACCTCGGGCGATCGATCGAGCAGTCCCACCGATCAATCGCCACTTCAGAAAGTTTGGCACTCATTTTATTTCAGTGCTTGATCAATCGAGCGGTCAATCGCCACCCTCAGAAAATATTTTTTTTTATTTTGCTCCATCCGCCCCACCAAAATTCGATCCACCCGTTTTCTGCATCTGAAAAGTATACACGGAATTACTCGGGAAAAAAAGTTCTTAATTTATAGTCCCAAACTGGATTTCTCTACCAAACCGCCTCATGAGTCAAAATGGACAGTGGTAGGCGAACTAGAATCATGACCATGATAGTGCTTCAGCCGCTGTCCATTGACTGTGAAGGTGCCCCTTGTTGGATCACTGATCTCGATTGCTCCGGATGGGAATACTTTTGTGATAGTGAATCGTCCATGCTATCAAGACTTCAACTTTCCTGGAAATAGTCTCAATCTGGAGTTAGAAAGCAAAACCAAATCTTCTTCTTTGAAATCACGCTGACTGAGCCTAGCATCATGCCACTTTTTGGTCTTGTCTTTGTAGATCTTTGAATTCTCATAGGCTTGGTTCCAAAACTCTTCCATTTCATTTAGTTTCAGAAGACGTTTATCACCTGCAGCAGTTAAATCAAAGTTCAGATTTTTTATTGCCCAATATGCCTTGTGTTCAAGTTCAACTTGAAGATGACTTGCTTTTCCAAAATCTAACCTATATGGTGTTGTGATGCCCGGGAATTAATGGCATAAATCCCGGTGCGGTAGTGATCCTCAAGGGATGCTAATTGTGGCAACTATGAATTAATTGCCGTGTTGAGACTCCCGGGGATTTTAAATCCTGTATTTGGAGTCGTTGGGTCCAAGGTTGAGATTGTATTTTCATCGTGGTGATAACCTTGGAATTTGGTCTTTGGTGGGATCTGGGGTCCGGAGTACTTTGTACTATCTGGTAATGTAAATTGAGGTTGGAGAGATGATTATTGAAAACAGATGATTTTTAATGAGTCATGATGTATTTTTGGAGGACTCGGGATTTTGGAGATTTGGTACTATATATACCAAGTGGACTCGGTGTTCGATTATTTGGATCTCATTTCTCTCACTCTCACCAGTGCTCCCCCATTTCCCCAACCCTTCCCTCTTTTCTCCTTTGATAAAAAGTCGATTGAGGCTCGACTTAGGAGCCGAATTTCTCGAAGATAATAAGGTATTATCCATCCCCTCGCATTTATCTTCGATTTGATAGTTTTATTGTGGTGTTTGGGAAGGATTTGAGTTGGGTTTAAGAAATTGGTTTTTAAAGATTTTTGGGTTGTTGTGTTTTGGGGTTGATTTATAGCCCCTTGTTAAGGATTTATGTTGTATGGGGTGTGGGGATTATTGTTTTGGAAAACTTTGCAAGAAAAATGCCATTTTTGGCTGATACAGGTCGAGGCGATCGATCCCTAGGGCGGGGCGATCGATCGTCGCGACGTTGGTGAAATTTTAAGGAAGATGAACAGTGAGGCGATCGACCGCCTCAAAGGATGCTATCGATCTCCATGAGGCAGTAGCCAAATACACTGAGAGGCGACCGATTGCCTAGAATGGAGCGATCGATCGCCCATGCCATTTTTGCGAGGCGATCGATCGCCTGGGAGCGATCGATCGCCAGTGCCTGTTTTTGGAGAATATTTTCGTGTTGAGTTTTCGATGCATACTTCGCCCGGGGTCTTTTAAAATGGTTAAGCGTCATAGATCGACGATATATTTGGGAATTGTGAACGTGCTTGGACACGTGGTTGCATGCTTGATATTAATTGTGAATTACTATTGTGTTTAGCACATAATTCATCGGTCATGGGACCAAGGCAAGGTTAGATTCGAACTACGGAATTATTAAGGTACGTATAACGTACGAGTATAGCCCTTATATGTAATTGCAATTGTTGAATGCATGGTACGTTATATTGCAATGAATGGATAGACATTGGAATTATATGGTGCCGCTTTTGAGCGAGCAATGATTGGGATTTTGTCGCCTTTGAGCGAACATCGGTTATGACGCCACTACTGTTGAGCATGCGTGAGAATAAAATGCCGCTATTGTAGAGCGAGCGATGAAATAGAACTATGGAACCATAAGTGAGATATATGGAATATCTGTAGTCATTGTTTAATGATTTGATATTATTGATTATGGTATCGGTATGTGGCAAACGGATTAGTTAATCAATGTAATGATTAACTGGCATTTGGGAATTTGATGGGTTCGGTTATTTTGAGAACATGAACAGCACAGGGAATCCCGGATGAGGATGATGCCATCCAGGGAATGTCTTTTAATATTCATAGTCTTTACATTGTGTAAATTATGAATTGTGATATTGTGTTTATTGGTATACTCACCCCGTGTGGGGGCTGTCTCTGTTGGGGCGGGTGAATAGGTACATTGATGGCTTGGGAGTTGAGCTCAAGCTGTGAATTGGAGGTGCTTCCAGGATCGAAGTACCAGTGACGGTATTGAGCACAGTGTTTTATACATTTGATACTCATATACTTGTTTGATGCTCGCATGTGAGCACTATTATGTGTATATTGGTTGTATAAAAAGGCAAGGGCCTTTATCTTTTCATTAATGTGATGCATGCAATTATTTAGGAATTGCAAAATGATTTGAGAACGTATTAGTGTATTACAAAGGTGCATGATATGTTAAATAAACTTGGTTGGGGAAAAGTTTGATATTAATGAAAGGATGCAAGAAATTTTATAGATGTTATTTCATGCCATAGTTGCATGTAGTTTTTTTCCCCGATAACATAATTGTATGCACCAATTGCATGGGTTAATACACTAATAATGGGTTAAGGGCACGAGAGTCCTTACAGGTGTTGTGCCAATAGGTGTTTTAAATGCAGTCCTATATGCCCATAAAGCGTCATCTAACCTTAAAGACCAATCCTTTTGTGACACATTGACAGTTGTTTTCTAAAATTCGGTTCACTTCCCTATTAGATACTTCCATATGCCCACAAGTTGTGGATGGTAAGGTGTTGTAACCTTGTGGGTGACACCATATTTGTTCAAAAGTTTTTCAAAGAGCTTATTGCAAAAGTATGACCCACCATCACCAATGATGGCTCGAGGGGTTCCAAAACAAATAAAAATGTTCTTTTTCAAAAACTGTACCACAACCCTAGCATCATTAGCGCGGGAAGCTTCAGCATCAAATAAATCACATTCAAGAATGTTGTTTAAATGCATCTCATGTCCCCTAGAAATGTTACCCATTCGTTGAAATTTATCACAAGCGGAGACGTACCTGTATGCATCTTTTAAATAAGGTAGGCCAATAAAAACCCGATTCAAGTACCTTGGCAGCAGTTTTGGTAGGACCCACGTGCCCCCTACCTCTAGGTCATGGCACTTGTAAGGCCTCGATACCTTAAACGTTCATTTAGGCATAAGAGTGCGAGTACATCAAGAAGAAATGAGGTTCTATGTTAATATCATTGGGTATTTGAGGAGTTTACAAGGTTCATATTCAAACTAATTATATTCCCAATTACGTAATAGCTAATAGTTCATCCTACTAGTTCAAAATATTCTATTCAAAATCATCATCATCCTTCAATATTGACGTAGTCGTTCCTCTCTAAGCCCAGCAATCTCTACCTTTGCCTCAATCTTCTTCGTCAAAAGTCACTACAGGAACAATCCACCATCCATGAGCAATTACATCATTCATAAACATAATCAAGAGCAATAATATAAATACTGCATAAGACGTTTATCTTGGATACTCCCTGTAATCGATTCATTTACATATTCTCTTCGATCGTCCCTGTTCCACAACTTATTTACATAATCATTAGATTATGAAGTAAGTGCTCAACTCTACAATCCATTTATATGTCATGACACATATCGATATCCACATATCCAACACAACTATTCCGGTCTTGTTATAACAGTGGTATTTTGATACCCCTCGCTTCGACATATAGCGACATTTATAATACCCATCGCTTCGACATGACAACGACATAATCATCGCTTCGACATGACAGCGGTAAGTACTATATTTCCATCACTTCAATATGACAGCGGCAGGTATCCTATTCCTCGCTCGAATATAACAACAACGCGGAACATCCAAACATACTCATACACATATCAATGTACATTGCATAATAACAAAAGCATCATTGCACCACCGATTACTCGTACGTCTTTCTATGTACCTGTTGTCGTTTCCAGAAAATATGTGATAATTGAGATTACCCCCTTCTTTATCCCTATGCTTGGGAAGGATCTACACAACCCAACAATAACATATTAGAAGCCATATTAGATCCCATTTCAAATTCCTCGAAAAAATAACAACTTTCAAAGAGGCTTGTGATTGATCGCCTAAACCTCACGATCGATCGCGTAAACTCACTACCCTTCCGTGATCGATCGTGAACAAATCAGCGGTCGATCGCCGAGCTGGTTTCTCGCCCAATTATTGGAGGGCTCCACGCGATCGATCGCGCACACGTTGGCAATCGAGCGCTGAGATATGTTCCTTCGAAAATCTTCCAATTTTCTGCATAAGTTTCCATACCATGCACATATACATGTAGAACTCCAATATCTCAACAACAATGCACCAAAACATTATACTTCATTTCTTAACATCAAGTTCCATTTTCTAACATGTAACTTCAATCTAAGTTCAAAATAGATGTAGGAAGGAAATGTTAAGCAAGAACACAAACAACACTAAAAACATCCTTTAAAACACGATTCCTTACCTCTACACTTCTTCAAATCCAAGTCATTGGGGGTGGAAGTTCAGTATCCAAGAGTTGGGAATGAATGGAGGAGGAAGAAGGAGTGTAGAGATTTTTAGGTGAAAGTGGTGTGGTGTGTGTAAGAGTGAGGATTGAGTGGTTATAACAAGCTCTTATGTCCAATCCAACTCCCATCTACCTTACCATGCTGTAGCTAGCTTAATCAGGACTTAATCAAGATGATTAGCAACGTAATAATATCAATTATATAATTAAGCCTTAATTCCCATGATCATGCATAATTATTTCCAATCCATTCCATTTCAACACATTTCATCAATCATAATTATTTTACTCAACTTCACATAAAACTCCCATTGATTAACATATAGCCAATCCATAGTCGGTTTACCTCCATATCGAGTGCAAATACAATTACGTAATTATTCCATAATTACCACAATCAAGTCATAATTCATTTAGTTATTTTCGAGTATCACATTTCTCCCACACTTATTGAATTTCGACCTCGAAATTATATGACTTACCGATACTTTCACAAAAACAAAACACAAAAACTTGCATACCAGAAAATAGTTGCGGATAGTGTTGCATCACATGTCTCTCCGTCTCCCACGTGGCCTCCTCAACACCCCTCTTTTCGCATTGAACTTTGACCATCGGTATTACTTTGTTCCGAAGTCTGTGATCTGCCCGATCCAAAATTCTAACCGGCCGTTCCACATACGATACATCTGAATCTAACTGAACTTCTGTAGGCTGTAATACATGAGATGGGACTGGTTCATACTTGCTCAACATTGACACATGGAACACATTGTGAATGCCAGATAAAGATGGTGGTAAAGCCAAACGGTAAACCAATGTGCCAATACGCTGTAAGATTTCATAAGGACCAACATATGTTGGCAATAGTTTCCCTCGCATCCCAAATCATACAACACCTCTGAATGGTGATATTTTGAGAAACACTCTGTCCCCTACCTGAAACTCTAACGGTCGTCGCTGTTTGTTAGCATAGGCATCCTGTCTGTCCTGGGCTGCTTTCATTCTTTGACGTATTACGTTTACTTTCTCTTCCATTTCCCATATTAATTCTGGCCCTCCAATTGATGTACGATCTACATCATCCCAGCATTATGGAGATCTACAACGTCGACCATATAATGTTTCAAATGGGGCCATTTGGAAGCTTGCCTGATAACTGTTATTATACGAAAACTCCACCAAGGCTTACGAATCATGCCACGTAGTATTAAACTCCAATACACAAGCTCGTAGCATATCCTCGAGTGTCTGTATGATACAGTCAGTATGACCATCTGTATGGGGATGGTATGCTATACTTAACCTTACTTCAGTTCCCATAGCCTACTGTAAGCCTTCCCAGAAGTGAGAAGTAAAACTTGGATCTCGGTCAGATACGATGGAAACTGTAATTCCATGCAACCTTACTATATCTCGAATATATAATTGGGCCATCCTTAAGTGCGTGAACGACATACTGTAAGGTATGAAGTGAGCAAGTTTCGTTAACCTATCCACGATCATCGGTATAGCATCCAATCCCGCAACAATCCGTGGCAAGTGGGTCACGAAGTCCATAGATATATATTCCCACTTCCATTTTGGCACCTCTAAACTCTTCAATTCATTTCATGGCCTCTGTCTTTCTGCTTTTACTTGCTAACAAATTAAACACTTCTTTACAAACTCGGTCACATCTCATTTCATCCGTCTTCACCAAAACTGGCTACACAGATCTTTATACATCTTTTTACTGCCCGGATGGATACTATACTTGATGTTATGAGCTCGCTGTAAAATTTCTTGGCGTAGTCTAGATTTCATAGGGACTACCCAGCGTTCACCACGTCTTAAACTGCCATCTTTTGCTATTCTGAAATTAGACGGCTGTCCTTGAGAGACCAGTGTTGCCCATCTTTGAATTTCATCATCCATCTTCTGAGTTAGCCTTATATTCTAAAAGATATTGGGTTCTGCTAATAAGGTCGATAAAAGAATAGGTGATGTAGTTACTTCAAAATCATATCCCAACTGACAGTAGGAAGTCATCAAAGCTAACAAATGTCTGATATCTTCAGCGGTGTACTTGACCTTTCGACTCAAGGAATCGACAATCAAATTAGTCCGACCCGGATTGTGCTCAATCTCATAGTCGTAATCTTTCAATAAGTGCATCCATCTCCTTTGTCTCATATTCAACTACGCTTGAGTGAATAAAAACTTCAGGCTCTTATGATCAGTAAATATGGTAAAAGATGTACCATACAAGTAATGCCGCCAAATCTTTTGTGCAAAGATGATGGCTGCCAATTCTAAATCATGAATTGGGTATCTCGTCTCATGAGGCTTTAGTTGCCTTGACGCATAGGCCACCACATGCTTATCTTGCATCAATACACAACCCAAGCTCTGAAGTGATGCATCGGTATAGAGGATAAATCTCTCATGCTCTGTGGGAATCACTAACACCGGGGCAGTTGTCAGACGGTGCTTCAAATCTTGAAAACTTTTCTCACATGCCTCTGACCAATTGAATATTACTCCCTTTTGTGTTAATTATTTCAAAGGCTTAGCAATCTTTGAAAAACCTTCGACAAAAAACCGATAATATCCCGCTAAACCCAAAAAGCTTCGAACCTCTGGTACAGATGTTGGTGCAGGCCAATCTACTACTGCTTCTATCTTCTTAGGGTCCACAGATAACCCGTCCTCTGAGATTACATGGCCAAGAAACGCAACACTATTTAACCAAAATTCACATTTGCTGAGTTTGGCATATAGTGGTTCTCCCGCAAAATCTGAAGCATGGTGCATAAACGTTGTACGTGATCTTCCTCACTCCGGGAATAGATCAAGATGTCGTCAATGAATACTATGACAAATTGATCGAGGTAAGCCTGGAATACCCAATTCATCAAACTTATGAAGACAACTGGGGCATTCGTCACTCCAAACGGCATGACTAAGGATACATAATGTCCATAGCGAGTTCGAAATGATGTCTTCTGCACATCTCCTTCCCTAACCCTTATTTGATGATATCCAGACCTTGAGTCTTTTTTCGAATAAATCATCCATACCTGCAGCTGATCAAACAGGTCATCAATACGTGGGAGGGGGGTACTTATTCATTATCGTTGCCTTGTTCAATTGTCGGTAGTCAATGCACAACCGCATTGGGCCATCCCTTTTTTTCACAAACAGAACTAGAGCACCCTAATGTGATACACTAGGACGTACGTATCCTTTGTCAAGAAGGTCCTGAAGTTGAGCCTTCAATTCCCTTAATTCTGCCGGTGCCATCCGATAGGGAGTACGAGAAATAGGAGTCATGCATGGTATTAATTCGATCTCGAATTCAACCTCGCAACCCAGAGGAAAGCTTGGAAATACATCCACAAATTCAGCGGCTACCGGTATCTCCTCAATCCTTACTTCCTTTTTCTTTCCATCAACATCAACCGCATATATCAAGTAACCTGTATGTCCACGTTCTAATAGTCATGACATTCGGACAATAGATATTAATGGGATCCTCGGACGAGACCCAAGTCCATACAACATCCACCGTTTCCCCTGCTCAGACTGAAAACGAACTGTTCGTACGGCTCAGCACATCAATCCCAATAATATAGTCAAAATCCTTCATCTCTAACACAATCAAATATACCTTTAACTTATCACCCTCCAAATAAATGAGGCAATCAGATACCACTTGGTTAGTGGTCACGTTCTCTCCCGTGGGTGTCGAGACAAGGAGAGGCGTGGGTAATAGAGATGAGCACATTTGATACTTCTTAACAAATTCAACAGAAACAAAAGAATGGGAAGCACCTGTATCTGTCAATATAAAGCCAGGGTAAGTAACTTAGGAACACTTACCCGCAATCACTACTTCTGGAGATGCCTCCGCCTGTTCCCTAGTCAAAGCAAAAACTTGGCTCGGAGGCGGCCCCGACATCTGACCTCGCGATTGTCTCGGCATATACTGTTACCTCTGTTGCACTGCCCTATCTGAGAACCTCCCTATAGTATCTTGCTGTCCTCCACGAGTAGGACATTCCCGAGCATTGTGGCCCTTTTTGCCACATTCATAACAAGCAGTGCATTCCCTCATCGAGTGAGGTCCTCCACAAAGATAGCACTTGATTTCTCCAAACCTACTTGCTTGCGTCTGTCCCCTATTTGATTGAGTGATACTTATGCGGTCTCCCATGCGACAAAAATTAGGTCATCGACCACTGAATCTAGAAGACGATGAGGCTCCTCTTGGCTTAAATTGACCGCCTTTTGGTTTCAGACTATCAGGGGTTGACCTCTATCGGGGTACTGGTGGTGGTGGTGAATCCGCATATGCACCAACTCCCAACTCTGCTAATTCAGCTCTTGAGAGAGCGTCGTCAAAGGAAGTAGGGCCATTAGTGATCACCCTGTCATATAGCTCCAGCCTCAAACCTTTCTAGAAGTGCCTCATCTTAGCTTGAGTATTAGTGGCAATGTGAGGCACAAACCTCACTAATGAGGAGTAATGAAGAGCGTTCGATACTGCCATATTGCACTGTTTCAAATTGGTGAATTCATCTTCCTTTACTTCTCGTGCAGTAGCTGAGAAATATTGGGTCAGAAACCGAGTCCTAAACAATCCTCAATTTATAACATGTCCTTGAGATTCCTGTTACATTACTGTTGTCTTCCACCACATGGACGGCTTCTTGGCAAGTTGGAACTCCGCTAATCTGATCCATGCAGACTTTGCACAAGGGGCTACTACAAAGATCTGTTCTATTCTTTCCAACCATTCTTCGGCCTTTTCCCCAGTCTCAGTCCCCTCAAACATCGGTGGCCGGTACCCAAGAATTGGGTCAAGCTCAGTTCTCCCGGTAACAACTGTTGTTCAGCAGGTTCTTGACCCACAGCTAGCGGTGGTAGAGGATTGGTATGCCCAACACTCGCATTAACACTCACCGCATCACCTATCTCAATGTTCACTGCCATGTTGTTACACAATGGTTAACAATAGAAATCTACTATCAAGTTGCATAATCTAATCCATGTTAGTTAGCAAAGCATGAATAATCAACATTATCGAGCACATCAACATAACATATACATACTCAAATAAGCATAAAATGCATGAACATGCTCATAAGTTGACACTTATCCAGTCTATCCACTAACACTACCCATCTCTCAGTCCTAGTTATCTAACCACGGCTCTGATACCACTAATGTAAGGCCTCGATACCTTAAACGTTCATTTAGGCATAAGAGTGCGAGTACATAAAGAAGAAATGAGGTTCTATGTTAATATAATTTGGAATTTGAGGAGTTTACAAGGTTCATATTCAAAATAATTACATTCCCAATACAAGAACGTAATAGCTATTAGTTCATCCTACTAATGCAAAATATTTTATTCAAAATCATCATCCTCCTTCTATATTGACGGAGTCGTTCCTCTCTAAGCCCAGCAATCTCTACCCTTGCCTCAATCTTCTTTGTCAAAAGTCCCTACAGGAACAATCTACCATCCATGAGAAATTACATCATTCATAAACATATTCAAGAGCATAATATAAATAAATGCATAAGACGTTTATCTTGGATACTCCCTGTAATCGACACATTTACATATTCTATTCGGTCGTCCCTGTTCCACAACTCATATACATAATCATTAGATTATAAATTAAGTGCTCAATTCTACAATCCATTTATATGTCATGACTTATATCGATACCACATATCAAACACAACTATTCCGGTCTTGTTATAACAACGGTATTTTGATACCCCTCGCTTCGACATATAGTGGCATTTATAATACCCCTTGCTTCGACATGACAACGTCATAATCATCGCTTCGACATGAAAGCGGCAAGTACTATATTTCCATCGCTTCAATATGACAGCGACAAGTATCCTATTCCTCGCTCGAATATAACAACAACACGGAACATCCAAAGATACTCATACACATATCAATGCACATTGCATAATAACAATAGTATAATTGCATCACCGATTGCTCGTACGTCTTTCTACGTACCTGTTGTCGTTTCCACAAAATATGTGATAATTGAGATTATCCCATTCGTTGTCCCTATGCTTGGGAAGCCATATTAGAAGCCATATTAGATCCAATTTCAAATTCCTTGAAAAAATAACAACTTTTCAAAATTTAGAGGCTCGCGATCGATCGCGTAAACTCACTACCCTTCCGCGATCGATCGCAAACAAATCGGCGATTGATCACCGAGCTGGTTTCTCGCCCAATTATTGTGCAGAAGTTGGCGATCGATCGCCAAGCTCTGTTTCAAAAATCTTCCATTTTTCTGCATAAGTTTCCATACCATGCACATATACATGTATAACTCCAATATCTCAACAACAATGCACCAAAACACCATGTTATACTTCATTTCTCAACATCAAGTTCCATTTTCTAACATGTAACTTCAATCTACGTTCAAAATAAAGGTAGGAAGGAAATGTTAAGCAAGAACACAAACAACACTAAATACATCCATTAAAACATGATTCCTTACCTCTACACATCTTCAAATCCAAGTCCTTGGGGGTGGAAGTTTAGAATCCAAGAGTTGGGAATGAATGGAGGAGGAAGGAGTGTAGAGATTTTTAGGTGAAAGTGGTGTGGTGTGTGTAAGAGTGAGGATTGATTGGTTATAACAAGCTCTTATCTCCAATCCAACTCCCATCTACCTTACCATGCATTAGCTAGCTTAATGAGGACTTAATCAAGATGCTTAGCAACATAATAATATCAAAGATATAATTAAGCCTTAATTCCCATGATCATGCATAATTATTTCCAATCCGTTCCATTTCAACACATTTCATCAATCATAATTATTTTACTCAACTTCACATAAAACTCTCATTGATTAACATATAGCCAATCCATACTTCGTTTACCTCCATATGTAAATACAATTACGTAATTATTCCATAATTACAACAATCAAGTCATAATTCCTTTAGTTATTTTCGAGTATCACAGCAGTGGCTCATGATCTTCGCCATCTCCTCCTCCGGCTCCCATCTCCTAATCATATTATCTGCACAAACCTTGAACAAAAATGGTTACTCCCACATGTAGTGCTTGACATCAGATAATTTTTTTTTCTTTTGATAAAACTTCATTTGTGGGAGGACCTAACCAGATAATTTGTTTCAGCGTACCAAGGTAGTGCAAGAACTTGAAAAAAAATTTCATCAAGAAATGTTTCGTTTATCTCATCTTTCTCAGTTTCATGACCCTCAATCTCATTATCAATCCTAGATAGGTGATCAGCTACTACGTTCTCTACTCCTTTCTTGTTTCTAATTTCTAAGTCAAACTTTTGTAACAAGAGAATCCATCGAATTAAGCGTGGCTTAGCATCTTTCTAGCAAAGAGATATTTTAATGCAGAGTGATCCGTGTAGACAACTACTTTGGACAGTCAAAGATAGGAATGAAATATACCAAAGGAAAATACTACTGCTAGAAGTTTCTTTTCAGTTGTATCATAATTTTGTTGTGCCTCATTTAAAGTTCTACTGGCATAGTAAATTGTGTGAAATACCTTGTTCTTTCGCTGTCCCAGTACCGCCCCCACTGCAGTGTCACTAGCATCACACATTAGTTCAAATGGGAGATCCCAATCAGGTGCTACCAATACAGGTGCTGCTGTTAACCACTCATTCAATGTCTCGAAAGCCTGCAAACAGTCATGAGTAAAATCATATGGTGCATCCTTAGTCAATAAATGAGATAGAGGATTTGAAATCTTGGAAAAATCTTTAATAAATCTCCTATAAAAACCTGCATGGCTTAGAAAGCTCCGAACCCACTTCACTGATACCGGTAAATGTAGTTCATGTATCACTTGAATCTTTGCTCGGTCCACTTTCATACCCTTTTGGGATATTTTATGTCCCAAGACTATTCCTTCTTGTACCATGAAGTGACACTTTTCCCAATTCAATACCAAGTTTGTCTCTTCACACCTTGTTAGTACCAAGTCAAGGTTATGTAAATAAGAAACAAAAGAATCCCTAAAGGCCGAAAAATCATCCATAAAGTGAGGACCCGTTCCTAATCAAGTGTTTAACTATCACACAATGATTATTTTTTGTAAACAACGGATTTTTTTTTAAAGTCCTGCCAACAAGCGGCTCTAAAAATTTTGGCATGATCTCCGCCCACGAGGGACATACCAGAAAAAAATGAAAAGCACAAAATCATATCCCAGTGCAGCAAGTAAATACATAATACCATAGCATGCATCATAGGCAACCAGCACATAGGCCGTACTAAAAATATTTACATCATACTATAACATGCACAATATATCTCTAGTACACATTTCATACTCAAAATATTTACATAATACCATCAGCAGGAAGTAAAACACCGAATAATCACAAATAAGCAAGACTGTACTGAAATAAACTCAAATTACATAATTATACTATCCAGGACACACCCTGGTATAATTTAACTATCCTACGACTGTGATAGAAAAAAAAAACAAGAATGTTAGCACCATGGCTATCATGAATTGGAATTTAATAGCTTCATGATTTCGAACAACTAGGATACTCCAAAACCCAACCAAAAATTCACCAAAAAGAGATTAGAGGCTAAGAACATGATTTAGCAGCCTTTACCATCACATGCAATGACTCGATCGATACATAAGCATACAAATTGAACCAGCAGTAGTGAATAGTCCAAGAACTAACATCAACCTTTCAATTGAAACCCAAAGTTTTGAATTAGAAGCTGGAAATTCGAACTAACCCTTGCGTGAACAGTAACCAGCGGCTGCATGGACATTTTCTGACGGCTCAAGGTGGCGAGAGGGGCTGAGACCGTAAGCATAACATCGGCAAGGGTGAGAGGAAAGATTTGCACAATAGAATTTGAACTAATTTATGGCCAGAAAGATGAAATCGAACAAAAACATGAAGAACCCTAAAATCGCAAACTCACCGTTCTTGGGTGAAATCCGATGAATCTCGAAGCTTTCACCTTCGATTCTTGGTGTGGAAAGTTGCACCATTGAGTGAGGAAGGTGGTGGTGGGTCGACCTCAGTGAATGGCGGCCGGACGGCGGCGTGCGCAGAACTTTTACCGGAGGAGGTCGAACGAGCGCGAGAGAGCAGCCGAGAGAAAAGGGAGGGATCGGGTTTGATGTGTGTGCATTTTCACGTTTTTGCGCATGAAAATGAGCTGAATATGCATTTTAATAAATGTATTTCCAGTCTAGTAATAAACATCGGAGTGTCGCCGGTGTACCAATACATTAATTTTTATAGTCAACAATTGTGATTTATGTCAACTATTATCACACAAAATTTAAATCTTCATTTTAATCAAATATTTTAAAAATATTATCGGAATTATTTTACCAAGTAAAAAATATATCATGTTCCGATTAAATTATCGATTGACATTTATATTGTCAACTTCACATTTAATTATTTAATTCCCAAATTAATTATTAATAAATTCCCAAAATATATTTACTTAACAGTAATCAAATATCGGGGCCTTACACTTCTCCTCCACTTAAACAGATTTTGTCCTCGAAATCTCAAACACAGATCCAGATCAATGCTGAAAACAGCATATGGATCAGAATACACAACAGGATATATCGAATACAATGGTATATGTATATATCCTTACGATCCAAAATGAAAACTAGATGGTTAACACGAATGATCAAGCCCAATCTCATCAGGCTGAAAGACGTGATAGATTCAAGTAATATATATTCACAATATAGCACAAGAACAAAATACATCGCGGGTGACCGATACAGCTGGTGACATTGCCAATCTATAGGCAAGATTTCCAACTCAATCTTAGATCTTGTACAGTCAACATAACAAGGTGAAAATTTGCCTTGCATGCCAAAACGATTAGTGTCTCTAACGGAGAAATTTCCAGAAACATACGATCTCTCATCTGAAATTCTATGGGTCATCTTCGTTTAAAAGCATAAATTGCTTGACGATCCTGGGCAGCCATCATTCGCTAACTGAACAACTGGATCTTATCTTTTGTTTCTCGTATTATATCAGGTCCAGTCAACTGGTTTTTCACCATTTTCTTTCCAGGATAGAGACGATCTTCAACGTCTCTCCTAAAAGATTTCAAAAGATGTCGAATCCTAAGCTCTCGTTTGGTAGTTATGAATATAGGAAATTTGATTAACGACAAAGCTTCATGCCCTCCAAAGTTAAAATCACTAGCCACATTACGTAATATCCTCAATAAACAACGGTCATATTCATAAAAAGATAAGTCCGCTCGTAACGAAAGAGAAGTGCAGACTTAGGAAGCAGATCAATAATGATAAAACAACATCACAGTCTCTGGGTGATCGAGGAATACGGGTTACAAAATCCATAGCCTTATGTTCTCAATCCCATTGGGGACATTCAAGGCCATGAAGTAACCTCCGAGTTGTATTCATTCATTTTAACGTGTTGAAAACCTCAACATTTGACAATGCATCAGTAACATCTTATCGCATATACTCCATCAGAATTGAGGTCTCAGAGTCATATGCATCTTTCATCTTCAGGGATTATATTGTCTTCAAAAATATGTACTTCACTGGTAAGTACAGAGGTCAAATCAAAATTATCAGGAATGAATTATCAACTATTCAGTCGTAAAAACTATCCGAAAAATATCTGAAAGCTAAAAGGATATCCTGAAGATACGATTGCTAAAGATTTCTGAGTTTGATCATCTATTCGTTAGGCTTCTATGATTTTAGAAATCAATGCCGGCTCAACTTTAAATGCTGAGACAATGATAGAATTTCTGGTATGATTGAAAAGCTCAGTCAGATGTATAAATATCAGCATGTACATGGTGCTACGAACATAAGCTAGAATAGACTCGTGGACTTTACGACCGAGGACAGCCTTAGCGACAATCATTCGTCTAGGATGATATTGAGCTTCACCATCGTAATCCTTCAAAATATTCATCAACCTGTGTTGTCTTGTATTCAGATCGGATTGAAAGAATAGATATTCTAAGTTCTTGTGGTGCGAATAAAACAAATTTTCCCCCATATAAATAATGACATCAATTTTCTGAAAAACTAGAAGTGGTACAGACCCAGACCTGGAGATCGCACTACTGTAGTGTTGAACACGAACTTGTGCTCGGAACTATTAGGAATCTCAGGTTAACTGAAGTGATAATTTGGGTCTATTAAAGAATAGAATTTGCATGGACTTGAGTATTAATTAGTTTAGACTCCGTGCACTGGTGGTAAAGTTTTGAGAAAAGTTTAAAACTGGTAAAACTTTCGAAGATACTTCCAATGAGATTTGTAAGCATACAGATAAAGAGACTTTGACTCGGTATTGAATTTAAACGACTGAAATGATTGTCTTATTTTAAGGATTTACCTGATTCATTATTATAGGACAATTCTGTCCGTCTACTAAAAGATCTGCACTCTGAATGGTATCAGGTGTCAATCCAAAACCAAGATCTATCTAACTCTATCTTGTGTAATCGACATGTGATTATGTCATACGAGTCTTCTAATTCTTGAACTTTTCTTGAACTCGATGAGTCGAATCTTTTGATAAATTCTAATCGAATTGTAATTATTTCAAGATGAAACTAGGATGTGTTGAATATCTGTAACAAATATCTCAGATTCCTTACGTGAAATAATTTTGATCAATCCATCCAGCCTGAATGTGGATTGCACAGGATGTGAATCTTTCCATCGTGTGATTTTAACGGGATACTCCTATTGACTTTTCCTAGTGATAGCGAATAAAATGATTATATCACATCTCTTAGACGATTAACTCAAACGAGTTAGATATTTCTCTGATCAGACGAGCGTAAGTTCTGTGCTTGGACTAACCACCGAATCTGTGGTTGTCATTCCCTATGTCACCAAAGCAAATATGACGTATCTGTAATCGATATCTCTGTTTCCTATCAGGAAATGAATATGTATGCCAAGCTATCCAAATGGAAATTTTGGATGATCGAAGTGATACTCTTTGGCCATGTCATTTCTCGATGTAGCATTTCTGTTGTTTCAAATAAGGTCAAAGTTGTGTTAAACTGGCTAAGACCTACCAATGTTCATGAGGTTCGATGTTTTGTGGTTTAGCGGGATTCCAAATGTCGATTTTATCGAAAGGTTTTGTTTTTGAAAAATGGCTAAACCTATCAAATGCTGTGAGGACCCGTTCCTAATCAAGTGTTTAATTATCACACAATGATTATTTATTTGTAAACAGAGGAAGATTTTTTGTTTTTTTTCAAAGTCCTGCCAACAAGTGGCTCTAAAAATTTCGGCATGACCTCCGACCACGAGGAACATACTAGAAAAAAATGAAAAGCACAAAATCATATCCAGTGCAGCAAGTAAATGCATAATACCATAGCATGCATCATAGACACCCATCACATAAACCGTACTAAAAATATTTACATTATACCATAGCATGCACAATATATCTCCAGCACACATTTCATACTCAAAATATTTACATAATACCATCAGCAGGAAGTAAAACACCGAATAATCACAAATAAGCCAGACTTGACTGAAATAAACTCAAACTACATAATTATACTATCCAGGACACACCCTGGTAAAATTTAACTATCATACGACTGGGATAGACAAAAGAAAACAACCTCGGGTAAGACTACCAGCGAGTATTCCCTCTTTGGGATCCTGGTCACCTGTAATACCTGCCATTGCCTACACACAAAGACAACAACAGCCCCTACGGTGAGCCAAAGCCCAATATGAAACTACCAATTAATTACAACATGTATCTATAAAATCTGATAGATGATGCAATGCAATGCAAAGGCAATGTAATGCAATGCATGTCAGGTACAAGGAATCGAATCTCAAGATACCAAATTATCGGAATCCAAGGAAAGGTATCATCAATCAATAACAAGCTCGAGCAGAGGGTAACTCACACACACTCTGCGCTAGGAGAATCATCCTGTGATGTGCTCATTATCCCTCGTGTCTAGGTCCGATAGCAACGCGCGTGACTATAGTCTATACTTACACTGCCTATCATCGTCGTGCCCGTCGTCCCGACACTCAGAGTAAATCAACTTAGTTCATCAAGGATATCAAAGAAATGGATAGATCAATATGATATGCCCATCAATCATCTGTGCATAATATGACATATGTAACTCAATATGTCATGCAATCTCATGTGTATGTCATATATCGATGTATTTTTATCAAAATGATGTGTGTTAACAAAACATTTATTTTCATACATCGATATGCCAATTATAAATGCAATGAATACTCATAATTCAATTAAACTCACATAGCCAAGTAATTTCACATAATTCATGTAAGTTCAGCAAATCATGTATTAAATAATATAGATACATGTCGTATGTTACCGATCGCAACATACCTTATGTCTTTTTGTTTCCTTTTTGATTTGAAGCTTTAATGTCACTTGTTACTCTACATAATTTGTATAGGACAAAACATACATTCGATGTCAAGAAAGGATTCGTAATATTATTAAATATGTAAATCTTCATTAAAATCTTAATACCTTGTTTCTAACTCATTGATCAAGTCAATTATAGAGCATATACTAGTTGGGAATAAAATTATACATCTTTAAACATTGTTTATTCTTCTTTCAATCAAAGTAATATTCAGCTCTCCAATTAAGTAATACTTTTACAGTGTATCTTTAAGCCATGTATTCCCAAATAATTCCATCCCTTGGTAACCTAATAACAATTTTACTTGTATTTACTCAATATATATCATAGTAGCTTCGCTCATATTCATTACAAATGGAGTTATAAATATTAATGATTTGACCACCATCAATCGCTTCATGACCAGAGGGAATACTTATTTTCCACGTATACTTTATCAAATTCTTTTGTTCAATTCACTCAACAGTAGATATCTAATTCATTTACAACAAGAAATTCAAATCATAGCCATGGTACATAGCTAAAAACAGAAGATTTTCGGGTCATCTTTATATTTCTAGTTTAAGTATCACTAACAAATTATAGGTAATTGTTAACCAAGAACGTTAGCACCATGGCTATCATGAATTGTAATTTAATAGCTTCATGATTTCGAACAGCTAGGATACTCCAAAACCCAACAACAAATTCACCATAAAGAGATTAGAGGCTAAGAACCTGATTTAGCAGCCTTCACCATCACATGCAATGACTCGATCGATACATAAACATACAAATTGAACCAACAATAGTGAATAATCCAAGAACTAACATCAACCTTTCAATTGAAACCCAAAGTTTTGAATTAGAAGCTGGAAATTCGAACTAACCCTTGCGTGAACAGTAACCAGCGGCTGCATGGACATTTTTCGACGACTCACGGCGGCGAGAGGGGCTGAGACCGGAAGCAAGACATCGGCATGGGTGAGGGGAAGTATTTGCACAATAGAATTTGAACTAATTTATGGTCAGAAAGATGAAATCGAACAAAAACACGAAGAACCCTAAAATCGCAAGCTCACCGTTCTTGGGTGAAATCTGACGAATCTCGAAGATTTCACTGTCGATTCTTGGAGAGGAAAGTTGCGCCATTGAGTGAGGAAGGTGGTGGTGGGTCGAACTCGATGAATGGCGGCCGGACTGCGGCGTGCAAAGGGCTTTTACCGTAGGAGATCGAACGAGCGCGAGAGAGCAGCCGAGAGAAAATGGTAAATTAGTCCCTGACAACAACGCCAAAAACTTGATTGCGATTTATTTAATAGTAAAATTCTAGTTTAGCTCGATTATACTGCAAGTGCACGGTTGTCAAGTTTTAGTATAGTAGATGAAAACTACGAGTGACGAACCCACGAGGACTATAAAATAAGTACCGAACTTATTTAGCTTAACTATATTTAACCTTCAAATATTTAATGAGAATTATACTAAATTGACTATGATGCAATATCTAACCCAACAAGTAGTAAATAGTGTAGAGAATCAGTAGAAATAATTGCTAAGACTTCGGTTCACCCATGTAATATCCCATAATTCGCCTTTTAGTTAAGATTTAGATTCATACTTTCTAAGGTGATGAGTTTTCCTAATGCATTTGTTATACTATGGTCAAGCTATAACGAGTCTAATATTTGTAAGGCCCCATTACTAATTAAACAAGATTAACCTCGAAGTTAGTAAACCCGGGTGATTAAAAGCTGAGAATTCGAAGTGAGGTGTTCCGGATCATAACACCTTATTTTTAATCAAGATAAAATATATCAAAATTATACCAAATGGTATACAAATTTCGGCCATCACCTTAACATATAGATGTTAAATCACCATTATGGAACACATGTGAGTGGTAGCACAAAAAACTATTAAAAAAATCCCCACTTTGGGCATTGCTTCTCACGCCCCATTACCAACTTTTCAAGCATAAAAATGTCATCTTCCTCCTCAAAATAATCACTTTTGTCCCCAAAATTTTGAACTCCTCCTAAATTAGAGAGAAAATTTTGGGAAAAACCTCAATGCAATTGGAGTTCTAGCATGATATGAAGGAGATACCTCTTTTTCTTCAAGAATTGGAGGACTAGGAGTTTGGGAGGTGGCTTGATTGTGGAATTCTTGAGACTTCAAGGCTATGTTTCTGTTTTAAACTAAATTCAGTTGGATTTTGTTGAATTGAGTCTGAAATCTAGGAAGATACATGAAAATGTTGATTTCATTTTGTTAAAATAGAATCTGCAGATTTTGATGTTTGAATTTGACCTTGAGCAAAAGCTAAAAGTTGTAGATCTTTGAATTTTATGCAGTTTAAAAAAATGAAGGATGCGATTTGGATCTCCGAAGTAAAAGTTATGTCAATTTTACTTTAAGTGCTCATTTTTGACTATGCATGTTCATGCATATTGCATGCAGACTGTGTTTTGAGTTTCAGGGGTACTGACCTCCTTTGTGG
Source organism: Haberlea rhodopensis (assembly GCA_907163345.1). Taxonomy (NCBI): domain Eukaryota; kingdom Viridiplantae; phylum Streptophyta; class Magnoliopsida; order Lamiales; family Gesneriaceae; genus Haberlea; species Haberlea rhodopensis. The sequence goes on from CAJQUN010000497.1 coordinate 300,912, forward strand.
GGACTGTCATGTCTTTTGTTGTTCGGGCATGACATGATTTACAGGAGGACGTGGTGATGATGCTTACGGTGACGCATCGAGAGATAACCGAGCTCCCTGATGAGCGAGCTCAAGTTATGTATGATTTTTCATTTCCCAGTAATATTATATCACTTTTAAACAAAATAAATTTACCAGGGTATGCCCCGTGTATGTTGTACTTGGGATATGATATTTTCGAGACTTTGTGGTGATGTTGAATAACGATTGCTTTATTATTTGCAAATGAAAGGCCTAATTGGAATTATATATTTGATATCAATATATATGTATCACTTAAAAACGAAAAATTTTTAGGGCCATTTAATAAGAAATTTGAAATTATTCTTCCGCTGTTTATGTTAATTAATCACTCTGTGATAATTAAACATCCGATTAGGATTGGGCCCTCACATTTGAATTTCATTATGTCTTGAATTTGTAGGTATCGAATTATAGGAGAACTTCCTATAAAACCTTGTATGCTATTCTTATTAGGCATTAATTCCGAATCTTGAGAATGGTACCTGGAGCTAGAGGTCGTAAGGGCAACGGTGTGATGCATGAATCTGCATCTAATACTCATCAACATGATGATGTCGAGAACTTAGCTCAACATGTTTAAGAGTTGGATATGGAGTCGTAGTAGCCAGTTTCCAGAATATGCGTCCATCGAGATTCAATGGAATAGACTCTGGAGAAAAAGCTGAATCGTGGATCCATGAGATGGACTATTTATTTGACCTTGTCAATTACGCACCATCCATACTATTGAAGTTAACAGTATACCAGTTGAAAGATAGAGCCCAACTGTGGTGGGAAAGCCGCAGAAAAGGATTGATTGAGGCTGGAATTACTATAACTTGGGAAGTATTCCAAACGAGATTCTTGGAAAAATATTCCCCTCCATCCTACTATACTAGGAAGCTGAATTCAACAATTTGATTCAAGGAAATTTGTTTGTGGCCGAGTATGCATCGCAGTGCACTTTTAAGCAATGTGCCTTATGTTGCGACTAATTCCAGAGTGATGTTTACTAGATTCGTAGATGGACTGCATCCTTCCATCTATACTTTTGTGACTTCTGGGAATATCACTACATATCCTGAGGCGGTTGAGAGAGCCAAGAGGCTGAGATTGGATTGAGTACGGGAGGTGTTCAGTTTATTCCACAGTTACCTTAGGGAACTATATCATCTCCACTGGGTCCTTTCCAGCAGCATCCTCCACCCGCCAGTAGCAGACAAAGACACATCAGTTTCATAAGCAACAAGAATTTCAAGAAATTTAAAACCAGCTCATCAAGCTCCAGTGGTTCGTGAGGTTTTGGAGGAGTACCGCCTTCTGGTGTTCCTTGTGCATTTTGTGGAGGCAAACATCCCACTGACCAGTGTTTAGGAGTGAAAGGAACTTATCACAGTTGTGGGCAGAGAGGACATTATGCACGAGCATGTCCGTTGCATAATCAGGGACCATTGCAGCCACAACAGCTAATGCCTCATGCTAGGGGTAATTTCCAGGGTGGTTCTTAGTTTAGACCTGCACAGTCATATTAGCAGTGGAGCTACCCGCAAGTTAGGGGTACTTCTCCACCTACTTTTTTGGGTCCCCAGAAAGATGAGTTTATTCTTTGACCGAGGATCAAGCCAGGGAGGCGCCTGGAGGTGTGATTGCAGGTACCTATATTATTTCTGGTAATACTTCATGAGTTTTGTTTGATACAGGAGCATCACATTCATTCATTTCAGTTAGATTTGTTGATGAACATAATCTTGAAACTACATCACTTCATGAAACTTCTACTGTATCTACACCAGCTGGTAGGATTATTCTATCTAGTTGTGTTGTGTTGAACTGCATACTACAGTTTTAAGAGAGTATTATGATCACCAATTTGATGGTTTTACCTATGAACGACTTCGACTGTATTATTGGTATGGATATCTCACAAATTATTGAGATACTGTTGATTGTTTTAAGGGTGTGGTCCGATTTTGACCTTATCCTGGCCCCAAATGGAATTCCCATGGCTGAGGATCGCAAGCTAAAATACCGTTAGTATCGGCAATGAAAATGTTCAGATTGTTATCCTTAGGAAATGAGGGATATATCATTCATGCGATTATTGGAACAAAGATGGAGCCGCAATTGTCAGACATCCCGGTGGTAAGGGAGTTTGCAGACGTGTTTCCAGATGAAATTTTGGGTTTTCCACCGGAGAGGGAGATTGATTATAGCATTGAGTTGATGCCTAGTACCGCACCAATTTCCAAACACCTTATAGAATGGCACCAGCATAACTCAAAGAATTGAAAGAGCAATTGCAGGAACTTCTTGACAAAGATTATATACGACCGAGTATGTCACATTGGGGAGCACCTGTACTTTTCGTAAAGAAGAAAACTTGTACAATGAGAATGTGTATCGATTATAGACAACTCAATAGTGTTACTGTCAAGAATAAATATCCGTTACCCAGAATCGATGATTTGTTTGACCAGCTTCGGTCTATTCCAAAATTGATTTGCGATCAGGATATCATCAACTTCGAGTTCGGGATGGGGATATTCCGAAGACGACTTTTTGAACTAGATATGGACATTTCGAATTCCTGGTAATGCCTTTTGGTCTGACGAACGCACCAGCTGTATTTATGGATATGATGAATAGAGTATTCAGACATTTAATGGATCGAATTGTTATTGTATTCATTGATGATATCTTGGTATACTTAAAAACCAAGAAAGAACACAAAGAACACTTACAGTTAGTGCTCCAGACTCTTAGTAAAGTCCAATTATATGCAAAACTATCGAAATGCGAATTTTGGCTGGATCGAGTCATGTTTTTGGGACATGTGATATCTGTACAAGGAGTCTCTATAGATCCAAGTAAAGTGGAAGCGGTGTTAAATTGACCAAGACCAACAAATGTGCCGGAGATCCGAAGTTTTATGGGTTTGGCAGGCTATTACATTCGTTTTATTGAGGGATTTTCTCAAATAGCCAACCCTATCACCCAGTTGACCAAGAAAAATCAGAGTTTCATCTGGTCAGATGATTGTGAAAGTAGTTTTCAAGAGTTGAAGCAGAAATTGACTACAACTCCAATATTGGCTTTGCCATCTGGATCAGGAGGATTTGTAGTTTGTGCAGATGCATCAATTAAAGAATTGGGTTGTGTACTCATGCAACAAGGTAAGGTGATCGCTTATGCATCAAGACAATCAAAACCTCATGAGATACGATATCCTGTTCATGACCTTGAGTTGGCCGCCATCATTTTTGCTTTGAAGATATGTCGCCATTACCTTTATGGGGAGCAATTTGTTATCTACTCTGACCACAAGAGTTTGAAGTATATATTCACTCAGTCAGAATTAAACATGAGACAAAGAAGATGGTTGGATTTGCTGAAAGATTTTGACTGTGAAATACAGTATCAACCAGGAAAGATGAATCATGTAGCAGATGCGTTGAGCCTGAAAGTTCAAAATGCTATGATAGCATCCATTCATATATGGTAAGAGTATGATGAGTTGTGTTCTTCAGGATGGACATATCAACCACAAAAGTATTATTTCGTTGTGTGTGCTTTGCAAGCTGAGCCACAAATTATCTTGAGGATCAGAAATGCTCGACAGATCCTTTTATACATCATTTGAAAGAGCTGGTAATGTCAAATCAACCTACGAGATTTAGCATATCATCAGATGGTTGGTTGCAAGTGGATAAAAGGTTGGTGATACCAAACCTTGTGGAATTAAAGGAGGCTCTATTCCAAGAAGCTCACTGAAGTCATTTTAGTGTCCATCCAGGAAGCCGAAAAATGTACCATACTTTGAGACCACATTTCTGGTGGAAAGGTATGAAGAAAGACATTGCTGATTTTGTGTCGAAATGTTTGACTTGTCAACAAGCCAAGGCAGAGAGAATGAGACCTGGTGGTTTAGTTTCGAGTTACCCCAATGGAATTGGGAGTATATTGCGATGGATTTCGTGACCCATTTACCTAGATCAAACAGAGGGTGTGATGAAATTTGGGTTATAGTCGACCGATTGTCCAAGTCGGCACACTTTATTCCATTTGATCGTACCTACTCCTATAAGAAAATGGCACTACTATATGTGGATAATGTAGTTTGGATGCATGGAGTTCCAGTTTCTAGTGTTTCGGACAGAGATCCAAGATTTGTTTCCAAGTTTTGGAGCAGTTTCCAAAGTGCCATGGGTACCAGATTGGCAATGAGTACTGCCTACCATCCCCAGATAGACGGACAAACTGAAAGAACTATTCAGATATTAGAAGATATGTTGGGTTCTGTAGTGATGGATTTGGTTGAAATTGGCAAGAATCACTATCACTAGTGGAATTCTCCTACAATAACAGTTTCCAAACAACTATCGGGATGGCTCCATTTGAGGCTTTATATGGCAAGAAGTGCCGAACACCGGTATGTTGTGATGAAAGTGGAGAAAAGCAATTGTCCCACCTAATTTGTTGATGAGATGCAAGGAAAAGTAGAATTGATCCAAAACGTATGAAGGCATCTCAAGATAGGCAAGCCAGTTGTGGGGCCCTACTCTTACTGGTAAGTATAATAATTAAATATAAATTACCGATTAAACAGCGGAAAACATGTACTAAAAAAATACAAAATTTCTCGTCTAGTCCATATATTAAAGTTACGAGTACATCGGAACTTCATATGACATACATATCCAAATGTGTATATATATATATATATGTGTGTGTGTGTATATATATATATATATATGTAGACATATGCATCATAAGGTATGCATCATAAGGTCAGGTGCTGTCATGGAGGAGGTATAGGCTCCATGTGACGTGCACAGGATGGAGAAAATGTGGGGCTCAACTCCATCCTCAATCAAAACTCCTGGATAATTGTACATTATTTCTTCAACAACTAGGCAGACAATCCCTATGTACAGATTGCTGAAACTAGTGACTTTCGTGCCTGGTCCTTCTATCAATACCATCTGTAAGGACCCTAGTTCCTTAAGTGTGGATTAAGGCGTAAATAGAGCTAACATACATATAATAGAGTATAAAGTTCGTGTTGATGCCTTGAGCTGTTAAGATTATAGTGCCAAAATAAAATTTCCAAAAGAGATTAATTACATTCCCATCCGATTGAATGTTAATCCTAAAGCTTTACACTACTCCTAGAGTAGAGACTATACAAAAGAATTAAGCCTGCTTTACCAAGAGCACTCCTCACAAGCTCACCGCATCAACCCGCCTTAGCCCTTCCGCCCAAAAGTACCTACAGGAAACAACCCCAAAACCATGAGCATGTAACAAACCATATTCACAATAATATGATTAATTTAGAAATGCATAAACCGTAAATACGAATCACTTCCTGTATTTAATACATTTAATGCTCCCTTTGGTTGTTCATGTATCACAATCAATCCAACAGATTATAACACCAATATGTATGTCATGACATGAATCCATTCCATATATACCGTGTTCAATTTCCAAGTCTTATTATATCAGTGGTATAATACCCCTCACGTTAACATGACAGCGGAAATACCCCTCGCTTAGACAATACCAGCGGCACTAATATCCCTCGCTATAATATGGCAGCGGTCGTGTTCTTCGCTTCATATTAGCGGCAATTATTCTCTCATCGCTACGGTATGACAGCGGCAAGTATTCACATCACTACGCCACTGGCGGTAAGTATTCTCCATCACTGGAATATAATCTCGACTCACAATCACATGCACCAATGCATCCAATATACACATGCAACAATAATGCATAACCAAACCATGTATGCAACCATGATGCATAACCAAGACCATGTATGCAACCATAATGCATAATCAAATCCATGTATGCAACCATAATGCATAACCAATTCAATGCGTAAAAATACATTTTACCGTCCGATGCCCGTACGTCTCACTACGTACCTTTCTTCCAAAAGTGGAGATGTCGTGGGACTTTATCTCCTTTGTTGTGTGGCTACCTGGGATGGTTCTACACAATCATACAAACCAATATTAGAAGCCAATTTATGAACCAATACCAAAAATCCCATTAAAATAGCCAAAAACCCAAAACATCACATTTTTTAGACTCGCGATCTATCGGCCCTTACGCTCGATCGATCGCGAGCTGACCACCCAGCGCCCAACGCCTTGCTTCCCATCTCGATCGATGAGACGTCCACACCGATCAATCACGAAGTCGCCTCGATCGATCAGGAGTTCTTCTCGATCGATTGAGAAGATCGAAATGTTCCCATCCGCAGCCGAGCTTGATCGATCGAAAGCCATGCTCGATCGATCGAGAAGCTCTGTAAATGCGAGAAATCGCCATTTTCATGTACAGAACTCCACCAACCCACATAAAACTCAAAACACTTCAACCCAAAACATCAAAAACACCAATATTACTCCAAAACAACCATCAATAATACATACTCCAAAACCCATCATAAAACACCATATACTCAAACTCAAACCCAAACCATTTTTGAACCCCTAAGACAAACCCATTTCAAACACAAAACATAATAAACTAACCAAGGAAGGATTCATACCACCATTAGGCTTCAAATCTCAACAAGAATTTAAGCAACCTAGATTTTTGGAAATCTCCTCCTCTTCCTTGTTTTTGACCGATAAAAAGGGGTTTTGGGGATAGGGTGGGGAGTGATATGAGAGATGTGAGTGATTGAAGAGTAAAAGAAGGGGGTAGTGGGTATAGGGTTGATTAAACATGTCCCGGTATTTAGCATGATGTATAAAATATCCTAACATGATATTTTAAAAAGCATTTTCCAGAAATGCACCAAAACTTCAATTAAATACATGCTTTACATAAAATAATCATTACCCACCACAATAAACCATACCAACACCCAAATTCCCAACATGCATCACATGCACCCCGAAATGCATTACCAGGTCACGCCCACCATGTCACTAAGCATTTCAGCATATTAATTAATTCTAACACTAAATTAATTAACACCATAATAATCGCATAAACATAATTAATGCCCAAATGCATATAATTATTTCGGGGATATCACATCATCAGTGTCATCTTTTCCTGATTACCATCCACACACAAAACGGTAACCGCCCCGAGGGGGTGAATAATAACCCAGTATGATATGATTAAAATAAAAACAACATGTACTGTAGTGAATGATATATGGATGCCATGCATGATCAAGGTCAATACGCATAGGAAAATTGGAATAGCAAAAACTACACAATCAGTAAATGTAGTACATAAATGGCTCGAGCAACAAGCAAGGCTCAGCTACACTGTCGTAGCGACCACTTCCCCGCCAGTCAACTACCGTGTGCCGGTCAGCTTGCTAGGGACTACATACATACTGCGTCTTATCGGCCTACAACATCTCTCGGACTAGTCGCAGCTCCGTATCATCCCAACAAAACACCTCGAATATCAAAATAGTCATCAAGTGGAAATCGAGGCTCAATATGTAATGTAATATCATGTTATGCATCGATGCTATATATATTGAAAAATACATGTGTAAAATAGATTTTACTTTTCACGCATCGATATTTATGAAATGTCACAAATAATCCATGTAGACAATTAAATGCTATATAAACCATATTCAACGTATATCAAATGCTATGGATACCTGTTGTATTTTATTTGATCGTAACATACCTTTTTAGTAGCTAATTTGGTGGTAAGACTGATTATCTTCTTGCAAAGAGTAATTATACTACAATATTAATAGAAAACACTTATTAAAGCCACGTAAAAGTCAAACACGTTGCATGACTTGAACATGATAGCGTAAAACCTAGATTTTAATATTTGTTCGAGTTAGTCAAATATCATTTAAATTTGTTTTAAGTCAATTCTTTCACTTTATTAAATAATCAAGACACCTAAATTTTATTTCGAGAATTTTCTAAAGTTCTAAAAATTGACGTAAAAACACATGTTCATCGACATTTATTTCTTATTCACCATAAACTTGCTTCAAGCCTTATCCTACTCTAACTAAATTTAAACCGTACTTAATCACAAAACTTCCAGAGAGATATGGAATTGAGTGTACTTTAATTAACATATAACTAGCTCATGAGTTAATATTTTATTCGAGTCATGTCCTTTAAAACAACACAAGTCCAAATTCATAATTCCAAAGGAGCCATAACTGAAGCAAGCATGACTGATTCAGTCTATGTTTCCATCTTCCAGTCTAAATTTATGGTTCAAAATATTATAGCTCTGGTTTAAGTCATAAGCGTAGTTTAAAATGTTAAGATCAAATCATTAATTGTTGTGCAAACCTGACAATAGAATACGAAATAAAAACCTTATCTGACCAAAATTTATATCTATGAACCAATGGTGAACAAAAATAAAAATTCACATAAGCTGATAGTTACCTAGTTTTCTGTAATAGCGAGGAGAAAGATTACTGTGATGGTTTATTTCTCCGTCATCCCCTTTTATACTAGCTCATAATGATTGCCTACGATAATACACTATATTCACGTGACTCATTTTGGCAAGATTGGTGTTTGTGAAAAAGTGACTAATGTCTTACTTAATAGATAATATAAACTATTTAGTATTTTATTGTTTTAATATTATACACACATACTATATTTAGTATGCTATATTTTGTTTTTATCGAGAGATTTGTATTATATTAGTATATATATCATACATATGTTCATGTACTAAGATGACTAATACTCGTAGGATACTTTTCGGGCCTTACACCAGTTATGCCAACAAAAGAAGAAGACCATTAGAGTTTCAAGTTGGGGATATAGTTTTTCTCAAAGTATTGTCTTTCCGTGGAACAATGCGTTTTGGGCGTCGAGGGAAATTGTCACCTCGATACATTGGTCCTTATCAGATTCTAGAGATGATTGGTTAGTTGGCATACCGTTTAGCATTGCCACAACACTTATTGTTGATTCATGATGTGTTTCATGTATCCATGTTAAGGAAGTATAAACAAGATCAATCTCATGTTTTGCAGCCAGAGGAGATTGAAGTGGACAGTTCTTTGTCCTATGTTGAACAACCAGTCAAGATTTTGAATAGGAAGGATAAAGTACTACGAAATAAAACAATTCCATTGGTTTTGGTGCAATGGAGTCGTCATGGTACAGAAGAGTCGACATGGGAATTAGAGGTCAAAATAAGACAAGAATGACCACATCTATTTGAAGATATTCTTTTGTATTCCATGCCTTGTACTTACGATTATCCGATGTATCTGTAATCGAACGAAAATAATCTATGTTTGAATTCGAATCTTTCTGATTTCGAGGACGAAATCTTTTAAGAGGGGAAGAAGTGTAAGGCCCCGTTACTAAATAAACATGATTAACCTCGAGTTAGTAAACCCGGGTGATAAAAGCTGAGAATTCGAAGTTAGGTGTTCCGGATCATAACACCTTATTTTTAATCAAGATAAAATACATCAAAATTATACCAAACGGTATACAAATTTCGGACATCACCTTAACATATACATGTTAAATCACCATTATGGAACACATGTGAGTGGTAGCATAAAAAACTATAAAAACAAATCCCCACTTTGGGCATTGTTTCTCACGCCCCATTACCAACTTTTCAAGCATAAAAATGTCATCTTCCTCCTCAAAATTATCAGACTTTTCTCCCCAAAATATTGGAACCCACTGCTCCTAAATTAGAGAGAAAATTGTGGAAAAAACCTCAATGCAATTGGAGTTCTAGCAAGACAGGAAGGAACGACATCTTTTTCTTCAAGAATTGGAGGACTAGGAGTTTGGGAAGTGGCTTGATTGTGGAATTCTTGAGACTTCAAGGGTATGTTTCTGTTTTAAACTAAATTTAGTTGGATTTTACTGAATTGAGTCGAAAATCTAGGAAGAGCATGAAAATATTGATTCGCTTTTTTAAAACAGAATCTGCGGATTTGATGTTTCATGCAGTAGATAGTTTCGTATTTTTGGTTCACTTAGAGTACGAATTTGACTTTGAGCAAAATATAAAAGTTATAGATCTTTGAATTTTATGCAGCTTAAAAAACAAAGCATGCTATTTGGATATCCGAAGTAAAATTTATGTCTATTTTACTTTAAGTGCTCATTTTTGACTCTGCATGTTCATGCATGTTGCATGCAGACTGTGTTTTGAATTCTGGGCAAATTTTGTTCTAAATTTGATGTCGGTTTTCAAATGAAAGTTGTAGGTCTTTGAATTCTATTCTATTTAAAAAATGATAACTTAATTTGGACTTATTTTGAAGAAGTTATGAATTTTATACTATTAGTGCTCATTTTGAGCCTGCATGTGGGCAAAAATACACATGCAGTGTGTACTTCGGATTCCTGAGCATTTTTGGCTTGGAATTCCGGAAATTATCCAGTAATAGGAATTGTAGTGTTTCAAGTTGGCTGTAATTTTCCATTGGAATCACTCAATTTGGAATTGAAACGAAAAAGTTATATATTTTTTCTAACACTGCTCAAGCTAGAAAACATGTTATCAAATGCTACATTTTTTTGTGTACAAACCCCATTTAGATGGTTGAACCAGCTTGACATCATAATAGATGAAATGTAGTATTTTGAGTTTCTGAACTTTGAGCACTAGAATTGAGTCATTTTGATTTTGTATGAAATTATAGTGATTTTCCTACGAAAATGGGTCAGGCTGAAAAGGTAAGAAATTCGATAAGGGTTATATTTGTAAGTTAGATTTGACTCAATGCACTATTTGAACACTTTGTATCATTTTGGAATTTACATGACCAGGTTAATAGATTTTGGGGTTGACTCGAGAAGTTCTCGGTAGATAAGCTTTGGTTGAGGTACGTTTAAATGAGTTTTATCACGAGTTTTGGCAAAGACGTGTAATGATGTTAATGTATGACCTTATATGTCATTAATTGATTTATATGATTTAATTGTCACTATATGGTCCTTATGTGAATTACATGATATGTATTGACTTTCACATGAGATTGCATGGCTTATTGAGTTGCATATGTCATATGATGCATAGATGATTCATGGGCATATCATATTGATATATCCATTTCTTTGATATCCTTGATGATGACTGAGTCGATTTAAATTGAGTGTCGGGGATGATGGGCACGACGATGACATGCAGTGTAGGTAGCGACTGTAGTCACGCGTGTTGCTATCAAACCTAGACACGAGGAATGACGAGCACATCACAAGATGATTCTTCTAGCACAAAGAGTGTGTGTGTTGTTACCTGGTATGCGTTTATCGTGTACGCCCAAATAACCCCACTTTTCATATAACTAATGTAGCAGTGAAAGTAGGTTCGATCCCATGAAGAAGGGTATTCTTTGTGCTAACCGAAACCAAATAACAAAGTAACAATTATGGGATTTTTTGAAATCTTTAACTATAACTAAATTAAACTAAAGCAAGCAAATGACTAAATTATTAAGATTAAAAAGTAATTCTTGGTTTTTGGTCAACTTTACCTTTGGAAATTATTCACTTGATCATCAAATCACTAAACATTTGAATTCATCCAATTATTCATCAATTGGAAACTTAATTCCTCATTTACCTTAATCGTAATAAAATAGAAAACAACATTCTATTCGTCTCTTATCAAATCTTTAACCAAAACTATAGCCGTTATCAATGATAGCTTCAAAAACTAGTAAATTTGATGAATCTAATCAATAAAAACTACAGTCGTTAGAATCAATTATCCAGTCGTTTTTCCTAAGAATTTAATAACAACAACAGCATGTCATTATCAATCTTAGTTGCTTCTTAATTAGCATTAGATTGTGTATGTGATTACTAGGTGATCAATCTAGCAATCAAACACAACAATCATAATAATCATATCCTGCAAAAAGAAATTGAAATTGAATTAAAATCCAACAATCAAACCAAAATCTTCAGGAGTGTTTTTATTCCAAAGACAAGTATCCCTCAACCAAGAATCAAAGTGTTTAGCTAATCATAATTAAATCAAAAACAACAAAATCTAGTGTAGAAAACATCAAACTAATAGCAAAACAAAGAATTACTAAAGGGAAGCACGATTCTGTATCGTCACTTCCGTCTTCGTTCTTCGTTCTTCAAAGCGTTCTTCACAAAGTTTGAGAGAAAAATCTATTCTAATAATCTCAAAAATTCAAAAGACTGAATTATGGTGTATATTGGTTTGATTTAAGGTCCCCAGTTTGAGTTATGGTATGAGCATATTGTAAGGACCCTAGTTCCATAAGTGTGGATTTAGGTACAATAAGAACTAAGCATGCATAATCAGAGTATACAATTTTGTGTTGATGCCTTGAGCTATTAAGATTACAGTGCCAAAATAAAGTTCCGAAAGGATTATTACATTCACAACCAAATGAATGTTAATCCTATAGCTTTACACTACTCCTAGAGTAGAGACTATACAAAAGATTCCCATCTTCTATACCAAAAGCACTCCTCACCAGCTCACCGCATCAACCCGTCCTTAGCCCTTTATGCACAAAATGTACCTACAGAACAACCCCAAAACCATGAGCATGTAACAAACCATATTCACAATAATATGATTGTAATATAGAAATGCATAAACCGTAAATACGAATCACTTCTTGTATTTAAAACATTTAAATGCTCCCTTTGGTTGTCCCAGTACCACAATCATAATCAATAGATTATAATGCCAATAATGTATGTCAAGACATGCACCAGTTCCATTAATACCAATAACCAGTTTCCAAGTCTTATTATATCAGTGGCATAATACCCCTTCCGTTGACATGACAGCGGCAATAATACCCCTCGCTTCGACATTACCAGCGGCAAATAATATCCCTCGCTAAAGTAATATGACAGCGGAATTAACCTTGGCTTCGACATATTAGCGACAATTAATCTCTCATCGCTACGGAATGACAGCGGCAAGTATTCTTCATCGCTACGCCATGAAGGCGGCAAGTATTCTTCATCACTGGAATATAACCTCGACTTACAATCACATGCACCAATGCATCCCAAGAATGTATGCAACCATAATGCATAACCAAAATCATGTATGCAACCATAATGCATACCCAATGTATGTATGCAACCATAATGCATAGCCAAATCCAATGGGTAAAATACGTTTTACCGTCCGATGCCCGTACGTCTCACTACGTACCTTTGTTCCAAAAGTGGAGATGTCGTAGGACTTTATCTCCTTGGTTGTGTTGCCACCTGGGATAGTTCTACACATTCACACAACCCCATATTAGAAGCCAATAATAGTCTGATACCAAAAATCCCACAAATTAACCAAAATATTCCATTCTGCCATCTCGCGATCGATCGCTATTGAGTCACGATCGATCGCGAGGTCCAGCAGCCCTAATTGCCAAAATCTTGCGTTAGGCGATCGATCGCCATTTTTGGAGCGATCGATTGCTTGCAACAACTTGGCGATCGATCGCCAAACGGTGCAATTTGCTATTGCCTGCGTGCGATCGATCGCTCCATTTTGGGCGATCGATCGCCATGACCTACAACCCGAAATTCACCATTTTTTCTTCCCCAATCCATACCAACTCAAACACCATCAAACCAACAACATTAAAACATCATAAACCTTCAATATAAACCTCAACAACACCAAAAATCCAACACCCAACCAAAAACATCAAATACCCAAAACAAACCCATTTCAAATCCCAAAATACAAACCCAATTCAAAACCAAACTTCATAAAAACAACAAGGAAGAATCCATACCCCTTTTGAACTTCAAATCCTACAAAGAATCCCACAAATGAAGCTTTTGTAAGGTTTTCTCCTCCTCTCCTTGCTCAAAATCGAGATTGGGGTGTTTGGGGGAAGGGTTTGGTGATTTGATAAGGAGTGGTGAGTTATGAGGGTAATGGGGTATAAGTGGGTTAATTTAAATATGACTCGGTATTTAGCATTATGTATAAAATATCCCTACATGATATTTTAAAAGCATTTTCCAAAAATTCACCATAACCCCAATAAAAAACATGCTTTACCCAAAATAATTAACACACACTCCAAATAAACCATGCCATTATTCAAATTCCCAAAATGCATCACATGCACCCCAAAATGCATTACCAGGTCACGCCCACCATATGACTAAGCATTTCACCATATTAATTAATTCAACACTAAATTAATTATAATACCATATTTATCACATAAACATAATTATTGCCCAAATGCACATAATTATTTCGGGGATATCACAATACTCCCATACTTATAAGATTTCGCCCTCGAAATCGCACATACTTACCAATCCGAAACTAAACATAAATCACATACCAGAAAATAGTTCTAGGTAGTGCTGCACCATATGCCGCTCCATCTCCCACGTGGCCTCCTCGACACCCCTGCGATCCCACTGAACCTTGACCATCGGTATGACCTTATTCCGAAGTCTGCGATCAGCTCTATCCAGAATCCTGACTGGCCGTTCCACTTAGGACTCATCAGAATCTAACTGAACCTCTGAAGGCTGCAACACATGTTACGGATCCGGCTCATATTTCCGTAACATAGATACATGGAACACGTCATGAATACCAGACAATGACGGTGGCAAAGTCAAACGGTAAGCCAAGGTACCAATGCGCTGTAAGATCTCAAACAGTCCCACATACCTCGGAGACAATTTACCGCGCATACCCAACCGCACAACACCTCTGAAAGGTGAGATCTTCAAAAAGACCATATCACCCAATTGGAATTCCAATGGTCGTCGCCGTTTATTTGCATAGTCTGCCTGCCTGTCCTGGGCTGCCTTCATTTTCTGTCGGATTACCTTTATCTTTTCCTCCATCTCCCGAATCAATTCGGGTCCTCCCATTGATTTACTAGTCAAACCATCCCAGTATAATGGTGACCTACAACGTCGACCATAAAGAGCCTCGAATGGAGCCATCTGAATACTCGCTTGATAGCTATTGTTGTACGAGAACTCTACCAAGGCCAATGAATCTTGCCATGAAGAATCAAACTCTAATACACATGCCCGTAACATGTCCTCGAGCGTCTGTATAGTACGCTCGGTCTGACCGTCCGTTTGGGGATGATAAGTCGTGCTCAATCTCACTTCAGTACCCAAAGCTGACTTAAGACCTCCCCAAAAGTGAGATGTAAACCGCGGATCTCGGTCAGGTACGATGGAAACTGGAATTCCGTGCAGTCTCACTACATCCCAGCCAAACCAAGAAAGCTCCGTATCTCGGGCACAGAAGTGGGTGCAGACCACTCCATCACTGCTTCCACCTTCCTGGGATCCACTGATATCCAACTGCTAGAGATAACATACCCCAGAAACACCACGTTGCTCAACCAGAATTCACACTTGCTGAGCTTGGCAAACAACTGATTGTCTCGGAGGATCTGGAGCTCTGTCCTTAAGTGTTTCACGTGCTCCTCCTCGCTCCGAGAGTAGATAAGTATGTCGTCAATAAACACTATGACGAACTGGTCAAGATATGGTTGGAACACCCGGTTCATCAAACTCATAAAGACAGCCGGGACGTTCGTCACACCGAACGGCATAACCAAGAACTCGTAGTGTCCATACCAAGTCCGGAATGCCGGCTTCTGAACATCCTCCTCTCTGACCCGAATCTGGTGGTATCCTGACCTCAAATCAATCTTGCTATACAGCTTCGTACCCTGCAACTGATCAAATAAGTCGTCAATCCTGGGAGAGGATATTTGTTCTTCACCGTTGCCTTATTCAGTTGCCGGTACTCGATGCACACACGCATCGAACCATCCTTCTTCTTAACGAATAGAACCAGTGTGCCCCAAGGCGATATGCTAGGGCGTATATATCCTTTGTCGAGGAGTTCCTGTAATTGCTCCTTCAATTCCCTTAACTCCGCTGGTGCCATCCTATAAGGGGCATGAGAAATAGCGGACGTCCCCGGTAACATCTCAATACCAAACTCGACCTCTCTAGTCGGCGGAAACCCTGGAATTTCTTCCGGAAACACGTCCGTAAACTCCGCAACCACGGGTATCTCCTCAATCCTTAATTCCTTATTCTTTTCCGCCATGTCCATGGCATAGATAAGATAACCCGTATTCCCAAGTTCCAATAATCGGGACATCTTGACCGCCGATATCAACGGAATCTTTGCACGAGAACCGTTCCCATAGAAAGTCCACTGAATTCCCATATCAGATTGGAACCGAACCGTCTTTTGCCGGCAATCCACCACTGCCTGATATCTATTCAGTATATTGATGCCCACAATACAATCAAAATCCGACATACCCAACACAATCAAATCTGCCTTCAACTCATTGCCCTCAAAATAAATGAGGCAGTCAGCAAGAAACCGATCAGCAATAACATTCTCTCTCGTGGGTATCGAGACCAAAAGAGGCATGGGTAACGGAGACATGCACATAAGATGTCTCTCCACAAAATCCGCAGACACAAAGGAGTGCGAAGCACCTGTGTCTATCAAAATAAAAGAGGAATATGTAAATAGAAGGCACGTACCAGCAATCACCTCCTATGGAGCTGCCTCGACCTTCTCCCTAGTCAGTGCATAAACCTGCCCTTGAGGTGGCCCCATCGCCTTACGTCCCAACTGTCGAGGCACCACTGGTTGCCTCAGCTGCACTGTCCCGCTAGTAAACCTCCCTCTGCCTTCCCTAAGGTCCATTTGTCCTTCACGGTTACATTTGTAACATGCAGAACAATCATGCATCATATGAGGTCCTCCACAGAAATGGCACTTCACTTCCCCAGCTCTATGCTTGAGTTTGCCCCCTATTGTTAAAGGTATTACCCTCCGATTGTCAACTTGCCTTCCACTAAACCGAGGAGAAGAAGGAGCCCCACGAGGTTTAAATGATTCTCCTTGCGGCCTTAGATTATTAGATACCGGCCTCAGTGGTGGAACTTGTGGGGGTGCAAAATCCGTGTAAGCACTGACTCCTATCTCCGCCGTTCCGCTCTAGTAAGAGCATCGTCAAAAGAATTGGGGTTGTTGGAGATAACCCGGTCAAACAGTTCTGGCCTCAAGCCCTTCAAGAAGTGCCTCATCTTGGCATGCCCATTGGTAGCAATGTGAGGGACATACCTCAACAACGATGAATAATGCATGGCATAGTCCGAGACAGTCATGCTTCCTTGCTTTAGATTGGTGAACTCATCCTCTTTCATCTGCCTAGCAGCAACAGAAAAGTACCGGTTCAGAAACCGGGTCCGAAATAAAGTCCAGTCCACCACATGCCCTAAGCCCTCAACTCCATCACTGTCGTCTTCCACCACATGGAAGACTTCTTAGTCAGTTGAAACTCCGCTAGCCTTAACCAAGCAGTCCTAGCACAAGGTGCAGACACAAATATCTGCTCAATTCTTTCTAGTCATTCCTCAGCTTCCTCCCCTGTCTCTGTCCCCTCAAATCTAGGCGGATGGAAAGTCAGAAACTGCGTCAGACTTAGCTCCCCAGGTAATAACAACTGTGCTATCGGTTCCACGCCCACAGCCTATGGCGGTAAAGGATTCGTCTGAGCAATACTAGCATTGCCACTACCTACATCGCCCACCTCCTCATTGAGGTTCCTCAAATTTATGTCCGCCATGCTGTAATACAAGGGTTAACAACAATACCAAAACAATTTGTATGTTACACCGGTAGATAACATGAATGACAATAAGCATGTTAGTATAATAATTATATACACTAATATGCACCACATGCATAAACATGCTCATAAGTAACCACCTAGCCAACCTGTTGCTAAGGCTACCCTTCACTCATTCCCGATTCTCTAACCACTGCTCTGTACCACTAATGTAAGGACCCTAGTTCCTTAAGTGTGGATTTAGGTACAATAAGAACTAAACATGCATAATCAGAGTATAAAATTTTATGTTGATGCCTTGAGCTATTAAGATTACAGTGCCAAAATAAAGTTCCGAAAGGATTATACATTCCCAACCAAATGAATGTTAATCCTATAGCTTTACACTACTCCTAGAGTAGAGACTATACAAAAGAATCCCATCTTCTATACCAAAAGCAGTCCTCACCAGCTCACCGCATTAACCCATCTTTAGCCCTTTATGCCCAAAATGTACCTACAGGAACAACCCCAAAACCATGAGCATGTAACAAACCATATTCACAATAATATGATTGTAATATAGAAATGCATAAACCGTAAATACGAATCACTTCCTGTATTTAATACATTTAAATGCTCCCTTTGGTTGTCCCTGTACCACAATCATAATCAATAGATTATAATGCCAATAATGTATGTCATGACATGCACCAGTTCCATTAATACCAATAACCAGTTTCCAAGTCTTATTATATCAGTGGCATAACACCCCTTGCGTTGACATGACATCGGCAATAATACCCCTCGCTTCGACATTACCAGTGACAAATAATATCCCTCGCTAAAGTAATATGACAACGGAATTAACCTTTGCTTCGACATATTAGCGGCAAATATTCTCTCATCGCTACGGTATGACAGCGGCAAGTATTCTTCATCACTACGCCATGAAGGCGGCAAGTATTCTTCATCACTGGAATATAACCTCAACTTACAATCACATGCACCAATGCATCCCAAGAATGTATGCAACCATAATGCATAACCAAAATCATGTATGCAACCATAATGCATAACCAATGTATGTATGCAACCATAATGCGTAGCCAAATCCAATGCGTAAAATACATTTTACCGTCCGATGCCCGTACGTCTCACTATGTACCTTTGTTCCAAAAGTGGAGATGTCGTAGGACTTTATCTCCTTGGTTGTGTTGCCACCTGGGATGGTTCTACACATTCACACAAACCCATATTAGAAGCCAATAATAGTCCGATACCAAAAATCCCACTAAATTAACCAAAATATTCCATTCTGGCATCTTGCGATCGATCGCTATTGAGTCCCGATCGATCGCGAGGTCCAGCAGCCCTAATTGTCAAAATCTAGAGATAGGCGATCAATCGCCATTTTTGGAGCGATCGATCGCTCGCCCCACCGATCGATCGCCCCAACTTGGCGATATATCGCCAAACGCTGCAATTTGCTACCGCTTGCGTGAGATCGATCGCTCCATTTTGGGCGATCGATTGCCGCGACCTGCAACCCGAAAATTCACCATTTTTCTTCCTTTTTTCTTCCCCAATCCATACCAACTCAAACACCATCAAACCAGCAACATTAAAACATCATAAACCTTCAATATACACCTCAACAACACCAAAAATCCAACACCCAACCAAAAACATCAAATACCCGAAACAAACCCATTTCAAATCCCAAAATACAAACCCAATTCAAAACCAAACTTCATAAAAACAACAAGGAAGAATCCATACCCCTTTTGGACTTCAAATCCTACCAAGAATCCCATAAATGAAGCTTTTGTAAGGTTTTCTCCTCCTCTCCTTGCACAAAATCGAGATTGGGTTTTTTGGGGGAAGGGTTGGGTGATTTGATAAGGAGAGGAGAGTTATGAGGGTAATGGGGTATAAGTGGGTTAATTAAAATATGATAAGGAGTGGAGAGCCTAAATATGAATTCTATCAATACCTTTGAAGGGAGTATGATGTGTTTCATTCACATGCACTTATGTATTCAATGATTCAAATATTTGTGAGCTTCATTATCAAAAGAATGAAATGCATGAAAGAAAAGGGAAGCCTTGAAAAGAATAATACAAATATGACTCCAATGGGCAAAAGAAAAAAAATGATTAAAGTTTGCAAAAATCATGCAAGAAGAGGAGCTAATTATTGTGCATATCACCATGCTCTCTTGTTTGATGTATCTTTTCCCTTTCTTTCATAGGCCAATACATAAGCCAAGCTACAAGCTAATAAAGACCTACTTGATTTGTGTTTACAAAGTGGCTAAGATAGTGGAGAAGAGTGTGCAATTGAGCTTATACTTGTGTTAGTTTATAACTTGAACTATTGTGAGTTTACACCAATTGGATCTATAATTTGTACATGACACTTGTTCATGACCACACACGCACGTTCACTGCTTTGTTGGGTACGAAATGTTTAGGGATTGAACTTGTTCCACTGTTAATTTTTCACTACCTTTCATTACTATGCATGTTTATAATTGTTGAGGCATAAAAGTGAGGACAATTTAGTTTGTTATGATGCTATGAGCCAAGCAAAGATATTTTATATTTGTCTGATTTACTCGAGGTCGAGTAAAGATTAAGTATGGGGGTGTTTGATGTGACTAGAAATAGACACATCTATTGCACTTAATTATCTACGATTTGGTATATTTTGATGGATAAATTGATACATATGCTACCTAATCGTATATTTGTGTAAATGTAGGGAAAAGGTGTAGAAATCAAGCTAAAATGATGAAAGGAGTAAAGTTGCAGAAAAGAGGAAAAAACCGGAATCGAAGACACATGTTGCTCCTTTCTCCTCAAATTTCTATATGTTCGAGGCATGTTTTGGAATGTGGCCATAGGAAAGATGTAGAACTTTCAGTTCGCGTGGACAGCTGATTCATCAAATTCGGAGTTCGTACGAGAAAGTTACGAACAAAATACGAAACTCGCCAGAAAAATTGAAGACAGACGTAATTACGCCATTAGCGTATTACGCCAACGCTACGGCAATTGAAAATCTGAAAAATTGAAGACCGGCGTAATTACGCCACTTTGAGGCGTAAATACGCCAGATACGCGGGAAGCCATAATTTTGACACGTCATCAGGCATATTTACGCCATTTTCTGGCGTAGCTACGCCAGCCGAGTTTTGGAAAGTGTAAAGACTTGATTTCTTTCCTTCCCACATGGATTCTACCCTACTCCATCAGCCTCCAAGCCTATATACTTGAAAATCAGCCTCTTGAAGACATAATTTAGACTTTAGAACATAGTTTAGACATTAGAATAATTTTACTTTGTTCAAGAACACTACGAAGATCGAAGCGAAGGCGAGATTGACGACCTCGACGAGTGGAGATCGGATTAGTTTTCTTTCCTTTGTTTTTATTTATTGCTTTATCTTAGATTATGTCTAGCTAGTTTTAATTCTTGGTTGAGGAAGACAAATCCTTGGATTTTATTTATCTTGGGGAGATTCTTATGCTTTAATTATCAATTTTATTGAGTGTCAAGAGTTTTTCTGATTTTATTGTCATGATTGTTGTGTTTTTTTATTGGATTGACAACCTAGTAACTTGCATGAAATCTAATGCTAAATTATATATCAAATACGGAATCGTTTGATCCCTATAATTTACGAAGCAACTAAGATTGATGAATTTCCGCTTGTGAATTTGTTAAATTCTTAGGAAGAACACTTGACTAGATTAAACATAGACGCTTGGACTATATTGTTTAGCTTCATCGATCTCACTAGTTCATATGCTATCATCGATTTAAATCTTAATCACTTGTATTTTGATTGATTGTTTGATAAGGGTTAAACTAGAACGCTTGGTTTACTTAACTAAACGTAAGGTGAGATAGGACTTTGATTATTGGATTAAATGACCAACGATGAATATTCATATGAAAAATTGAGTCTTTTTTGAATCGATGAAATAGATGATAATTCCAAGGAAGAGTCGACCGATACCAAGAATCGCTTTCATTAGTTTAATCTATGTTTTTAATTTTAGTTAGTATAATTCACTCACAACCCCATCTTTAATTTATTGTTTTGTTTTGATTTTAATTAACACTGAGAATTCACACCTCCTCGTGAGATCGATCTCTACTCACACTACCACATTATTGTTATCAATCTTGAGGATTGAGTGGGGTTAATTTGGGCGTACACGATCAGCGCACACTAAATTTTGGCGCCGTTGCCGGGGAGGCGTTGTATATTTTAGTGTTAATATTTTCTATTTTTTTTCTTTTTTTTCCACAACCGCTACTCTTGTTTGTTCGTGCTTACAGGTTGATTTCTGAAAAATCGGATCTTATCATGGAGGACTATAGGTGACTAGACGAATTGGAGTATCTTGTGTACCAACTTGGCGTAGGGAATGGACAAAGAACATACAATTCAAGTTGGAGTGATCATCCCAATCTCAACGATGACAATCAATGGATGAGCCCACCTCCACCTTACATGGAGTCCACTCTACCGCCATACATACCGCACTACCCGCCATGTCCACAACAACCTCAATACCATACCCCTGGTGAGTCTTTAGAGGATCTTGTTTCAACACTTAATGATAGTACTTTGCAATTTCAACAAGAATTCAGGATTAGTACTCAGCATTTGGGTAACCAAATGAAGCAACTAATAAGATCGGCCGATCGGATAGCAGTACAAAGGGAGACCATGATTGAATTCAAATCATGGAGTGATGAAGAAGTGGAGACTATGGAGAAGGTGGTACTGATGCCACCCGAGCTAGAAGAGGAGACACATGTGCCAATATAAGAAAATGAGCTTGTACATCCTACAACTCCTCAAGGTATGTTTCACACTGAGAGCTATGTTGAATACTTAGATGACTCATGTGCTGTGACAGAGGAGTCGGCGAAAGATTACTGGGATTAAATGAATCCTTGGGACTATTTTTCCGAAGACAACATCACCTTAGACAGTGACAAAGAGGCAGAAACTCCAACGACGATGGTACTGAGGCCATCAATACTTGAACAACAAACAGAGGTCGAGGTGGATAACAAGGAATCTCACCAGAATGAGATTTCCAAAGGCGAGCATAAGGGGCAACAAGTTAACGGATGACATGAGGTAGATCTTGATCGACCTCAACTGACTTCTTTGGAGGAAGGCGACATAGTGAAAAGACAAAAACCCTCCAAGAGGTGCAAGGCGAATAGGCATCGCCTTAAGCGAGAGGACTGGCATCGGGCCACCGATGTTAAACAGAGGCGCTGCTTGGGAGGCAACCCAAGGGGAGTTAGTTTCCCCTTCTTTTTATTTTTATTGCTTTAGTAGTTAGATTTTTCTATTTTCTTATATTTTTTCCTTACATTGGGGACAATGTATGATTTAAGTATGTGGGATGGATTAGTGGTATGTTATTGCTTTCTTATTACAAAAATACAAAAAATTGAAAATTTGAAAAATTTTGAGCTCATAATTAGTAACGTGCATGCTTAGAATCACTAGCCCATGATGAAACAGAATTGATATCATGCATGCTTTTGAACATAGGTGAATTGTTAACCTTGGAACACTTTGAACTCTAATGCAAAGTGTGCTTTGACATAGTAGTTGAATATTTTGAGCACATTATTATCATGACTTGTGAAGTGTGCATAGCTTAGTGAAGATTGTGTGAACTTTGTGATAGTCTTAAGAAGTCTCTAATACATGCTAGAACTTAACTACATGCTCTTTGAGGCGTATGTCTAGACTACTTGCAAACGTGAAAGTGATATAGGCAATCTTTGATGGTTTTAACCTTTCAAGCCTACCATGTAAAGAAAATCAATCACTAGTACCCTTTTTGAGCCTTATTGCAAAAGAATGGTTGTATGATAAGCATACAAACAACTCCCATTCAACATTCTTTGATTAGCTTAACATCCTTCTCTAATAAGCCTAAATATGAATTCTATCAATACCTTTGAAGGGAGTATGATGTGTTTCATTCACATGCACTTATGTATTCAATGATTCAAATATTTGTGAGCTTCATTATCAAAAGAATGAAATGCATGAAAGAAAAGCGAAGCCTTGAAAAGATCTAATACAAATATGACTCCAATGGGCAAAAGAAAAAAAATGATTAAAGTTTACATTGCAAAATCATGCAAGAAGATGAGCTAATTATTGTGCATATCACCATGCTCTCTTGTCTGATATATCTTTTCCCTTTCTTTCATAAGCCAATACCTAAGCCAAGCTACAAGCTAATAAAGACCTACTTGATTTGTGTTTACAAAGTGGCTAAGATAGTGGAGAAGAGTGTGCAATTGAGCTTATACTTGTGTTAGTGTATAACTTGAACTATTGTGAGTTTACACCTATTGGATCTATAATTTGTACATGACACTTGTTCATGACCACACACGCACGTTCACTGCTTTGTTGGGTATGAAATGTTTAGGGATTGAACTTGTTCCACTGTTAATTTTTCACTTCCTTTCATTACTATGCATGTTTATAATTGTTGAGGCATAAAAGTGAGGACAAGTTAGTTTGTTATGATGCTATGAGCCAAGCAAAAATATTTTAGTTTTGTCTGATTTACTCGAGGTCGAGTAAAGATTAAGTATGGGGGTGTTTTATGTGACTAGAAATAGACACATCTATTGCGCTTAATTATCTACGATTTGGTATATTTTGATGGATAAATTGATACATATGCTACCTAATCGTATATTTGTGTAAATGTAGGAAAAGGTGAAGAAATCAAGCTAAAATGATGAAAGAATGAGTAAAGTTGAAGAAAAGAGGGAAAAACCGGAATCCAAGACACATGTTGCTCCTTTCTCCTCAAATTTCTATATGTTCGAGGCAAGTTTTGGAAATGTGGCCATAGGAAAGATGTAGAAATTTCAGTTATCTTCGCGTGGACAACTGATTCATCAAATTCGGAGTTCGTACGAGAAAGTTACGGTCAAAATACGAAACTCGCCTGAAAAATTGAAGACAGGCGTAATTACGCCATTATTAGGTGTAATTACGCCAACGCTACGGCAATTCAAAATCTGAAAAATGGAAAACAGGCATAATTATGCCACTTTGAGGCGTAAATACGCCAGATACACGGGAAGCCATAATTTTGACACATCATCAGGCGTATTTACGCCATTTTCTGGAGTAGCTACGCCAGCAGTGTTTTGGAAAGTGTAAAGACTTGATCTCTTTCCTTCCCACATGGATTTTACCATACTCCATCAGCCTCCAAGCCTATACACTCGAAAATCAGCCTCTTGAATACATAATTCAGACTTTAGAACATAGTTTAGATATTAGAATAATTTTACTCTCAATTGTTGAAGAACGCTACGAAGATCGAAGCGAAGGCGGGATTGACGACCTCGACGAGTGGAGATCGGATAAGTTTTCTTTCCTTTGTTTTTATTTATTGCTTTATCTTAGATATGTCTAGCTAGTTTTAATTCTTGGTTGAGGAAGACAAATCCTTGGATTTTATATATCTTGGGGAGATTCTTATGCTTTAATTATCAATTTTATTGAGTATCAAGAGTTTTTCTGATTTTATTGATATGATTGTGTTTGTTTATTGGATTGACAACCTAGTAACATTGCATGAAATCTAATGCTAAATTAGATATCAAATACGGAATTGTTTGATCCCTATAATTTACGAAGCAACTAAGTGAATTTCCGCTTGTGAGTTTGTTAAATTCTTAGGAAGAACACTTGACTAGATTAAACATAGACGCTTGGATTATGTTGTTTAGCTTCATCGATCTCACTAGTTCATATGCTATCATCGATTTAAATCTTAATCGCTTGTATTTTGATTGATTGTTTGATAATGGTTAAACTAGAACGCTTGGGCTACTTAACTAAACGTAAGGTGAGATAGGACTTTGATTATTGGATTAAACGTCCAAAGATGAATATTCATATGAAAAATTGAGTCTTTTGTGAATCGATGAAATAGATGATAATTCCAAGGAAGTGTCGACCGATACCAAGAATCTCTTTTATTAGTTTAATCTTTGTTTTTAATTTTAGTTAGTATAATTCACTCACAACCCCATCTTTAATTTATTGTTTTGTTTTGATTTTAATTAACACGAAAATTCACACCTCCTCGTGGGATCGATCTCTACTCACACTACTACATTATTGTTATCAATCTTGAGGATTGAGTGGGGTTAATTTGGATTTTACCTACAATTACACAAACATACAATTAGGTAGTCGAATTATCCATCAAAACCTACCAAATCGTAGACAATTAAGCTCAATAAATGTGTCTATTTCTAGTCACATCAAACTCCCCCATACTTACTCTTTACACGACCTCGGGTAAATCAGACAAAACTAAAATCTTTTTGGGTTGGCTCATAGGTTCATAACAAACTAAATCGTCCTCACTTTTATGTCCTCAACAATTTCAAACATGCATAGTAATGAAAGACGATGAAAAGTTAACAGTGAAACAAGTTCAATCCCTAAACATCTCATTCTCAACAAAGCAGCGAACGTGCATGTGTGGTCATAAACATGTGTCATGTACAAATTATAGATCCAATAGATGCAAACATATAATAGCTCAAGTCATACACTAACACAAGTATAAGCTCACTTGCACACTCTTCTCCACTATCTTAGCCACTTGCAAAAATAAATCAAGTAGGTCCTTATTAGCTTGTAGCTTGGCCTAGGTATTGGGTTATGAAAGAAAGTGTAAGATATATCAAACAAGTGAGTATAATGTTATGCACAATTTAACCTTATCTTCTTGCATGATTTTTTTAAACCTTGTTTAATTTTTTTGTAAGGTTTAACTCAATCTTTTTCTACTTTTGTGCCTTGGTTCCCCTTGGAGTCATATTTTTATTTATTTTCTCAAGGCATTCCTTTTCTTTCATGCATATCATTCTTTTGACAATGAATCTCTCAGAACATATGAATCTTTGAATACATAAGTGTATGTCAATGAAACACATCATACTCCCTTCAAAGTATGGATAAAACATGTTTATGCTCATTAAGAAGGATGATAAGCTAGTCAAAGAATGTCGAATGGGGGTTGTTTGTATGCTTAGCATACAACCATTCTTTTGCATTAAGGCTCAAAAAGAGTACTAGTGATTGATTTTCTTTACATGGTAGGCTTGAAAGGCTCAAACGCATCAAAGATCGCCTATATCACTTTCATGTTTGCAAGTAGTCTAGACATATGCCTCAAAGAGCATGTAGTTAAGTTCTAGCATGTATTAGAGACTTCTTAAGACTATCACAAAGTCAAACAATCTTCACTACGCTATGCACACTTCAAAAGTCATTACAATATCGTGCTCAATATATTCAACTACTATGTCAAAGTAAAATTTGCATTAGAGTTCAAAGTGTTCCAAGGTTAACAATTCATCTATGTTCAAAAACATGCATGCCATCAATTAGGTTTCATCATGGGCTAGTGATTCTAAGCATGCGTTTATTACTAACTATGAGCTCAAAATTTTCAAATTTTTTGATTTGTTTTTAGAAAAGCAATAACACACCACTAATCTCTCCCCCATACTTAAATCTTACATTGTCCCCAATGTAAGGCAAAAATACAATAAAAGAGAAAAGTCTAACTACTAAAGCAATAAAAAAATAAAAAGGATAAGGGAAACTAACTCCCCTTGGGTTGCCTCCCAAGCAGCGCCTTTGTTTAACGTCGGTGGCCCGACGCCAGTCCTCTCGATCAGTCGAAGTGAGGTGGATCCTCTAGATCCACCTTGATGTTCACTTGTCCACCTTCCTCGTTTTGGACACCCTCGTAGTAATGCTTCAATCGATGACCATTCACCTTGAATGTCTTAGTGATGTCCAAACTATGAATTTCCACTGCACCATGAGGATACATTAGTAACGATAAAATTTCCATTCCATCGAGAACAAAGCTTACCTAGGAATAGGCGAAGGCGTGAATGATAAAGGAGAACTTTTTGACCAACTTCAAAGCTCCTCCTTGATATCATTTAGTCATGGAAATCCTTCGTCTTTTCCTTGTAAATCCTTGCACTCTCATATGCCTCATTCCGTATTTCCTCTAGTTCTTGCAATTGTAACTTCCTATGCATTCCGCTCTCATCATACTTCATGTTGAAATTCTTCACAGCCCAGTATGCTTTATGCTCCAACTCTACATGAAGATGGCAAGGTTTACCAAAAATTAATCGATATGGGGACATACCAATTGGAGTTTTGTATGTAGTCCTGTAGGCCCAAAGTGTGTCATCCAGTCTTACGCTCCAATCCTTCCTTGATGGGTTGACAGTCTTTTCCAATATGGCTTTGATTTCTCGGTTAGAGACCTCGGCTCGGCCACTTGTTTGCGGATGGTAGGCGGTGGAGACTTTGTGGGTCACATGATACTTCTTGAACAGACTTTCCACTGTCCAATTGCAAAAGTGTGTGCCATAATCAGTGATACTTCTTGAACAGACTTTCCACTCTCCAATTGTAAAAGTGTGTGCCTCTATCACTGATTATAGCTCTAGGGATTCCAAACCTAGAGAAAATGATATGTTTGTTAAAATCTGCAACAACCTTGGAATCGTCAGTCCGGGTGGCAATAGCTTCCACCCATTTCGAGACATAATCAATAGCAAGAAGTATATAAACATGACCATAAGAGATAGGAAAGGGTCCCATAAAGTCGATGCCCCATACGTCAAAATCTCACAAATAAGAATGGGTTGTTGAGGCATCTCCTTTCTTTGGAATATATTACCGGTCAATTGGCATTGTGCACAGTTCTTGCAGAAATAGTAGGCATCACAAAACAAGGTGGGCCAAAAGAACGCACTTTCTAGCACCTTCCTAGACGTTCTCTTTGCACCAAAATGTCCACCACAAGCATAGGAATGACAGAACTTAAGAATGTCACTAACCTCAGTCTCGGAAATGCATCTTCTAATGATTTGATCTGCGCAGTGCTTCCATTGGTAAGGATCATCCCGTACATAGTACTTGGCATCACTCTTATCTTAGCTTTTTGAGACCTAGACAGTTCAGAAGGTAGTACATTAGAAGCCAAGAAATTCACAACATGAGCATACCATGGTAGATTGTCGCTTATGGAAAGTAGATGCTCATCCGGGAATTCTTCCTTCAAACAAAGCTCCTCATTCACATGCGGTAGATGGCTTAAGTGATCCGCTACTTTGTTCTCGCTGCCCTTCTTATCCTTGATTTGTATGTCGAATTCACTTAAGAGAAAAATCCATCTTATCAACCTTGGTTTTGCCTCCTTCTTCGTCATCAAATATCGAAGAGCTGCATGATCAGAATAAACAATGATTTTAGTACCAAGTAAATAAGATCAGAATTTTTCAAGAGCAAAAACAACTGCTAAAAGCTCTTTCTCAGTAGTGGAATAGTTCTGTTGAAGATCATTCAAGGTCTTTGATGCATAGTAGATGGCATGTGAAGCATTCCCCTCTTTTTGGCCTAAGACAACACCAACCGCAAAGTCACTTGCATCACACATGATCTCGAAAGGCTTACTCCAGTCGGGTGGTTGGATGATGGGGGTTGAAGTCAATGACTCCTTCAGTCGATCAAAAGATCTCTTGTTCGCTTCATCTATCTCAAAAGTGAAATCCTTTTGCAGTAGCTTACACAAAGGTGTAGCTATCTAGCGAAGTCCTTGATGTATCTCCTGTAAAAACCTGAATGTCCAAGAAAAGAGCGCACATCCCGAACACAAGTAGGATAGGGTAAAGACTGCATAACATCAATTTTTAGCTTTGTCGACCTCTATACCATTAGCAGAAATGACATGACCAAATACTATACCTTGTTCTACCATAAAATGACATTTTTCAGAATTTAGAACAAGGTTAGTCTCAATGCATCGTTTTAACACAAGTGTGAGGCTAGCTAGACAATCCTTAAATGAGTTACCGTAGACAGTAAAATCATCAATGAAAACTTCTAAAATATGCTCAATAAACTCAGAAAAGATGCTAACCATACACCGTTGAAACGTGGCTGGAGCATTGCATAGTCTAAAGGGCATGCGTCGGTAGGCGAATGTGCCAAAAGGGCATGTGAAAGTAGTCTTTTCTTGGTCCTCCGGTGCAATTGCAATCTGAAAATAACCCAAATAACCGTCAAGAGAACAATAGTATGAATGACACGTTAACCTCTCAAGCATTTGATCGAAGGGTAGAGGAAAGTGGTCCTTTCTAGTCACAGTGTTGAGCTTCCGGTAGTCGATGCATACTCGCCATCCATTTTGAATATGTGTGGGCACAAGTTCATCATCTATGTTCTTTATCATAGTAATACCGGTCTTCTTTGGTACCACTTGGACTGGACTGACCCATTGGCTATCGGAGATAGGGTAGATCACCCCAACCTCTAAAATCTTCAAAATCTCCTCTTTCACCACATCCATCATGGGCGGGTTAAGATTTTGATAGGCTTAGATATTATGTGTTTTTAGCTGTAATTTCTTACCGGTTTTCGTACTTTTTCCTGGATGAAATTACCCTTTTTGGTATTTATTTGCTTGTTTCAGGAAAATAGGTCGGAAATGGTAGAAATGAGCTAAAATGAAGAAAACGGGTGAAATCGAGGCGAAAAAGAGAAACAGAGAAGAATTCAGATTTTGCAAAGCACGATCGATCGAGAATATTTCTCGATCGATCGATCCGGGCAGAGAATTCAGCAACAAGTTTATCGAAGTGTCGATCGATCGGAACCAAAATTTCGATCGATCGATCGAGGCAGGGAGTTTAAAATGCTGAAATGAACAGTGCACCGATCGATCAGACAATCTTTTCGATCGATCGATACACGAATTTTTAAAAAATCTTATCTTCCATATTTGATAGATTCTCGGTGGTTTTAAATAAAAAGATCATTTCCATATAGATGGGGATCATATCAGAGAGGGAAAGGGGGAGCCGAAAATTAGAGAAGAGAACCCTAGTAGCCGCCGAGAAGAACCCGAGGAAAAGCTATCTTCCTCCGTTCTCTGTCCGAGCTTGAGCGAGTCATTTTCAGAGTGCAAGGAAGGAGCAAGAGAAGAGATTATGGTGCAACGCACGGATTTGTTCCCACGTTTATCGTATTTCTAAACTCTGATTTATTTGATTTTCTTATTCATTTGATGTTTTTGAGGTTGAGAGACAATTAAACATCTCATTTATTTGATTTGAACTGAATTGAGTTTATTTTATCGAGTTGAGTATAATTGTGTTTGATTTCTTGATTCGAATGTGTTTGAGTGGATTGATTTCTTATTGTTCATGAATTATATGCTTAATGATATCAAAGCCTAGCTAACTTTGATTGAATTTGCGAGTTATAACCGAGATCGAGAGATAACGTTATAATACGCTACAATAATTCATGATGTATGTTTAAGATTGAGATCGAGAGATAAAATCACATACGTGAACACTTTGAATCGAGAGATTTAGAGTAACTAGGTTTTGAAGATTTATGCAATATCGGATTAGTAAATAAGTGAACGAGAGTTACTTGTTCTAATTTGATATTAGTTCTTTACAGCTCAAGAGAGTGTATTGAATAACAGCGAAAGCCTTTCACCTTAAGAATCGATTGTTTAGTAATTGCTTATTCAAACGAATCATTGACGAAAACATAGTTGAACGAAGAGCTAGATAAATTTCTCGAGCGAAATTCCTTTGCATATCCGGAAGCCATTCATTTTATTTATTCTTGTTTTATTTGGGTTCTTTAGTTCTAAATTTGCATTAGTTAATCTACCCCCTTTTTAATCGTAGACTAAATATAATTTTACTAGTTTTATTTGGTACTTATACGTTAGTCCCTGTGGATTCGACAACCCTTACTTTCATTTAACTATACTAAAGCTTGACAACCGTGCACTTGCGGCAGAATCGCTACACTCAAAAATACTGTTTAAAATAATAGCGGTCAAGTTTTTGGCGCCGTTGCCGGGGACTAATCTGTATAATATCATACGAGATTAGTTAATTGTAATTTAGCCAATTTGTATTATTTCGTTTTTCTTTTTCTTTTTCGTTTTCGTTAGTTGTTTTTTGTTTTTGATTTTGTATTTTTGTTGTTGTCTCCTTTTGTCTGCTCCAGTACAGGAACCATTTCTTAGTGCATGCTCAGAAGATAGGAACCCATTCTCGAGCCATTTGATCCTGAAATATAGAGAACTCTACTTAGAAGACTACGAGAAGCTCGAGCAATGGCCGACAGTAACGATGCACAAAACCCGAGATCGATGATGGACTTTGCACAGCCAGCATTCCATGGATCTTTATCCAGCATTACTAGGCCGAAAATCCAGGCGAATAACTTCGAGATCAAGCCTGCAATTATCCAAATGATACAGCACTCTGTAATGTTTGGGGGAGCTGCCACTGACAATCCAAACACTCACATCTCCAACTTCTTGGAGATCTGTGACACTTTTAAACATAATGGCGTCTCAGATGTTCCGTGAATGAATCCGTGCGATTTTTGTTGAAGGTGTAAAAACAAGATCAATAAAGATGTAGGCGAAGCAACCCGAGAGGAAAATTTTTGAGAAAATTTGATTTTGGTAGTCTAATGCTGGCGATCGATCGAGAAAAAAATCTCGATCGATCGCGCGGAAGTATTAAAGGCGAAGCGATTCAATGCCTCAATCGATCGAAAAATATTCTCGATCGATCGATCGAGATAAAATTTTGAAAAAAAAGGGCACCGACGCACAGTCTGCACAGCACTATCAAAACCTTTTCCTCTCTTCTCCAACAAAGACCACATCGACTCTTCCATTTTTTTCATCATCTCTCATCAATTTTCTCTCCAAATTTCAAATTACTTCAAATCTTTGAAGTAAGAATTGTTTCTGATGAGATTTTATTTGCAGATCTGAAGTATTGCAAACCGAATTGGGTTGAATTGCATCCGAAAGAGAATTCCGAGCCAAGCGCCAAATTAATAAAAAATCAGATTTTTCTTGGTAATTGGTTTTAAATTTCGTATCTTTTCATCCTTTGGTGCATTTACTCTGTTGTTGTTAAATTGGGTCAAGAAGAATCGAAGTTTGGGGGAGTTGTTGTGTTGCGGGGTGTTGGTATTGTTGTGTTTTGGGTGTGGTGTTTATTGCAGTAAAACAGAATAACTGAGAAAAACTTAGCAAGAAAATGGCTCCAAGAAAGAAGTCAAAGCAGGCGGAGGCCTCACAGAAGCAAAAACAGGCGGAGGCCACCACTTCTGAGCAACAGCATGACGAACGAAAGTTTGTCAATGCCACGGCAGCTGAGTTGTATCCCAATTATCACAAGAAACCCCTCAGTCGTGAAAGGGGCATGAGTATGGACAAGATTGAATATCCTGTCATAAGGGCAGTAAGGCGACGAGGGTGGTTTCAGTTTGTTCAAACACCAATGGATGTTGTGGTTCCACTGGTGAGGGAATTCTACACAAATCTCCGAGTTATCCCACCATGGCGCAGAGCAAATGTTTTTTGTCCGAGGGACGAATGTGCTGGTTGATCAGGCAACAATTAATAATGTTTACCGGATGCCATTCATACAAAACTGTGCGTACCAATCCTTCCGAAAAAGTATGATAAATTATGATGAGGTACTCGCAGTTATTGGCATGCCGGGAGAAGATTGGCAGCGGAACGATAAGGGAGAGCCACAGGTGGTTCTCAAGCAGCATTTGACACCAGAGGCCCAAGCGTGGTTCTCATTTGTCGCCTCACGGGTCATGCCCTCGACCCACACTTCTGAGGTGACAAAGGACAGAGTGGCCCTGGTATTTGCCATTCTCACAGGGCAGGACGTGGATTTGGGCGAGATTATTAGTAATCACATCCATGAAATCGGTA
Organism: Haberlea rhodopensis; assembly: GCA_907163345.1. NCBI lineage: Eukaryota > Viridiplantae > Streptophyta > Magnoliopsida > Lamiales > Gesneriaceae > Haberlea > Haberlea rhodopensis. The sequence continues at coordinate 334,476 of CAJQUN010000497.1, forward strand.
GCAGCTCACCTACCTCCGCACTACCGTTTCCATCTACCATCACTGCTTTATGCCAGAGATGCAGAGTGCAATGGGGGGAAGATGAGGAGTTACTTCCACCGAAGACCCCGATTGTTGTTGATGGTCCACCACCCCCTACAGGCCGAAGAAGGGCTGAGCCACGACCCTCGGACACCAGACATGCCGGAGCATCATCATCCTCTGCTGCAGAGCGTACACGCATCATTTTGGACTCCCTTCACAGGGATCTCCAAGACATTCACCTGGAGCAGCAGAGCATCCATAGCATGCAGCGGGACATACACAGCATGCAAAGAGCATTGTAGTTGGACCATGAGCAGGTAACTCAGCGTCAGATGGAGTTCATGCACTACCAGAGTGCATGGAACACTGCCATGGCCCAGGGCTTCCCAGGATTCCAGTTCCCGCCAGAGCCATACTTCCCACCATATCAGCCGCATGCACCCCCACCTGTTGATTACCCACCATTTCCGCCATACCAGGGTGAGGAGCGTCACTACCCAGTTCCCCCTCCGGAGCATGATGAGGACGACGATCAGTGACGATCGTCGTCATGGTATGTGTTTTGCCATTACGTTTATTTTTCTTGTCCATTGAGGGCAATGCACATATTAAGTTTGGGGGGGGTTTGTTTATATTTGTAGTATTTTTGTTGTTTTTGCACTTTTTGCTGCTTGTCTTGTTTCTTTTCTTGCATGACTGCACTCTTATGAGACTAATTCGTCCTTGAGCACTATCAACAAATTTTTTATTTTAAAAATGAGTTATTCTTGAGAAATGATGAGTTGGATTGCAACGGTACTACATGATGAAATTAATCCCGATCTAGATAGGAGTCATGAAATTTTTAACTTGTTTGTATATATCCTTTGTTGAGCTTATGTCAAAATTGAGGAATAGTTTGAGCACGTTTTGAGTCATGATTGAATGAAGTATATATTGAATAAAGTTAAAACTTGTGTTAACTATGATTTGTCTTGATCATCTTAGAAAACTCTACAATTTATTTGAAAGCACTTTGAGGCAAAATTTTATAATTAGGAACTTGACTTGGAGATGATTTAGGCGATCTTTGGACCGTTTGTGCCTTTCAAGCTTACCTTGTCTACATCATTCCTTAGTGTCCCCTCTTGAGCCTTATTGAAAAAGAATGGTATATGCATTGCATATAATTAGACCCCCATTCGACATTTTTGGCTAACTCATTATACCTACCTTGGATTGAGCCTAAAGGAAAAAATTTATCCGTCCCTAAGGGAGTATAATGAATCTCATTCATTGCACTGAATTGTATATGTAGATGAGTTCATTGTGAAAAAAAAAATGAACAAAAGATTGAGCAATAAGAAAAGATGTAGAGAAAAGCTTTGAAAAAAAAAATGAAAACATTCAAATAAGACCCAAAGTGGCCAAGGCTAGAAAAAGTTGAAGAGAAGCTCAATATTGTGCCAAAATTTTGAACTGATTCTATTATACTCTCTTCTTTGCATTCATCCTACCTTTTCTTTGGAGCCGACACCAAAAGACCTAACGCTATAAGCTTTTAAAGACCTTCTGATCCAAGTCTAGGGAATAATTACATTAGTGGAGAAGTGGTGGATAGTAGATTTGTAGAGTAATCCAAAGTAATCTTGACTTTGAGTTTTTATGGCACATTTTGATCTTAAAGATATATTATACCTCATGATTGACAATAGCACACACGCACGTTCCGATGTTGCGATGTATTGTTTAGCATGAGAAAACGCTTCCTGTTGAACTTTGAATGACGCTTATTGATGTGTAAGTAGGATTGCTGAGCTTGTACTTTGAGTTGTAAAGATGATTCATTCAAAGTATTAAGTTTAACTCTACTTTTTGAGGTTATTGCTTGCTCAAGGACGATCAAGTCCAAGTTTGGGGGAGTTGATAGGCTTAGATATTACGTGTTTTTAGCGGTAATTTCTTACCGTTGTTCGTACTTTTTCCTGGATGAAATTACGATTTTTGGTATTTATTTGCTTGTTTCAGGAAAATAGGTCGGAAATGGTAGAAATGAGCTAAAATGAAGAAAACGGGTGAAATCGGGGCGAAAAAGAGAAACAGAGAAGAATTCAGATTTTGCAAAGCACCAATCGATCGAGAATATTTCTCGATCGATCGATCCGGGCAGAGAATTCCGCAACAAGTTTATCGAAGTGTCGATCGATCGGAACCAAAATTTCGATCGATCGATCGAGGCAAAGAGTTTAAAACGCTAGGAATGAACAGTGCACCGATCGATCAGACAATCTTTTCGATCGATCGATACGCGAATTTTTAAAAAAATCTTATCTTCCATATTTGATAGATTCTCGGTGGTTTTAAATAAAAAGATCATTTCCATATAGAAGGGGATCATATCAGAGAGGGAAAGGGGGAGCCGAAAATTAGAGAAGAGAACCCTAGTAGCCGCCGAGAAGAACCCGAGGAAAAGCCATCTTCCTCCGTTCTCTGTCCGAGCTTGAGCGAGTCATTTCCGGAGTGCAAGGAAGGAGCAAGAGAAGAGATTACGGTGCAACGCACGGATTTGTTCCCACGTTTATCGTATTTCTAAACTCTGATTTATTTGATTTTCATATTCATTTGATGTTTTTGAGGTTGAGAGACAATTAAACATCTCATTTATTTGATTTGAATTGAATTGAGTTTATTTTATCGAGTTTGAGTATAATTGTGTTTGATTTATTGATTCGAATGTGTTTGAGTGGATTGATTTCTTATTGTTCATGAATTATATGCTTAATGATATCAAAGACTAGCTAACTTTGATTGAATTTGCGAGTTATAACCGATATCGAGAGATAACGTTATAATACGCTCCAATAATTCATGATGTATGTTTAAGATTGAGATCGAGAGATAAAATCACATACGTGAACACTTTGAATCGAGAGATTTAGAGTAATTAGGTTTTGAAGATTTATGTAATATCGGATTAGTAAATAAGTGAACGAGAGTTACTTGTTCTAATTTGATATTAGTTCTTTACAGCTCGAGAGTGTGTATTGAATAACAGCGAAAGCCTTTCACCTTAAGAATCGATTGTTTAGTAATTGCTTATTCAAACGAATCATTGAAGAAAACACAGTTGAACGAAGAGCTAGATAAATTTCTCGAGCGAAATTCCTTTGCATATCCGGAAGCCATTCATTTTATTTATTCTTGTTTTATTTAGGTTCTTTAGTTCTAAATTTGCATTAGTTAATCTACCCCCTTTTTAATCGTAGGCTAAATATAATTTTACTAGTTTTATTTGGTACTTATACGTTAGTCCATGTGGATTCGACAACCCTTACTTTCATTTAACTATACTAAAACTTGACAACCGTGCACTTGCGGTAGAATCGCTACACTCGAAAATAATGTTTAAAATAATAGCGGTCAGATTCCTTTGGAGCTGACGTGTAGGGCTCCCTCCTTTTTCAAGTAGAATGCGATGCATGCATGTTGAGGGACTGATTCCCTTGATGTCAACGATGGTCCAACCTATTGCAGTCTTGTGCTCCTTGAGCACATGAATAAGATCTTTCTCTTGATCATCCCCCAACTTACTAGAGATGATCACTGGTAATGTATCTCCTTCACCAAGCAATACATACTTGAGATGGCTAGGTAGTGGCTTCAACTCAATAGTGGGTGACTACAAAACAGATGGAAGAATTCTAGTGTTAGAAACAGGCAGTGACACGAAAGAAATGTTACCTGACTGAATTAGCTCAGGTGCTTCATCCAAGGCATGTATGTTGTCTTTCAACTCATCCATGATGAACGGCTCTACATTCTCCTTTTCCATAGCCATGCTGAGAGTGACTTCCAGTTCACCATTCCTTACAATCTCAAAGACTTCCTGTGACAAATAGTCAGTAACATCAATGGAATACACAGTGTCATCATTATTGCAAGGATAGTTCATGGCATCATAAATGTTAAAAGTAACAATCTCACCATCAAATTCCATAATAAGGGTACCACTATGCACATCTATCTTGGTCTTAGAAGTTTTGAGGAATGATCTTCCTAACAGAATAGGACTACTCTTATCACCATTCTCCATACCAAGCACATAGAAATCAGTAGGAAATACCAATTCGTTCAATTGCACAAGCACATCTTCAACAACACCCCTAGGATATGCACTAGACCTATCCACTAATTGAATAACTATTCCAGTAGGGTTCAAAGGACCAAGTTGGAGAGAAGCATAAATAAAATATGGAATGACATTGATCGATGCTCTAAATCTAACATGGCTTTTTCAAGGTGAGTGTTACCAATTGTGCACGGGATAGAGAACATACTTGGGTCCTTACACTTGGTAGGGATCTTTCTTTGTATCATAGCTGACACATTTTCACCCAATTCAATCTTTTGGGATCCCTTCAACCTATGATTTCTCTTCGCAGTGCATAATTCTTTCAAAAAAAATTTCATAACGAGGTACTTGTTGAATTGCATCAAACAAAGGAATGTTTACCTCACACCGTCGAAAAGTTTCATATAAACCTTAAGTCCAGGATCTTTCTTATTGTCTTTTACCTTTAAGTCCAGCATCTTTCTTATTGTCTTTTAATGCATTGGGGGAAAGGGGGTGGCACTTTATATTCGGAAAAAGAAGGAGACTTACCTTTTGGTTCTCTTGTTCCACGGTTATCTTGTCTCCAATTTCAGCTTCCTTTTCCTCATCGCCATGGGTAGATCCTTCTCCTCCTTCTCTGGTACCTCCAATTATTTACCACTCCTAAGTGTGACTGCACTTACATTTTCCTTTGGATTCACCACTGTTTGGGATGGTAAGGTGGTCGATCCATGGGATTCAACACCATTGAGTGCGGTGGCTAATTGACCCACTTGAGTGTTCAAGGTTTGAATACTGGATCTCGTTTCCTGTTGAAATTTTGTAACATTATGAGCAAGATCTTGAATGATAACTTATAACCTGTCAGTAATAGAAGGGAAATTTGACTATTGTGTCCTCTAAAAAGGTGGCCTGTAGATGGTGGATGTTGGATGTTGTGGCGCTTGAGGTGGAACGTGATTCATCGACTTTGGTCCATAGCTCAAGTTAGGATGGTCTCTCCATCCTAGGTTATATGTGTTGGAGTAAGGGTCATATTTGCGTTGAGGTTGCCCTGGAAATCCACCTACTGCATTCACTTGCTCAGCAGATGTCTCTTGAAGTGATGGGCATGAATCTGTGGTATGACTCATCTCCAAACATATTCCACACGGCTTCACTGTCTGTCCATTTCCTCCTGCCATTTGACGAACAAGAGAGGTGAGGCTAATAAGTTGTTGTTCTAGGTTAGATACATTTACCTCTCCTTGTTTCCTTTGAGTTGACTCAGCTCTAAAGTTGCCAAATTGATGTGAGTTGGCTGCCGTGTTGGCTATCAGGTTTCTCGCATCCTTCTGTGTCTTATCCACAAAAGCTCCACCGCTTGCAGCATTCTCTAAGTTCATGTCACTGGATAACAAACCCTCATAAAAGTATTGAATGAGTAAATGCTCACTTATCTGATGTTGTGGACAGCTTGCACACAAGTTCTTGAAGCGTTCCCAGTACTCATGCAGTGTCTCTCCAGTGTATTGTCTAATAAAGTAGATCTCCTTTCGTATATTAGCCGTCCTTGATGCTGGTAATTATTTCTAAGAAACATCATCTTCACTTCATTCCATGTTGTGATCGAGCCTGATGGTAGGTAGAATAACCAGTCCTTCGCAGCATCCTTTAGAGAGAAAGGGAAGGCTCTCATCTTGATTTGCTCCTCGGTAATACCAGTCGGTTTCATGGTGGTGCAAACCACATGGAACTCCATCACGTGCTTATGAGGGTCTTCTTCTGCAAGTCCATGAAAAGAAGGCAACATATGTATTAGTCCAGATTTCAGTTCAAAATTGACATTTGTTGCGAGAGCAGGAAAAGTAATGCAAAGAGGTTGTTGGTTCAAATCTGGATTGGCCAGTTGTCGTAAACTTTGATTCGCTGCCATGTTGTTCCTTTGTTCCTCTTCTTGCCTTCGATTTTCTCTCCTTCTCCAATGTAGCATCCTCTCAATCTCTGGATCGTAGTGAATATTGTCTTCTTGATCTGATGGATCACTTGTACTCATGAACAAACGACACGAGCATAAAAAGAAATAAATAAAAATATAAACAAAAGTAAACGCCTTCCCCGGCAACGGCCCCAAAATTTGGTGTGCGTTTATCGTGTACGCCCAAATTAACCCCACTTTTTCATATAACTAGTGTAGTAGTGAAAGTAGGGATCGATCCAACGAAGAAGGGTATTCTCTTGTGCTAACCGGAAACCAATTAACAAAGTAACAAGTAGGGTTTTTTTTTTTTAAATCTTTAACTATAACTAAATTAAACTAAAGTAAGCAAATCACTAAATTATCAAGACTAAAAAGCAATTCTTGGTTTTTTAGTCAACTTTACCTTTGGAAATTATTCACTTGATCATCAAATCACTAAACATTTGAATTCATTCAATTATTCATCAATTGAAAACTTAATTCCTCTCTTACCTTAATCGTAATCAAATAGAAAATAACATTCAATTCGACTCTTATCAAATCTTTAACCAAAACTACAGCCGTTAAGATTAAATCAATGATAGCTTCAAAAACTAGTAAGTTTGATGAATCTAATCAATAAAAACTACAGCCGTTAGAATCAATTATCCAATCGTTTTTCCTAAGAATTTAACAACACCAACAGCAGGTAATTATCAATCTTTGTTGCTTCTTAATTAGCATTAGATTGTGTATGTGATTACTAGTTGATCAATCTACACATGCAAGCTCGGCTCCTGTTCACGAAAAACAGGGCAGTGTGCCTTCGACTTTTCCAGTCTGTTAATTCAAAATTTTGGCCTTCTAATTGGGTTTTGATGATAGTTCTTACATTGCATGAGGAATTTGGGTCGATTTTAGCCAATGCATGTTCTTTTTCGCCGACTTATTTTCATCGTTTGGGAATGGAAAATGCTTAATTCTGTTATTGATCGATATTAACCCATTTAAATCATGTTGATGGGATTGCATGTAAATTTCAATGGCAATTTTGGAATTGAGTTCGAATTCTTATTGTTAGGCTATAATATTGGTGCATTTAGGCGATTTTCAGAGTTAGTTTCATTTCTCCCTTTTATTTTCTTTTTTATTGCTTTAGTAGTTAGACTTTTCTCTTTTCTTGTATTTTTGCTTTACATTGGGGACAATGTAAGATTTAAGTATGGGGGAGGGATTAGTGGTGTGTTATTGTTTTTATTATTTTAAAAAATATAAAAAATTTCGAAAAATTTGAAAATATTTGAGCTCATAGTTAGAATGAACGCATGCTTAGAATCACTAGCCAATGATGAAACCTAATTGATATCATGCATGCTTTTGAACATAGGTGAAGTATTAACCTTGGAACACTTTGAACTCTAATGCAAATTTTGCTTTAACATAGTGGTTGAATAGTTTGAGCACATTATTGTCATGGCTTGTGAAGTGTGCATAGCTTAGTGAAGATTGTGTGAATTTTGTGATAGTCTTAAGAAGTCTCTAATACATGCTAGAACTTAACTACATGCTCTTTGAGGCGTATGTCTAGACTACTTGCAAACATGAAAGTGATATAGGCAATCTTTGATGCGTTTGAGCCTTTCAAGCCTACCATGTAAACAAAATCAATCACTAGTACCTTTTTGAGCTTTAATGCAAAAGAATGGTTGTATACTAAGCATACAAAAGACCCCCATTCGACATTCTTTGACTAGCATATCATCCTTCCCTAATGAGCCTAAATATGAATTATATCCATACTTTGAAGGGAGTATGATGTGTTTCATTCACATGCACTTAAGTATTCAATGATTAAAATGTTTGTGAGCTTCAATTATGAAAAGAATGAAATGCATGAAAGAAAAGGGATGCCTTGAGAAAACAGATAAAAATATAACTCCAAGGGGAGACAATGCACAAAAGAAGAAAATTGTTGAAATAAAAGTTGAAAAATTCAAGCAAGAAGAGATGCTTTTAGTGTGCATATCATCATACTCTCTTGTTTAACATGTCTTTTCCCTTTCTTTCATAAGCCAATACCTAGGCCAAGCTACAAGCTAATAAAGACCTACTTGATTTATGTTTGCAAAGTGGCTAAGATAGTGGAGAAGAGTGTGCAAGCAAGCTTATACTTGTGTTAGTGTATGACTTGAACTATTGTGGATTCGCATCTTTTGGATCTATAATTTGTACACAACACTTGTTTATGACCACACACGCACGTTCACTACTCTGTTAAGTATGAGATGTTTAGGGATTGAACTTGTTCCATTGTTAATGTTTCACCTCCGTTCATTACTTGCATGTTTAAAATTGCTGAGGCATTAAAGTGAGAACAAGTTAGTTTGTTATGATGCTATGAGCCAAGCAAAAATATTATAGTTTTGTCTGATTTACTCGAGGTCGAGTAAAGAGTAAGTATGGGGGAGTTTGATGTGACTAGAAACAGACACATCTATTGCGTTTAATTGTTTACGATTTGGTATGTTTTGATGGATAATTTGATACATATGCTACCTAATTGTATATTTGTGTAATTGTAGGTGAAATCGAAGAAATCGAGCTAACTAAGACGAATAAAGGTCAAGAAAAGCTTTGGAGCTAATAAGGACTCAATGTAGATCAAGAAAAAGGCTAAAAATGTAATTTTAGTTGAAGCGATCGACCGCATGAAGGAGGCAATCGATTGCCTTTGGACAGAAAGTTGAGCAACAAAATTTACGCTGCAGCGATCGATCGCGAGGATGAGGCGATCTATCGCCAAAACCCACTGGACCCAAGCGATCGATCACCTAAGGAATTTTACCGAAAAAATAAGCTAGCGATCGATCGCTACCTTATGGCGATCGATCGCCAGCTGAGTTTTGGAAAGTGTGGAGACTTGATTTCTTTCCTTTCCACATGGATTCTACCCTACTCCATCAGCCTCCCTACCTCAATATAACTTGAAATTAGTCTCTTTGGGAGAGGATTCAGACCTTAGAACATAGTTTTAATTTTTAGAATACTTTTACTTTCAATTTGTAAAGAACTCTCGAAGAACGAAGACGGAATCAACAAGCCGGAATCGTGCTTCGCCTTAGTAACTTTCTTTTCTATTGATTGTTTGATGTTGTAATACAATTTTTGTTAGTTTTAGATTTAGTTATGCAAGGCTAAATACTTTGGTTCTTGGTTGAGGGATACTTGCCTTTGGAATAAAAATACTTGTGAAAATTTTGGTTTGATTGTTGAATTTTTAATTCAATTTCAATTTGTTTTTCAGATTATGATTCTTATGATTGTTGTATTTGATTGATAGATTGATCGTCTAGTAATCAATACAATATCTAATGCTAATTGAGAAGCAACTAAGATTGATAATTACCTGCTGTTGGTGTAATTAAATTCTTAGGAAAAACGATTGGATAATAATTCTAACGGTTGTAGTTCTTATTGATTAGATTCATCAAACTTACTCGTTTTGAAACTATCATTGATTTAATCTTAACGGCTGTAGTTTTGGTTAAAGATTTGATAAGAGTTTAATTGAATGCTGTTTTCTTTTTGACCACGGTTAAGGTAAGTAAGGAATTAAGTTTTCAATTGATGAATAATTGAATGAATTCATATGTTTAGTAATTTGATGATCAAGTGAATGATTTCCAAAGGTAAAGTCGACCGAAAACCAAGAATTGCTTTTTAATCTTGATAAACTAGAAATTTGTTTGCTTTCGTTTAATTTAGTTATAGTTAAAGAAATTTGATAATCCCCTATTTTGATACTTGTTAGCATAAAAGTATTCACTTCCCTGTGGGATCGATCCCTACTCACGCTACTACATTCATAACTGTTATTAACTTGAGAGGGTTAATTTGGGCGTACGCGATAAACGCTACCAGAGTCCGGAGAGAATATTGAATCAATGTTTAGAAGGTTCACTCAATAATCAATGAGCTTGCCCAACTTGGTGAAAAGTATCCTTCGAAACAAATATGGAGAAGAGTAGCTTTGCCTAAAGAATGGGATGCTAAAAGAACGGCTATCATCAAATCCAACAAAGGAGGTAGTGCATCATATGATATTGATGAACTTCATGGTACCTTGGTAACCCATGAGCTTGAGGTGTCAACTCGGAAGGAAATGAAGAAGGAGGAAGAAAAAGCAAAAGGCAAGGGGATTGCTTTGGTTGGAAAGAAAGCACAATCCGATGGCGAAGATGACGAGGAAATGGCATTGTTCACAAGGAAGTTCAAGAAGTTCTACCGGAAATACAACAAATCAAGAACCTCCGAATCCAACAAGAATTCTACTAAACGAGAGGTAACTTGTTATAATTGTCAACAAAATGGTCATTATGCTAATGAATGTCCAAGTAAAAAGAAGGCGGATAAGGGAAAGAAGAAAGCTTTAATGGCCACATGGAGTGACAGTGACTCCGATGAAGAAGTAGCAAATCTTTGTCTAATGGCTCTTGGAGATGAAGATGAAGATGATGATGATGATGAGGTATCATCTTGTGATGAATTATTAGATGCTTATAATGAACTTATTGATGTTCTTGGTAAAGCTAAAAAGAGTAATAAATTGTTAAAGTTGGACTTGGCTAAAAAGGAAGAAGAAAATATCACTTTGAAAAATGAACTACTTGATTTGAAGAAATCATTTGGGAAGTTTAATGATAGTGGTTTAATGCTTCATGAATTGCTCGGCTTGGAAAGATGTAGCTTTGATAAAGCCGGATTAGGCTTCTCAAGCAAATCAAAAATATTTTCAAGCTTGTTGGCCAAAGCCAAGCATAATCCCCCTACTTGCACCTATTGCTGTAAGCTTGGTCATGTAAGAAATAAATGTAGATTTGTCAAAAATCAATACCAATCAAACAAGTGGTGGAAGTGGATTACTAAATCCCCCATTGTTACTAACCAACATGGACCCAAAGAACAATTGGGTACCAAAGGTCCAAATATTAAAATATTGTTTTGTAGGGAGGAACAAGTAAGAGGTCCAATTCTTGGTATCTCGATAGTGGATGCTCAAGACATATGACGGGTGACAAGAACTTGTTCTTGTCACTAAAAGCTAAAAGTGGAGGAAGTGTCACCTTTGGAGACAATAGCAAAGGAATCACTTTAAGGCATTGGCTCAATTGGTAACTCTAACTCTACTATTATTGATGATGTACTTTATGTCAAAGGACTTAAGCATAATCTTCTTAGCATAAGTCAATTATGTCATAAGGCACTGGTTATAGAAGTGAGAATGTGTACAAGGTTGATTTGGATAATCTTTCTTCTCAAAATGTAAAATGCCTTGTAACATTGAATGATAACAAAAATGTGTTATGGCATAGACGACTTGGTCATGTTGGATTGAGCACCATTGGTAAAATTCAAAAACTTGATCTTGTTGTTGGATTGCCTAACCTTGATTTACAAGTTGATTCTATTTGTGATGCTTGTCAACTAGGAAAGCATAATAGAGAATCTTTCAAAAATAAAAATGTTATCTCCACTTCTATGCCATTTGAATTGCTTCATTTAGACTTGTGTGGTCCTTCAAGAACAACCATTCTAGGTGGAAAATCTTATGCATTTGTCATTGTGGATGATTTCTCTAGATTCACTTGGACATTGTTCTTAGCCCATAAAAGTGACGCCTTTGAGAGTTTCAAAATATTTGCAAAAAGAGTTGAGAATGAGAAAACTCTTTCGATAAAAAGTATCCGTAGTGACCACGGAACCGAATTTGAGAATGAAAATTTTATAAACTTTTGTGATGACAAAGGCATTGGTCACAACTTTTCTTGTCCTAGGACACCTCAACAAAATGGTGTTGTTGAAAGGAATAATAGGACATTAGTGGAAATTGCACGTACTATGCTATGTGAATATTCACTTCAAAAATATTTTTGGGCCGAGGCAATGAGCACCGCATGTTATATCATTAATCGTTCATCAATAAGGCTAATTCTCAAGAAAACTCCATATGAATTATGGAGGGGGAGAAAGCCTAACATTTCTTACTTCAAGGCATTTGGTTCAAAGTGCTTCATTCACAACAATGGTAAGGATAACCTTGGTAAGTTTGATGCCAAATCGGATGAAGGTATATTTCTTGGTTATTCCAATACTAGTAAGGCATATAGAGTGTTTAATAAACGTAATCTTATTGTTGGGGAATCTATTCATGTTAGACTAACCCTCGAGTATCGAGAATTTCTCTTGATTGTGATGATGAAGAATTACTTGAGCAAATGATAGAGTCAACCACCCTTGAGGACTTTAGTGGTGACAAAGAAGAACAAATAATGGAGCCAAGTAATTCCAAAGAGGATGGGGAACTTCCGAAGGATTGGAAAGCCACCAAGGATCATCCCATGAATCTCATTATCGGTAGTCCATCAAAAGGGGTAACAACTCGATCCTCATATATCGAATATTTGCAATCATCTTGCTTTCATTTCTCACATAGATCTTAAGGACATCAATGATGCATTGCTTGATGATTCTTGGATCTTGGCTATGCAAGAGGAACTAAATCAATTCAAAAGAAATAAAGTTTGGAATCTTGTACCTAGGCCTTCTAACTACACCATTATTGGAACAAAATGGGTATTTAGAAATAAAATGGATGAACAATTATTCGAAACAAGGCTAGGTTGGTAGCTAAAGAATATTGCCAAGAAGAGGGCATAGATTTTGATGAAACATATGCACCCGTTGGTCGCTTAGAATCCATTCGCATGTTACTTGCTTTTGCTTGCTTTAAAGATTTTAAGCTCTTTCAAATGGATGTCAAGAGTGCCTTCTTGAATGGTGATTTGAAAGAAGAGGTGTATGTTGATCAACCACCCGGCTTTGAGGATCCACATTTTCCCGACCATGTTTTTAAACTTGATAAAGCTTTGTATGGTTTGAAACAAGCTCCTAGGGTATGAAAAACTATCTTCATTCTTAACCAAGAATGGCTTTACAAGAGGAAAAGTGGATATTACTTTGTTTACCTTAATTAAGAGAAATGATTTGCTTATTGTTCAAATATATGTTGATGATATCATATTTGGTGCTACTAATGAATCTTTGTGCAAGGAGTTTTCTAAATTGATGCAAGATAATTTTGAAATGAGCATGATGGGAGAACTCAACTACTTTCTTGGATTGCAAATCAAACAATGCAAAGATGGAATCTTATAAGTCAAGGAAAATATGTCAAAGATATGCTAAAGAAATTTGGAATGGATAATACGAAGAGTGCATCAACACCAATAAGCTCATCAACCAAGCTTGACAAGGATGAACAAGGTAAACCAATTTGTCAAAAGCTTTATAGGAGTATGATTGGCTCTTTGCTTTATTTAACGGCTAGTAGGCCGGATATCATGTTTAGTGTATGTTTATGTGCTAGATTTCAATCATCACCAAAAGAATCACACTTGTTCGCCTTAAAACGCATTTTTAAATATCTTACAAAAACTCCAAATCTCGGCTTGTGATATTCTAGAAACTCTTTCTTTGATTTGAAAGCTTACTCCGATGCCGATTTTGGAGGATATAAGGTGGATAGGAAAAGCACTAGTGGTACTTGTTTCTTTCTCGGTAATAACTTGGTATCTTGGTTTTCCAAAAAGCAAATGTGTTGCACTCTCAACAACCGAAGCCGAATATATGGCCGCCGGTAATTGTTGTGCACAAATCTTGTGGATGAAAAGCCAATTACTTGATTATGGGCTAGATGTTTCAAAAGTTCCATTTTTTTGTGACAACACTAGCACCATATATCTAAAAATCCAATTCAACATTATCGGACTAAGCATATCGATATAAGGCACCATTTCATTCGTGACCATATCGAACAAACTGATGTTGAATTATTTTATGTTAATACCAAGGATCAAATTGCCGATATTTTTACAAAACCACTAGACGAAAACACTTTTATTTTTCTTCGTGGTAATTGAGTATGATTGAACTTTGAGCATGTTTATATACCTTAAGAAATGATATCATATTTAAGGGGAGCTACTCTACTTCGTCATATGCATAGAGCAATTGTAAAATTCATTTACATAAATTAATTATGTTTAATGATTTTTATCAACATTTATTTTCAAAAGTGCATCTTGAAATCACCTTTAAAAGTCACAAATTGTGGATTATTGTGTTTTTGAGATTATGTGATTTATTTTCATCTTTTTTGTTGATAGATGGTATAATGGGAGATAGGTTAATTAAAAATAATATTTTGGTCTAAAAATTGGCTCAAAATCTGGCCAAACCATCGCCTCAGCATCTGCGCAATGCCTCATCCTTGGCTCGCATCGCCTCAAACAATGGCTCGCATCGCCTCAGGCGTTCGACGATCGCCTCAGGCGTTCTATAGATCGCCTCAGGCGATATCGATAATTAAAGTCTGGCAGCTACGGCTTTTTGCTCATTTTTCTGCACTTTTTCGTGTTTTTCATCCATAATTCGAGCAACCTTCTCTGGAATCAAAAATCAATTCTAAGCTCTTTCCATTCATCAATTTCACTTTCTAAACAACAATTCTTCCAATTGGAAATCTTGCAACCCTAACCCCAATTTTCCAAAAACCCAAATTTGTCTCAATTCTCCTTAATTTCTTGCTCAAATGTCTATAATCAACCGAGAAGAAGGAGAATCAAACAGAAGGAGACGTTCTAATCGATCTACTAGGAATTATACGGGTCCTTCTCTCGATGGTAAGCCAATTCCCGAAGATTACCATTCTCGCAAATTATATCCCGGCTATGTGTTTGATTTTGATTTCTTTAGAACTTCCCAACTCCCCATTCTTGATTGGATTCAATTCCAACATTGGGAAAAAAATTTCAAACCTCCTAGAAAGAATGATTTCTTGTACCCTTCCATGATTCACTCATTCTATGCTAATCTTGAATTGTTTGAGGGAGATGTTGAACTAACTATCAAAACCATTGTTTGTAATCGCCCCCATTGAATTAACTAGTACCGAATTGGGGAACATTTCCTAGGTCCTAAATTTGCTCTAGCTACTTTGCCTAATGATGGGGTATGCGATCCTGCCCAAGCTTTGTATCTCATTTTTGGCGGCTCTCCCCAATGTCCAAACCAATCTTTTCTTGTGAATTCTATTCCTACGACCTACCAAGTATTGCACAAGATAGTGATCACCTCGATGATCCCTCGGGATGGTGATCGTCTTCGATTGAAATTCTCTGATGTATACTTGATGTATTACATCATCACCATGACCCCCTTCAATCTACCCAGATTCATTGTCCAAATTTTTAAGAACACATCCCATAATCCCAAAAAGCTAATTCTTCCTTTCGGGCGTGTCTTAACCAAAATTTTTCTTCACTTCAATATTCCTTTCAATGACAATGAAAAAATTCCTATCAAGCCTAAGGACACCTTCAATCTTCGGTGTTTCCTTTTTTAACAAAATTTCTTGGAATCCTTTCACTTCTTGTTGGGTTAATGATCCAGGGAACTTGCTCTCTGCTTTCAATCGTAAAGACCACCCCTCATTTCCCATTGAAAGGATGACTAGTGCTCAAAGACTTCACTTTTCATTCTTGATTGAACCAAACAAAGAGGAGCAACCCATTCCACCTCAATCTCCTTCAACTTTTGATGACTTGATGAACAGGGCGGATATTCCGGCTCCTGGTAGTCATCAAACACATTCTTCATTCGAGTTCAATCAAGATGCCTTTGCATTCTTCACTTCTCAATTTCAAACTCTTTGAGATGATATGAATTCTCAATTTCAATCCTTGAGAGTAGATGTAAATTCTCAATTCCAATCACTTCGAGATGATGTTGCGTCTCTTCGGGCTTACCAAGACTCATCTAGTGAAGATTTGTCATATTTACGACATGAGGTGGACGCTCTTCGATCTCAGTTTCCCAGTGCCCGCATGGACGAGGATCCTAATCACGGGAATGACGATGATGGTGGCATGGATTAATTTGTCTAAGTTTTTTTTAGTGTTTTTTAGATTTTATCATTTTGGAATTGTTCGTAAGAATTGTATTGTTTAAATGATGCTGGACTAGTTTGTTGTATATGTTGAATGGATATTTAGTTGATATTGTGATGCTTGTTGTTGGTTTTTTGATTTATTCAATTTATAAAGGAAACTTTGTCCAATTTTCTTAAAAATCCTATACCTTTTTATTCTCACAAAAAGGGGGAGAATGAATGTGTAAACTTGATTGTTGGAATGCTATTTGCAATCTGTTTTTACAACTTGTGACGCATTTTTAAAAGGTGATAAAAATGCACATTGAAACATTGTTTATCATTGCATTCATTAAGGGGGAGTTTAAACTCTCTATGCATTGCATTGTTATAAGTTTAATTTTCTTTCAAGTTTAGCAGGTTTTGTGATCATCAAAAATGGGGAGATTGTTGCGCCTTAAAACGCTACAACTCTCATTTCTCCAATTTAAATAAAATTATCAAAATATCTTTTTTTGTTTTGATGATTACAAAACCTATGATTTTTGTACTAATGATTTGTGTTGAGTATGCAACATAAGTTATGATCAAAGTAAGCATATTGAAGATTGACAAAGTGTTGATATGCCAAGTGAAAATAATTTTTTTTTCAAGCGGATCGCCCCAGGCGAGGCATCGCCGCGTCCATCGACAGAGGCGATGGCGAGGCGAGCGTGCTACCAAGATCGCCCCAGGCGATGATGATCATCACTTCAGGCGATGGCAACCATTCAAGACTTCACCCCGCACATCGACTGAAGCGACGCCGAGGACCGCGCACATGGAGAGATCGCCCGAGGCGATGGCTGGAACGCCTGAGGCGATTCCTGGAACGTTTGAGGCAATGGCATGTTCATTTGAGGTGATCCAGATTTTTAGCTACGGCTTTTATTTTCGGTGGTGATCGCCTGAGGCGATCCGCACAACGCCTGAGGCGATCTGTCAAATATAGTGACCGTTGGTGCGTGGCGATGGAGATCGCCCGAGGCGATGTTCGAGGTGATCTGGGAGTGATTCAAGCCTTAAGTGTAGCAACGGCTAGTAGGAGCCTTGTGAGCCTTCTACACTATAAATATGGATGTTTGGGCTCAAGTTGATTTTAAGAAACAACAATATACAACACAAGCAAGCTATACTCAATCCAACTCAAGCTATCATAGCAAAACTTCATATATTTCTATTCTAGTATCTTGTATTAAGAGTTTGTTTCTTATCCTTGTTTGAGAGCTTAATTCTTCATTTGGTTACACCGTGAAGGTGTCATTTGTTGTAGCACACAAGCTGTGAATCATTGTAAAGGTCCTCCAACACCGACGCAAGTTGGAAAATTGTATAAGTCGCCGACAAGTGAAGTTGGTGCAAGGTTGCGGCTATCCTTGGAGCCCTCAAGGCCAAGAAGAAGTTGTGTGCGGCTATCCTTGGAGCCCTTAAGGCAAAGAAGAAGTTGGTCTAGTGGAACCTCGGTTAAGCGGTTTCTAACCTGGAAGAGGAGACGTAGGGGATTCATCGCCGAACTTCTATAACAAATTATCGTGTTCTTATTGCTTTATTTATATTACGCATTTACATTATTTTATTATATTGTTTATTGTTCGATTGACATCAAGTCTTCCGCAGCGCAAACTCAATTATTTGCAAAATCATTTTAAAACGCTAAAGTAGCCAAGGAACCTCATTCACCCCCCTCTTAGGTTCCAACAGTATGATTGTTCTATTTTTTGAGGAGAATGAACTCCAAGCGGATTTGATTATTCTGGACATGCAGTATTTTGATTGTATTGTGGGAATAGATATATTGTACAAACATCAGGCTGTTGTTGGTTGTCATCAGCGGATAGTTTATTTTCAGTCTATACAGGGGAATCAGTGGACATACCGGGTATTTGATTTATGACATTGATACGACAGAGAGGAAAGAAGATATGAACATAAAGGACATACCCGTAGTTGCTGAGTTTACAGATGTATTTCTAGAAGAGATCCCAACTTTCCACCAGTTTGTGAGGTTGAATTTGGAATCGAGTTACAGCCAAAAATGTCACATATATCCCGTGCACCTTATAGGATGGCACCAGCAGAATTAAAAGAGTTGAAAGTTCAATTACAAGGCCTACTCGATAAGGGTTACATACATCCTAGTGTGTCGCCTTGGGGAGCACCTGTTTTATTCGTGAAAAAGAAATGGCTCGATGCGGCTATGTATAGATTATAGACAACTGAACAAGGTGACGATTAAGAATAAGTATTCCCCTTCCGCCCATTAATGACCTGTTTGACCAATTACAAGGGAGCACGATCTATTCAAAGATAGATTTGAGATCCGGATATCACCAAATACAAGTGTTAGGATCGATTTCGGGGGTGGGTTGCCATTCCACACCCGAGTTCAACCAACTTGAGCTTCAATAGCTCGTGTTCTTGAAATAATTGCACCGAGAGATTATATCGAGTTCGGTTACAAAACCGAGCGGAAGACACTCGATATAACCCGCTCTAAAACCGATTACTCATTTGAAAGGCATTTTAAAGATATGCAAGAAAGTATGTAAAAGCAGTAAGGTAAATAACACAAGCATATGTTTCTGGAAGTTCGAAGCACAACGCTTCTACATCTCCCCTTCTTCCATCTCATGGGAGGATACACTAGAAGACTTTGATTTATACAACTCTTTGTACAAATCCGGTCCAGTTGGGCATTCCCCATCCAACTAGAACTCCTAGCAACTCAACTATATATGTTCTTTAATGTCTCACATACAAAGACCTCTCAATCAGTTGTGATGAATCATCAACCGTTACAATGGTATTCACTCTTCTATTTTAGCTCACAAATACAATGAATAGAGTGAATACAAAGGCACAAATCATTCCATAATGAATCTGATACAGCAAGGTAAGAGGTGCCAAAGGTTTGAGGAGTGCTCTTCATTTAGCAGCTTTTGTCTTTGATGTTCCTCAATTGAATCCCAAGTGGGTTTGCTTTGGAAGGCTTGGATTGATCTTCAATCAGTTGTTATTGAGCTTCCAAATCATGTATATATAGCCCCAAGTAATGTATATACGTTAGATACAAGAATATAACCGTTGGGACAGTTTTGGTAAGCTTTCAAACATTGCAACGGTCATATTCTGCTTCTGGGCTATTTTTGGAAGTCTGCTGGTCTGGTCATCCAGTTGGTATGGTCAGCTGGTCCTCCAGCTGGTTCTCTCCAGCTGGTCCTTCAGCTGGTCCTCCCAGCTGGTCCTGCAGCTGGTCCTCTCCAGCTGGTCCTCCCAGCTGGTCTGGTCAACTGGTACTCCAGCTGGTCCTCCCAGCTGGTACTCCAGCTGGTCCTCCAGCTGGTCTGGTCAACTGGTATCCAGATGGTCCTCCCAGTTGGTACTCTAGCTGGTCCTTTCAGCTGGTCCTCCAGCTGGTCTGGTCAACTGGTATTCCAGCTGGTCCTCATTTCAGCAACCAAACTCAAGGGCATTTCTTAGCACATCATCAAGCTGTAAAATATCATCTACGAACTGCACACTTGATGAAATATGTTAGCAACACAATAACAAGTTTTGTTAACATCCAAATCATGATTATTCGGGTTTCCAAAACCCAACAATCTCCCCATTTTTGATGATCACAAAACTTGAATAAAAATATGAACATTAAAGCACAATGTTGCATAACAAGAAAAAAATAATATTTTTTAAACAACATATTTCTCCCCCTTTTGTGTGAATCTAAAAGGAAGACAAATAAAATTTACTCCCCCTCAAGGATTGAGTTTAAACTATCCCCCTTAATTTTAAAAGGTTTGAAAATTTGAGCAAGTGAGGGGCAAATGGGGTAGGCTAAAACAAATTTAAAAAAAATGCAATGCACATTAATTTTTGAAAAAAAATAACCTCTTTTGATGATGCATGTAGCATACTTGGCAACAAATTTGAATTTCTTGACAAAACTCAACAATGTCCATTTCATCTTTCAGCGGTGGCAGCACATGAGTCAACTTTGCAGAATAAACTGCTGTTCCTCGTGAAGAATTAGGCTGCAAGACCTATACCGTTGCGATTCTCTATGAGTCTAGTTTGCAACGCAAAAAACGGTTCGTCATTTGCACATTCGAGCAAGAAGTTATGCCAATTTTCCCAAAGTCGCTGCAAGCTGCCAGAAAAACTGAATGCTTCGAAAATTGTTAGAAAAAAAATTTCAAAATAAGACTTAAAATAAGTTTAGAACATATTGAACGAAAATTTGCACATTTAATAGATTTTAAAATTATTTTCGTGCAAAATGAATGCAATGAAATTGATTTTTATGCTAAAAATTTTCATACACCAAGTTTTAGAAAATTATGCTATGAAAATATTTCATGCTCATGAGAAAATTTTGAAAATGATTTTAAAAGATATCCGCTAAAATAATCGGTTAAAAGGCTTTCCAAGAACAACCTGGCTCTGATACCACTTGTTAGGATCGATTTCGGGGGTGGGTTGCCATTCCACACCCGAGTTCAAACAACTTGAGCTTCAATAGCTCGTGTTCTTGAAATAATTGCACCGAGAGATTATATCGAGTTCGGTTACAAAACCGAGCGGAAGACACTCGATATAACCCGCTCTAAAACCGATTACTCATTTGAAAGGCATTTTAAAGATATGCAAGAAAGTATGTAAAAGCAGTAAGGTAAATAACACAAGCATTTTTTTCTGGAAGTTCAAAGCACAACGCTTCTACATCTCCCCTTCTTCCATCTCATGGAAGGATACACTAGAAGACTTTGATTTATACAACTCTTTGTACAAACCCGGTCCAGTTGGGCATTCCCCATCCAACTAGAACTCCTAGCAACTCAACTATGTATGTTCTTTAATGTCTCACATACAAAGACCTCTCAATCAGTTGTGATGAATCATCAACCGTTACAATGGTATTCACTCTTCTATTTTAGCTCACAAATACAATGAATAGAGTGAATACAAAGGCACAAATGATTCCATAATGAATCTAATACAGCAAGGTAAGAGGTGCCAAAGGTTTGAGGAGTTCTCTTCATTTAGCAGCTTTTGTCTTTGATGTTCCTCAATTGAATCCCAAGTGGCTTTGGTTTGGAAGGCTTGGATTGATCTTCAATCAGCTGTTATTGAGCTTCCAAATCATGTATATATAGCCCCAAGTAATGATATATACGTTAGATACAAGAATATAACCGTTGGGACAGTTTTGGTAAGCTTTCAAACATTGCAACGGTCATATTCTGCTTCTGGGCTATTTTTAGAAGTCTGCTGGTCTGGTCATCCAGTTGGTCTGGTCAGCTGGTCCTCCAGCTGGTTCTCTCCAGCTGGTCCTTCAGCTGGTCCTCCAGCTGGTCCTTCAGCTGGTTCTCTCCAGCTAGTCCTCCAAGCTGGTCCTGGAGCTGGTCCTCTCCAGCTGGTCCTCCAAGCTGGTCTGGTCAACTGGTACTCCAGCTGGTCCTCCCAGCTGGTACTCCAGCTGGTCCTTTCAGCTGGTCTGGTCAACTGGTATCCAGCTGGTCCTCCCAGCTGGTACTCTAGCTGGTCCTTTCAGCTGGTCCTCCAGCTGGTCTGGTCAACTGGTATTCCAGCTGGTCCTCATTTCAGCAACCAAACTCAAGGGCATTTCTTAGCATATCATCAAGCTGTAAAATATCATCTACGAACTGCACACTTGATGAAATATGTTAGCAACACAATAACAAGTTTTGTTAACATCAAAACCATGATTATTCGGGTTTCCAAAACCCAACAACAAGTTAGGAAAGATGACATTCAGAAGACAGTGTTTCGAACTCGTTATGGGCACTATAAGTTCTTGGTTATGCCGTTTGGAGTGACGAACATCCCAACTATCTTCATGAGCCTAATGAACCGGGTATTTCAGTCAGTATCTTGATCAGTTTGTAATTGTGTTTATTGATGACATCTTGATATATTCCAGGAGTGAGGAAGATCATGTTAAGCATTTGGTATTGTGCTTCAAGTTCTTCGAGATAACCATTTATATATTAAACTCAATAAGTGTGAGTTTTGGTTGAGCAAGGTAGTGTTTCTTGGTCATGTGATTTCCAAGAATGGGATATCGATCGATCCAAAGAAAGTTGAAGCAGTATTGAAATGGTCTGCGCCTACTTCAGTACCAAAAATTCAGAGTTTTCTGGGATTGGCAGGTTATTATCGACGTTTTATTGAAGGCTTCTCTAAGATTGCTAAACCGTTGACGAAATTGACACAAAATGGAGTACCTTTCTTCTGGTGTGAAGCTTGTGAGCAGAGTTTCCAAGAATTGAAACAACGTTTGAAGACAGCTCAAGTACAAGTGATTCCTACGGGGAATGAGACATTTGCGAATTTTGCTTATGCATCTCTACAAGGCATGGGCTGTGTTTTAATGCAGGATCAGCATGTTGTGGCATATTCCTCGAGACAGCTGAAACCTCATGAGATGAGGTATCCAGTACACGACTTAGAGCTGGCAGCCATATCTATGTATTGAAGATATAACGGCAACCTTTACGGTACTTCTTTTACCATTTTTACTTATCATAAAAGTTTGAAATTTCTGTTTACTCAAGCTGAATTGGATATGAGACAACGGAGATGGATGGATTTGTTGAAAGAATATGACTGCGAGCTTGAGTATCACCCAGGTCGAGCAAATTTGACAGCTGATGCCTTAAGTAGTAAAGTGAGACACACCGCTGAGGAGGTGAGACTTTTGTCTGGCTTGTTGACATCCTGTTGTCACTTGGGTCATGATTTCGATCTATCAGCGTCACCTGTTTGAGTATCGACACTATTAGCGGAGCCGGATATCTTCGAGAAACTCAGAAAGGCTCACAGAGCAGATAATGAGATTCAGAAATGGGTAAATGTATAAGGACTTACGTCCTCATTATTGGTGGAGGATGAATGAAATGGGATGTTTCGGAATTTGTAAAGAGATGCCTGATTTGTCAGCAGGTCAAAGCAGAGAGGCAAAGGTCAGGTGGAGAATTAAAGAGTTTGGAAGTGCCATCTTGGAAATGGGAACACATATCTATGGATTTTGTGACGCACTTACCGAGGACTCCATTAGGTCATGAATATATCTGAGTTGTAGTGGACTGATGAGATATGCACACTTCATACCTTATAGTATGAATTACTCTTTCTTGAGAATGGCTCAACTTTATATACGAGAGGTGGTACGATTGCATGGTATTCCGGTCGACATTATTTCTGATAGGGATCTAGGTTCACTTCTCATTTCTGGGAAGGTTTGCAGTCAGCATTAAGGACAGAAGTGAGATTGAATACTGCATATCATCCGTAGATGGATGGCCAGACTGAGCGTACCATACAGATGTTGGAAGATATGTTACGTGCTTGTGTGATGGAATTTGGTACTCCTTGGCAGGACTTGATCGCTTATATTTTAAACAATATTTTTCAGTGTAGCAATTGTGTACCGCAAGTGCACGGTGTCAAGTTTTAGTATAGATAGGAAGAATACGGATTGTCGAACCCACATGGACTAACAAGCAAGTACCAAATAAGATGCTTTTAACTATTTTAACCTACGGAATTGAATTAATAATTAAACTACTAATTAATTAACTACTAATCCAACCACGTCAATAAAAGTAACGAGAAAAATCCACTAGAGAAGATTATCGAGACTTTGGCTCACCAATGCAATCCCCTACAATTCTCGATTGAATATCCAAATATTATCTAAGGTGACGAGTTTTCCTAATGTATTCGTTATACTTTGGTCCAGTTATAACAAGTCTAATATTAATGTTGCAGTAAACCACTCCCGTGTCCTTATTGCACAATTAATATCGAATAAAGATCTATGAAAACTACTAGCCTTCGATTTTGGTATAATTTACTCTATCGTATTGCAATATCCTATGGCCAATTCAATCGCAATATAACAATCATTCAAGGATGATCAATCCCTCAAAAGCATGAAGATCAATAAATTATACTCAAAGAATTAAAGGAATTCAATCAAATAAATCATCAAATCATAGGTTCTTGACAAAGGATTCGCCTAGCCTCGATAAATAAAATTAGTTCCTCATAATAAATCAAAACACAACAAAACTAAGAATTAAAGGCAAAGAAAAACTCCCAGCGTCGACTCCGGTTGTAGATCTTCGCTCCTTCTCTTGCTTCCTTCTCGATCGTCTCTTGAATCGCCTTGTTGAAGGTGTTCCAAAATCCTAGGATGGTTGATGGATGGAGGTGAATGATGGTGATATGGAGGATGAGAGGATAGATGGAGGCTATTCCTAGGGTGTAAAGTCTGATAAAAAGTCCCCTTATTTTCGTCCAAGACATGATATATATAGTGGTGAAGGAGTTTGGTAGAGTTTGGACACAAAATAACCAAGAAGGAAACAAAATCTCAAAATTTTCGGGTTTGGCGATCGATCTTCGTCATTTGCCGATCGATCGCGGAAATCTGGCGATCGATCTTCGTAAGTTGCCGATCGATCGCGGATCTCAAATCTCCAATCTTGCGCTTTGGTCCCTCATTTTCCCATATTTGCTCAGTTTGGTCCTTTTTCAGCATTTTAAGCCCATTTATCCACTTTTATGCATTTGGACCTAGATTCCTGAAATATACAAATATATACCAAAACGTGTAATAATTTCTAGGAATCACTACAAAAACACCCCTAATCATATATCCAATTAAGTGTAAAAATCACACTTATCAACTCCCCCAAACTTAAACTTGATCGTCTCGAGCAAGAAATAAGATCACCAAGTATAGTTCAATATTAAAGATTAAAATAAATGAATTCGCAAGTCAATCATGTAGCTCAGACATCTCACTTACAGACAACAAGAGTCACTCAGAAAGTTCAACACATTGTGTTTTCTCCTAGATCAAGCAACATGTCTCTGAATCAGAACGTGCGTGTGTGCTATTGTCACTTTCAAGTTTCATGCAACTTTCACAGATCAAATCATGGTAGGTAATGAAAAGTAAGATTATCTTTGAGCATCTCATAGTCCTATTTTCAAACAACTTCTCCACTAATGTAGTCACTCCCTAGACTTGGATCAAAAGGACTTTTTAAGCTTGTAATGTTAGTCCTAGGTGTTGGCTTCAAAGAGCAGATAAGATAGCACAAAGAAGAGAGTATAAGCATGTAATGTTTATATTTTTAGCACAAAATTGAGCTTCTCTTCTAGCCTTGGCCACTTTGGGTCTTATTTAGAATTTTTTTTTTTCAAGGCTTTATCTATCTTTTTCTTTTCTCATTCATCATTTTTTTAAATAATAAGCTCATCAAAATATAGCAATTTATGTGCATCTAATGAGATTCATTATACTCCCTTTTAGGTAAGGATGAATTCTTTCAATTTAGGCTCATAAAGATGGGTATAATGAGTTGCCAAAGAAATTTGTTGAATGGGGGCTAATATTATGTTAAACATACTCCATTCTTTTGCAATTAGGCTCAAAATGGGACACTAGAGATTGATATATATCATGGTAAGCTTGAAAGGCTCAAACGGTCCAAAGATCGCCTAAATCATTTCCAAGTCAAGTTCATAACTATAAAGTTTCACCTTGAAGTATCATCATCAAATAGTTTCAAGGTACTATAAGATGCTCAAAAACAATTCATCAAGTTCACAGAGATTTTCACTACCACAAATGCAATTCACAAGATCGTGACTCCAATGTGCTCAATGTATTCCTCATCTTTGACATGCTAACTCAAAACAAGATATTCACAAACAAGTTTTACACTCATCAAAACTCAAGTTGACATGCATAGTGAGATTAATATCATCATGGAATAGAGACCACTACTACAATTTATTCTTATCTTACTAATTGAACTCATTAAATTTTTTTTTTAACTCATAATAATCAGACGATTCAAGTGTCAATTAAGCACACAACATGTGGATAAAACAAGAAAAACATGCATGCCACTCCCTCAAACTTAAATCAAACATTGTCCTCAATGTTGAAATGAACCAAAGGGAAACAGTAAACTCCCCTGATCAAGACGCTTGCATGAGGGTTGAGGAAGATTGGCTTTTGAAAGCTCCACTGTTGTAGGGGTTCATCGCTCCAATTAAGTACCTAGCAAGAGAAGAATGCAAATAAAATAGCCGACTCGAGAGATAAACAAACTAAATGCAAAAACTGAAAATAAAACAAAACTAAATAGCAAAAGGATACGCTTGGGTTGCCTCCCAAGAAGCCCTGATTTCTAGTCATCGGCTTGACCATCAGAAGCAACCATCAAAGAGCGGCTGCCGCCCATAGTAAGTATCATATGATACAACAAATGGGTCTTCATTCAGTATGCCCTCAAGATTGGCATGATTGTAACAGTGTAAACTCGTTGCTCCAACAACTTTTGGTTTGAAGTGGTAGGTATGGGAGAATGATGCTTGAGTTGGCTCCATATCTTGGAGGATGTAGTGCGGTGAAGTTGGCATCGATGGAAAATACGGATCTACATATGGCATAGAACATGTCTCCATCGATGGGCTCAAATCAGAATCTTCGAAAGTCTCTTCCTTCTCCAACATCACACTCGACTCATCTTCACATGGGAACTCCTCGGATAACATCTCTGAAGTAGGCTCAATCTCTTGAAGAGGATCAAGTTCCCTTGACTTTTCCACATGAGTATTATCACTCCCCCAAACTTGTTTGGTTGAGTGTTCATCATCATATAACCAAACTCGATTCGTCGCCTCTTGATTTGTAGCTCTCGTCTCTTCCTGGCAGCTAGTTGAAATTGTTTCCATAAGGACCGCTATTTGCTGCTCCAGGTGACGCATAGAGTTGGTTTGGCACTTCAAATTGTTCTCAGTTGAGGACATGAATCTTATTAAGGTATCCTCTAAATGGGTCGTGACGTCTGCAGAACTATCTCTCCTCTCTTTGTGATGTTCAAATAGTTGGGGAGTATCAATAGGGTAGTGAGGCTCTGGTGGGTATTTGTGACTCCAACCTAGTAGTGAAGGATCACAATACCAGTGATAATCGAAGTCCGCCATATCATTGAACAGGTGTAACACACTGTCATAATCTCTATCAACCATGGGACTCCCAGTCACCAGTGCTCCGCTAAATACCCATTCTCGTGTCTGTGCATCCAAACCTTTGAAGAAATATTGCAGAAGAGTATAGTTCGAAAAGTTGTGATACCGGAATGTGTCTGCCAATTCATTGAATCTTCCCCACGCTGCATACAACGGCTCTGAATATTGTTGGAATCTTGTGAAGACTTGTTGATGAAGCATCACAAGTACCTCGCAAGGAAAACAAATAAAACAATTAAATATAGTTTTTTTTTTATAAATATATACAAAGAAGGAAAAAAATGGTTAAATTACAGTCAAAGCTTCTCGTATGATATTACTAAAGTTAGTCCCCGGCAACGGCGCCAAAAACTTGATCGCTTTTATTTTAAACAATATTTTTCAGTGTAGCGATTGTGTATCGCAAGTGCACGGTGTCAAGTTTTAGTATAGATAGGAAGAATACGGATTGTCGAACCCACATGGACTAACAAGCAAGTACCAAATAAGATGTTTTTAACTATATTTAACCTACGAAATTGAATTAATAATTAAACTACTAATTAATTAAAGTAACTACTAATCCAACCAAGTCAATAAAAGTAAACGAGAAAAATCCACTAGAGAAGATTATCGAGACTTTGGCTCACCAATGCAATCCCCTACAATTCTTGATTGAATATCCAAATATTTCTAAGATGACGAGTTTTCCTAATCCATTCGTTATACTTTGGTCCAGTTATAACAAGTCTAATATTAATGTTGCAGTAAACCACTCCCGTGTCCTTATTGCACAATCAATATCGAATAAAGATCTATGAAAGCTACTAGCCTTCGATTTTGGTAAATCTATTGCTATCACACGTGTGCTAGATTTTACTTGGTCCGTCACAACCTAAAACCCACGGTATAATTTACTCTATCGTATTGCAATATCCTATGGCCAATTCAATCGCAATATAACAATCATTCAAGGATGATCAATCCCTCAAAAGCATGAAGATCAATAAATTATACTCAAAGAATTAAAGGAATTCAATCAAATAAATCATCAAATCATAGGTTCTTGACAAAGGATTCGCCTAGCCTCGATAAATAAAATTAGTTCCTCATAATAAATCAAAACACAACAAAACTAAGAATTAAAGGCAAAGAAAAACTCCCAGCGTCGACTCCGGTTGTAGATCTTCGCTCCTTCTCTTGCTTCCTTCTCGATCGTCTCTTGAATCGCCTTGTTGAAGGTGTTCCAAAATCCTAGGATGGTTGATGGATGGAGGTGAATGATGGTGATATGGAGGATGAGTGGATGGATGGAGGCTATTCCTAGGGTGTAAAATCTGATAAAAAGTCCCCTTATTTTCTTCCAAGACATGATATATATAGTGGTGAAGGAGTTTGGTAGAGTTTGGACACAAAATAACCAAGAAGGAAACAAAATCTCAAAATTTTCGGGTTTGGCGATCGATCTTCGTCATTTGCCGATCGATCGCGGAAACATTCTAGACAAAATAACCAAATTTTTCATATCCGCGATCGATCTTCATCATTTGCCGATCCATCGCGGAAATCAGGCGATCGATCTTCGTAAGTTGCCGATCGATCGCGGATCTCAAATCTCCAATCTTGCGCTTTGGTCCCTCCTTTTCCCATATTTGCTCAGTTTGGTCCTTTTTCAGCATTTTAAGCCCATTTCATCCACTTTTATGCATTTGGACCTAGATTCCTGAAATATACAAATAATACCAAAACGTGTAATAATTTCTAGGAATCACTACAATACAAAAACACCCCTAATCATATATCAAATTAAGTGTAAAAATCACACTTATCTGGACTCTATAGCGTTGGTAGAGTTCTCGTAATGCGGTTTGTCTAATTTAAGTACTTAGGGATTAATTATTGTATTATGTGGACTCGGTTTTGTGATGAATCGGGTGTGGTTGAATACCTGGATTTATTAAATTACATGATTTTGTGGATTTAAAATCTAATTGGGTTTTGTTGCAAAGAAGTTATGGCATGTAAAGGTGAGAATGCTTAAAGAATGCATTGGCTAGCAAAAACACATACATGCACATTTTTTCACACACAAATCTCTACACACATTTCCCCTCTTTTTCTTCAAGCATTTGGTGAACTTGTGAGGCTTGGATCTTGTCGTCAAAACTTGGATTTGTTGCTTTAAAGGTGAGATGAAAATTTAGGGGATGATGTTTTAATGTTGATATGTATTTAGAAGGGTCGGTTGTTGTTGAAATGGATGTATTGGGGATTTGTAGGATTAAACTTATTATGAGTTTGTTTTGGAGTATTTGAGTATGCTTTATTGAGCTTATAGTGGATTAATGAGTATTGTGTGTGTTGGTGGGAGTGTTTGCACCAAAATCACCATTTTTGGCTGAAAACGGGATGGCGACCGATCGCCAGAAGAGGGGCAATCGATCGCTCCTCTACAGGTTAAGATTGAGCGATGATGAGCAGTTCGCGCACTCGATTGCCGTTAATGAGCGATCGATCGCTAGAGGAGATGCGATCGATCGCTTAACTCCATCTCATTTTTTTATAAAGCTCACGATCGATCGCGAGCCTTAAAGTGATCGATCGCGATGCTTGAAATTTGGAAAATTTATTATTTCGATATAATTTTGAGATGAGGTCTCTTATGGCTACTAATATTGAATTGTTTGACATGTGTAGAGCCTCCACAAGGTGCGGAACAAAGAAGGGGATAACCTTATCTTTCCTCATTTATTTTGATGAACAAGGTACGTAGACGTACGAGTATTTCAGTAGTATGATGTATATGCGTATGCGTTGTTGTGGAAATTATACGTGATAGAATTGGTATCTTGCCACTGCCTTACAGTAGCGATGAAAATATAATATATGCCACTGTCATGTCGAAGCGATGATAATGCCATTGTCATGTCGAAATTTTGCAATCTCACCATCAAACTCCATACTTAAAATTCCACTTTTGACATCTATTATGGACTTGGAGGTTTTCAAGAATGGTCTTCCTAGTAGGATGGGGCTATATGGATTGCCATTTTCCATGTCTAGGACATAGATCGGTGGGAATGTTTCTTTGGATGACCGTAGAAATGTTGTGGCATGTTTCTTTGGATGACCGAAGAAACATTCTCACCTAGTTCAATCTTGTGGCACCCTTTAAGTTTTCTACTTCTTTCTGTTTTCCACACTTCCTTTAAAAATTTATCATAACGAGGTACTTTCTTAATAATATCGTATAATGGAGTGTTTACCTCGCACCGTCGAATGTCTCATAAAGCTTCTTGATGCCCTTGTACTTCCAATTCACCTTCAATCCAAGTGGGAATTGAGGTTCAACTTTATATTCAGAAAGTGGGGGAATTTACCTTTTGATTCCTCATCTTGCATAGACTCCTCGATGTCCACCTAGGTGTCCTTCTCCTCTTTCACATCTTCTTGCTCGGGTGGCATCAGTACCACCTTCTCCACAGCCTCTTTGTTGCTACTCTTCAATGTGATGAACTCACATTCTCTCTTGGGTTCACCACTGGCTGTGAGGGTAGCCTATTTGATAATCTTGCCTCAATCTTGTTGATTGATGTCACCAATTGCCCCATTTGAGTATTCAAGCTTTGAATGCACGCCCTCGTTTCCTGTTGAAATTGCAGAGTGTTTTCAGCAATAACTTTAACAATACTTTCTAACCTGTCATCACAGGTGGGAATTTGGGTGGTCTATGAAATGACGGTCTATAGGGTGGAGGGTGATGAATTGGTTGACTTCAATAGCTCTGGTTTTGGGTGATCCCTCCAACCTTGGTTGTAATTGTTCGATGGTGGGTCATAGCTCCTTTGTGGTTGCATGGAAATCCACCCGCTGCATTTACGTGCTCAGCAGGTGTCTGTTGAAGCGAGGGACATTCATCAGTAGAGTGATTCTTGGCCAGATAGATCCCATATGGCTTCGCCTTTAGCACGTTACCTCCTGCAATATGACGCACAAGAGAGTAAGTCAATCGGTTTTGCTCAAGGTTAGATTCATTTACCTCGTGTTGCGTCCTCCGCGTCCGTCCATTTCGAGCTGTTCCAAATTGTTGGGAGTTGGTTGCCGTGTTTGCTATCAAGTTCCTTGCCTCCTCCAGTTTCTTGTCAATAAAATCTCCTCCACTTGCAGCGTCCACTAGATTAATATGAATAAAAAGGAGACCCTCTAAAAGTATTGAATCAAAAGGTGTTCACTTATCTGGTGTTGTGGGCAGCTTGCACACAACTTCTTGAACCGCTCCCAGTACTCATTAAATGACTCATTTTGGTATTGCTTGATCCCAAATATCTCTTTTCTTATGTTCGTAGCTCTTGATGCTGGAAAGTATTATGAAGATTCTTTGCAAAGTGGTCCATGTGGTTTAGATCCGAGAGGTAGATAAAACATCAGTGAGAAAGGAAAAGCGCTTAGCTTGGTTTGCTCCTCAGTTACTCCAGTCGGCTTCATGGTAGTGCAAACCACATGAAACTCCATCAAATGTTTATGCGGATCCTCCCCTGAAAGTCCATGAAAATTAGAAATAAATGAATCAATCCAGATTTCAACTCAAAATTTACATTAGTAGCAAGAGCGGGGAAAATGATGCAGAGGGGTTGCTGATCCGATGTAGGATTCACTAGCTGCCTCAGACTTTGATTTGCTTGTCATCGTGTTCCTCTCTTCGTCCTCTTCAAATCTCCTAGCTTCTCTTCTTCTCCTATGTAGTGTCTCTCGATTTTATGGTTGTACTGAAAATCATCTTCGTAATCTGAGGATTTACATGTACTCATGAACAAACCAAAGTAGTCGTGTAGAATAGTAAAAAAATATTAACAAAAAAAACAATGCTTTCCCTGGCAACGAGCCAAAATTTGGTAGTGCGTTTATCGTGTGCGTCCAAATTAACTATCTCAAGTTAATAACAGTAAATAATGTAGCAGAGTGAGTAGGATCGATCCCACGAGTAAGGATGAATTTATGTGTTAACTTATGCAAAACAGAGTAAATAGAGGGTTGTGAAGATTAAATTAAACTAGGGAATTTTAAAACAAAATTATTAACTAATAAGCAAAATTAAAATTAAAGGGAATTAACTTATGAGAAAGGTTATTCTTGGCTTTCGGTCGACTTTACCTTGGAACTATGAATTCAATCATCAATGCTCACAAAAGATACAATTTTTATTTGAATATTTATCATTGAAGATTCAACTTATATCTTACCTTATGGCTATTTAAAATAGCCAAATGTTATAAGTTAACTCATACCTGTTAATCAATCAAAACAACATCAGTTAAGATTGATAATGGTGATAGCTTTCAAAACTAGTAAGAATGATAAAACTTAGACAACATAATCCAAGTGTCTATGTTTAATATAGTCAATGGTTTTTCCTAAGAATTTAACAACACCAACAGTAGGAAATCGTTTATCTTAGTTGCTTCAAAGGCCAACCATTAGATTGTAAGTAAAACAATTATATGGTCAATCACACAATCAAACATATCAATCATGGCGATAAATAATGTAAGGACCTCCGTGCCCTTAACCCGTTATTAGTGTATTAATCCTTGCCTTTAGTGCATACAATCATGTTATCAGGGGGAAAGAGAGTACATGCAACCCTAGCATGAAATACCATTTATAAAATTTCTTTACATTATTTGTATAATGTCTAAAAAACTTTCCCCAAACATAATCCATAAACATAACATGCACCTTTATACATACACTAACATGCTCTCAATTCATTTTTGCAATTCATAAATAATTGCATGCAACACATAAATGAAAAGAGAAAGGCCCTTGCCTTCTTTATACAACCCATATACACATGATAGTGCTCACATGCGAGCATCGAATAAGTATAAGTGTATCCAATGTATAAAGCATCATGCTCAATACCGTCACTGGTACTTCGATCCTGGAAGCACCTCAAATCCATAGCTCGAGCTCAACTCCAAAGCCATCGATGTACCTATTTACCTGCCCCAACATAGACAGCCCCCACACGGGGTGAGCATACCAATATCCCAAATCCAATAAGCACAATATTACAATTCATATTTTACACAATATAAAGGCTATGGATAATAAAAGACACTCCCTGGATGGCATCATCCTCATCCGGGATCCTCTGTGTTGTTCCTGTTCTAAAAATAATCGAAACCATCAGATTCCCAAATGCCAGTTAATCACCTCATTGATTAACTAAACCCATTCTTTCCATGCCAGTTTCATAATCAAACATGATTAAATCATCAACAAATGATTATAGATATCATATATATATCTAACCAATGGTTCCATATTTTTATTTCATCGCTCGCTCCACAATAGCGGCATTTTAACCTCACTCATACTCAAAAGCAGTGGCGTCATAACCGATGTTCGCTCAAAGGCGACAACATCCCAATCATTGTTTGCTCAAGTGCGGCACCATATAATTCCTAATGTCTATCCATTTATTGCAATATAATGTACCATGCATTCAACAATTGCAATTATATAAAAGGGGTATGCTAGTACGTCATACGTACCTTAGGATTTCGTAGTCCGAACCAACCCTTGCCTGAGTCCCACGACCCGATGAATTAAGTGCTAACATGCAAATAACTCTCAATTAAACATAGGCATGCAATCAAGTGCCCAAGCACGTTCACAACTTCCAACCCTATCGTCAATCCCTAACGATTACCAATATAAAAGCCCCCCGGCTAACCATGCATAATACCCAAAATATTCCATTTTATAAGTTTAAATGATAGCCAAAAACTCAACCGAGAATTCCATTTTATTAAACTTCGGCTCCAACCAATCCATTTTAAAAGTATAGCATTCCCATTGGGATGTAGACATTGCCCCGAAAATCGGCTATTTAAAACCCCAAATCCAAAATCCCATGTTTTAACAAAGTTTTGAAAAATAACACCTTCCAGCAAGCCGCGATCGATCGCCATACCTTACTGCCGGGCAGAACTCCTTCGCGATCGATCACCAAGTCTTTGCGATTGATCGCCAGACTCCTCGAGATCGATCGTTGTGACTTAGCGATCGATCGCCGCACTGTGCGTCTTCCTCAAAATTCAGCTGCTCGTCGCGATCGATGGCAAGCAATCCGCGATCGATCGCGACCTGCGATTTTCCGAAAAACTCGAGCTTCAATGGTGTTTTTCACACCCAAACTCAAAACCAACACCCCATACACCTTCAACACCTCAAATGCTCCATTTAAAACCAATAAAAACTCCAAAAACTCAACTTTGGATTTTTAACCAAAAATCCCCAAATCTAAATCCAACTCAAACCTTAACCAAAATCAACAATACTACAATCAAAACGAAGGTAAAGGCGAGGGGAAGGAGATTACCAACTTTACTTAGAGAAATCCGGTTCCCAAGCCAAGCTTCGGCCATTTCTTCAAGGGAAGAAAAGTAGGGGTTTGGGGGAAATGGGTGGGAAGCGAGGAGAGAGGGAGAGAGAGAGAGAGAAGATATTTTGTGCAATGACGAAACTTGGTATATATATAGTACCAAGGCTCCAAAATACCAATACCTCCACAAATACATCATGATTCATTAAAAATCATATGTTTTCAATAATTACCTCTCAATCTCTATTTCCATTATCAGCCCCAGTACAAAGTACTCCGGACCCCAGATCCCACCAAAAACCCAATTCCAAGGTTTTTCACCACGATGTGAATACAATCTCACCAATTGGGTCCAACGATCCCAAAAGACCCGATTTAACATTCTCGGGTGCTCCAACACCGCAATTAATTCATAATTGCCACAATTAAAATCTATTGAGGATCATTACCACACCGAGATTAACCTCATTAATCCCCGGGCATCACAATTATCCCTCACTAACAAAATTTCATCCTCGAAATTTGCACGGCGTACTCCATGTATCGCCGAGACCACACAATCCAAACGGATCTACATCGTCGAATCATGAACATATCATGAACGACATACCAATCGCGAGGACACCGACCTCGCACTAAACTCTGGAATGGAGTAAGTCTCCCAAACCATCATCAACTCAAAAGGACATCAGCATACTCCGATGCTAACCACCCAAAAGCAGTTAGTCAACCGTAACTGCTAACCAAACGAATCATTCGTGATTCCAACATAGATATCGCCTCAATGATATCTCTACGATTTAGCCTACGATGTTTAATCTATATCGTTACCAAGGAAACCACTGGTACATTACAGTGTACTTACACCAATCCGATTTCTGTTTTCCAATTCCATCTCCCACAAAGGAGTAGTTGCACCACTTTGCAACACGGATCGGGCAACTCACGACCACCGATCATCACGAAACACATCTCCAAAGATGTCTACATCCGTATGTTCCAAGAAATCACATCTTGGTCCAAACACATCATCGAGACTCTACAAGGTCTCAAGTTTCCAAAAGGACATGCAAGAAAATCAATTGCATTCCCGCCACACGTGTCAACCACGACACCTAACAATTCCGTCACGTGGCCATCCCTCGTTTATCCTAGGATTCAACAATCCTAACACAGGGACGTTAGCAAATTAGACAAAATAGAATTACCATGACCTCAACACACGACAATCCCTCCTTAAGGGAGTCAACCAGACCTCACGATCATTATTCAGAATACATAGTGTCATTGAGATTACCAATCTCAAGGTGCTACAATCTCTCACCGGAGATTCATTCATCAAAGCATATTAACCCGATGCTCGACGAGTACTAAGAAAATGCTGGCATTCGTGTACACTCACCGGCATACATGCCTAAGCACCAATATGACCTGCATACTCAATGCAATCGACTCGGGTATCGCCAATCATACCCAAAGTCCCTATCTCAGCTGTCAATCCTCTATTATTCTCATCCAACGAGAATGATGATTGACAAATCAACCACCAATGGTGTGATCCCCAGATTAACACCACACAAACCTACTCGTTGAATCTCCCAAAGATTCCCAACCGATAGGTATATCAATACTGCTTTCTTCATAAGGAAGGTGTCATGAATCCATGACCCTCCAACCTCGAACCATCGTTCGGAAAACTGGATATATTTATTCCAAAATATATATCCCGGAACCAACAAATACACAACCGATTTAGAATAGTGCATCCTTGCAACTATTACCAATCCGAAACCCGTATACACAACGTATACTCATTCTAACAATGCTCTGTACTATTATCATAATGCTCCACAATATCGAGCATTTCCCCGGAGACGTCTCCATTAACGTCTCACCGAAAGGTAAAAGATCCATTACTCGGTCCAACACCAGTAATGCTTACCATGGTTGATTCACAATCAACCCTTGACCAATACTAGCTGTCTCCATAACAGTACAATCCAAATCTCTCTAAGAGATAAAATCAATATAGTAGTGTTACCCCACTAACTATATCCCACAATTCCATTTGTGTTTCCCCATTGCATTCCATATGCAAGGATACTCGACCAGAGCTAACAACGACTTGTTGACACTCGTGTTGGTACTCCCAACAAAATTGAGCTGTCTCGGTACAAGTCCCTCAAAACATTCGACGTAAAAAGGTCTTCGTGAGGTATTTCCTGCCTCGAACCTTATGCCAAGTCTACCATAAGTCCTCATCGTATCATCATACGATTCACCAAATTCGGTCCCAACGTGCAGTATAATGGCTACAACAAGCACACTATATCACTGCCACAATACCTGGCTAGCAAATCGTTGCTTCCCTAGGTTTATACCAAACCTACCAACGTATCATACGTTCCACTCCCGGTACATCACACCGTACCATCCATTAGAGTAGTGGGTCATCACCCAATATTTCTCTAATACTAATGCACAAAGGACATTCCGGTGTCCTTGCTCAATCACAAGGCAATACTATCCATTAGGATTTATTCCACACCCTCAGGGGTGGGTGTGACCATGTCTACCACACGTTACATCAACAAGAGATAATAGTTTCCTCAATAACTACTCCTACTAACAATCACAACGAGTATACGCAAGGTACCCTTACTCGTAAAATATTCACCTCAAATACATGATGCGGTACACTCACCTGTACAGTGCATCCATAACCCATCGAGCAAACCTGCTCGGCATAATTATCTCGTCAACCGGTGACTAGTATATGTCAACACGTGACATCCATAATCTCATCGTCAAACACATGACGGTACATATCAATACATGACATCTATAATCTCATCGTCAAACACATGACGGTACATGTCAATACATGACATCTATAATAGTGCTAACTAAACAGCAATATACCATAACTCATCGCTAATAAGATAGTGGCATAACTGTCTCCGTCGTCCAATAGCGGTATATAATCAACACCCATAGCTCGTGGGCGGCACAATCTTGTGCTACGTAGATATCGGCATAACCCATCGCTATAAAATCAGCGGCATGATCCCTCGCCATAGAGTCAGCGGCATAAAACATCGCTATAGAATCAGCGGAATGAAACATCGCTATATAGATACCCGGCGGCATGAACCATCGCCAATAGAATAGCGGAATAAACCCTCGCTATGAATACCCGGTGGCATAAACCATCGCCAATAGAATAGCGGAATGAACCATCGCTATGAATGCCCGGCGGCATAAACCATCGCCAATAGAATAGCGGAATGAACCGTCGCTATGAATACCCGGCGGTATAAACCATCGCCAATAGAATAGCGGAATGAACCATCGCTATGAATACCCGGTGGCATAAACCATCGCAATGGAATAGCGGAATGAACCATCGCTATGAATACCCGGTGGCATAAACCATCGCCAATAGAATAGCTGAATGAACCATCGCTATGAATACCCAGTGGCATAATTCATCGCTAGTCTCGTTACAACAGTGTATTTTAATGCACCTCGCTTGTCATGACCGCGACACTAATACCCCTCGCTTCGACATATCAGCGGCATTGAATAACCTCGCTCAAATGCGACATGCTGGCAATACCCTCGCTTCAACATTTGGCGGCAAATATTCTTTCATCGCTACGATATGACAGCGGCAAGTATTCTATCATCGAGTCAAGTGACAGCGGCAAAGCATTTAAAATCATCACTCGTCCATAACAACGACTCATGGGATGTTCACCAAGCA
Organism: Haberlea rhodopensis; assembly: GCA_907163345.1. NCBI lineage: Eukaryota > Viridiplantae > Streptophyta > Magnoliopsida > Lamiales > Gesneriaceae > Haberlea > Haberlea rhodopensis. Next base: position 372,770 of record CAJQUN010000497.1, read on the forward strand.
TCCAATCTATACCTGCAACACAATGCATAATCCATATCCCAATATACATCACTATGAGTGTATTTTAATGCACCTTGCTTCAAATGTGACATGCGGCAATAACCTCGCTTCAACATTTAGCGGCAAAGCATTAAAATCATCACTCCAATATACGTGCAACCACGATGAGTGTATTTGAATGCACCTCGCTTCAAATGTGACATGCGGCAATACCCTCGCTTCAACATTTAGCGGCAAAGCATTAAAATCATCACTCCAATATACGTGCAACCACAATGAGTGTATTTTAATGCACCTCGCTTCAAATGTGACATGCGGCAATACCCTTGCTTCAACATTTAGCGGCAAAGCATTAAAATCATCAATCCAATATATATGCAACCACAACTGCATAATCCATAATGTATATAAAATACATGTTACCGTTTGGTGCACGTCAATCCTGGCCTTAGCCTTCCATGCCAAAGCGTCCCTACAGGAACGATTCCAAACCATGAGCATATAATAATCCATCTTCACCACAATATGATTATAAATGGTAAATGCATAAACCATGAGTACAATGTACTTCCTGTATTCCAATGCATTTAAAGATGCTCCCCTTGGTTGTCCATGTACCATACTCATAATCATAAACAATGGGTTACATTACGGTCACATAAGTGTCATGACTTATAAACATCATTTTATGACCACATATCATAAACGCACATAACCAAAATAGTTGTGTCACACAACACTAACTACTATCATGCATAAGTATGTGCTATCCATTTCCATCAACATGTTCCTAGGCCCTCAACAGCCCCAAAGAGCAAACCACTGCTCTGATACCACTAATGTAAGGACCCATGTGCCCTTAACTCCTTATTAGTGTATTAATCATTGCCTTTAGTGCATACAATCATGTTATCAGGGGAAAAGAGCTTACATGCAACCCTAGCATGAAATACCATTTATAAAATTTCTTTACATTATTTGTATAATGTCTAAAAAACTTTCCCCAAACATAATCCATAAACATAACATGCACCTTTATACATACACTAACATGCACTCAATTCATTTTTGCAACTCATAAATAATTGCATGTAACACATAAATGAAAAGAGAAATGCCCTTGCCTTCTTTATACAACCCATATACACATGATAGTGCTCACATGCGAGCATCGAATAAGTATACGTGTATCCAATGTATAAATCAGCATGCTCAATACCGTCACTGGTACTTCGATCCTGGAAGCACCTCAAATCCATAGCTCAAGCTCAACTCCAAAGTCATCGATGTACCTATTCACCTGCCCCAACAGAGACAGCCCTCACACGGTGTGAGCATACCAATATCCCAAATCCAATAAGCATAATATTACAATTCATAATTTACACAATGTAAAGGCTATGAATAATAAAAGACACTCCCTGGATGGCATCATCCTCATCCGGGATCCCCTGTGCTGTTCATGTTCTCAAAAAATTCGAAACCATCAAATTCCCAAATGCCAGTTAATCACCTCATTGATTAACTAAACCCATTCTTTCCATGCTAGTTTCATAATCAAAGATTATTAAATCATCAACAAATGATTATAGATATCATATATATATATATATATATATAACCAATGGTTCCATACTTTTATTTCATCGCTCGCTCCACAATAGCGGCATTTTAACCTCACGCATGCTCAAAAGCAGTGGCGTCATAACCGATGTTCGCTTAAAGGCGACAACATCCCAATCATTGCTCGCTCAAGTGCGGCACCTTTTCCATATAATTCCCAATGCCTATCCATTTATTGCAATATAATGTACCATGCATTCAACAATTGCAATTATATAAAAGGGCTATGCTCGTATGTCATATGTACCTTAGGATTTCGTAGTCCCAACCAACCCTTGCCTGAGTCCCACGACCCGATGAATTAAGTGCTAACATGCAAATAACTCTCAATTAAACATAGGTATGCAATCACGTGCCCAAGCACGTTCACAACTTCCAACCCTATCGTCAATCGCTGACGATTACCAATATAAAAGCCCCCCGGCTAAGCATGCATAATACCCAAAATATTCCATTTTATAAGTTTAAATGAATAGCCAAAAACTCAACCGAGAATTCCATTTTATTAAACTTCGGCTCCAACCAATCCATTTTAAAAGTATAGCATTCCCATTGGTATGTTGACATTGCCCCGGAAATCGGCTATTTAAACCCCAAATCCAAAATCCCATGTTTTAACAAAGTTTTGAAAAAAAAACACCTTCCAGCAAGCCGCGATCGATCGCCATTTACGCGCGATCGATTGCCATACCTTACTGCCGGGCAGAACTCCTTCGCGATCGATCGTCAAGTCTTCGCGATCGATCGCCTGACTCCTCGCGATCGATCGCTGTGACTTAGCTATCGAGCGTCGCACTGTGCGTCTTCCTCAAAATTCAGCTGCTCGTCGCGATTGATCGGCAAGCAATCCGCGATCGATCGCGACCTGCGATTTTTCAAAAAACTCGAGCTTCAATGGTGTTTTTCACACCCAAACTCAAAACCAACACCCCATACACCTTCAACACCTCAAATACTCCATTTAAAACCAATAAAAACTCCAAAAACTCAACTTTGGATTTTTAACCAAAAATCCCCAAATCTAAATCCAACCCAAACCTTAACCAAAATCAACAATACTACAATCAAAACGAAGGTAAAGGCGAGGGGGATGAGACTACCAACTTTACTTCGAGAAATCTGGCTCCCGAGCCAAGCTTACGGCCATTTCTTCAAGGGAAGAAAAAGAGGGGTTTGGGGGAAATGGGTGGGAAGCGAGGAGAGAGGGAGAGAGAAAATAGAGAGAGAATATTTCGTGCAATGACGAAACACCGAGTCCACTTGGTATATATATAGTACCAAGGCTCCAAAATACCAATACCTCCACAAATACATCATGATTCATTAAAAATTATCGGTTTTCAATAATTACCTCTCAATCTCTATTCCCATTACCAGCCACAGTACAAAGTACTCCGGACCCCAGATCCCCCAAAAAACCCAATTCCAAGGTTTTTCACCACGATGAGAATACAATCTCACCAATTGGGTCCAACGATCCCAAAATACCAGATTTAACATTCTCGGATGCTCCAACACCGCAATTAATTCATAATTGCCACAATTAAAATCCATTGGGATTAACGACATTAATCACCGGGCATCACAAATAATAGAAAAACTTTTGATACTCAATAAAAATCAATAAAAACACACGAATCACATAAAAAACATAAATTACAAGGTTTTGTCTTCCTCAACCAAGAATCAAAAGTGTTTATGCACTCATAGCTAAATCAAAACGACCAAACTTTAATCTAAAAAACATAAATAGAAACAAAGTAGAAGAATTACTAAAGGGTAGCACGATTCTAGAGCATCTATTCCGTCCCGTTCTTTGAAATCTTCAAGTTCTTCTTCAAAAAATTTGAGAACATTATCCTAAGTCTATAGTATCATGAATAGTCTGATATGAGGCCTAAAAATTGAGTTATAGGAGTTGGAGGTTGATGGGTTAGGTCCAAAATCTATCCAATATGGTAAAAATTGAGTTTACATAATTTTCAGGATTCTGGGACCGATCGATCGGTCATCACTCGCGATCGATCACTAGTTTTTTTTTTTTCAAATTCCTCAGATGCGCGATGGATCGCTCCAAATTCGCGATCGATCGGTCGAGTGATTTTTTGTTGCATAAAATATCTGCCAGCCGCGACGGATCACGGGTTTCGCGCAATGGGTTGCTCCTCTTAGTCCACTTTTATGCATTTTTCTTGGTCTACTTTGATCCTTTATCATCTCCAATGCATTTTTGATCCTTATTCGCCATTATTAACTCGATTTCTTCGATTCCACTACATTCACAAATAATTCAATTAGGTAACATATTCATCAAATTAATCATTAAAACACACCTAAATTAACAATTAAACCCACTAAAATGTGTATATTTCTAGCCACATCAATAGGCACACACATCATATCCCTAAGTTTGATGTCACAATGGATGCAATTAAATACCAAAACGTGGCTGCACATTGATACCTGTATGGGATTCCGTGGGAGAAGTTGACAATGACAGAAGATGGTGGGTGGCGTCGTGGTGTGGTGATCGCAAATTTGTCTGAGTGCTTGAACGATGTGTTGAAGGGTATCCGACGCCTTCCTATATATGTAATCATTCAGTTGATGACTGGACTATGCATACAATATTTCTTGATTGTAAGGGAAGAATTGCACGTGTGGTGACAAACAACCAACCATGGCCTGATTATGTGTTCCAGAAATATGAGCAGTGATCAATCAAATTGAGCACCATAGTGTTATCAGATATGACATTAGTAATAAATCATCATTTGAAACATGTGGACGACCAGGACGAGGCAAAGGCCAACACGTACTAGTTATTAACTTCAGTACTCGTGATTGCTTGTGCGGTAAATGGACAATTTTTGTAATATCTTGCTCCCATGTCCTATGTACAACAAACTGGTATGATTTGGACCTAATGAAATTACTGCAGTCGTGGTTAGTATGCACCATTGTGTTAATACACATGAAGGAAGACAAGCATATAGGCATAAAACAAACTAGATGAAGGATATTGGGATGACCCAAACTTTGAATTTAACCACAACCAAGCACGACGTGAAAGACAAAGAGCTGGTAGACAGATGGATAAGCCAGCAACTCGAGAGAGACAAGCATATATGCACGGTCACGCATACAGTTGTTTCATGTGTCATTTGTCATAATATTGTAGTGAAAATTCGATAAAAATGGCATTGCATTTGAAGTTTGGTTATGTTTATTAAAAGTATGTATGATGCACGTTGTATTTGACCAGTCTTGGTTGTAACTGAAATTTGGTTTGTACTTTGGTTGTGGTTCTTTTGTATCTTTTAGTTTACGTTTTCAAGGAAGATTAAAATGTTTTAGCCCTTTAAATGGTGAATAGTTACTACCATCAACAGTAATATATTTTGGTCACAACATTATTATTTAGTAACATTATCAAATTAATAGTTTAGCTATATATCCAAATACAAGTACTATAGCATTATCATAAGAGAAAATAAACACAAGTAATATAGCATTGTCCAAAATGTAAACACGAGAATTATACAAGAAAACATAAGGAAGAGAATATCCAATCAAAATATAAAGACTTGCATTAGGATGAGATGGCAAGACTTGCATTGCAAATGGAAAGACATGTAAATAACTTGGGAAGAACGGCAAAAGACTTAGACTTCCAAATAACTTGGGAAGAATGACAAAAGACTTGGAAATATATTCACTAAAAATGACATTTACACAAGGAGAAAAATTCATAAATTTCCTCTATAAAATGTATCAAAAATTTCATTTCAGAACAAATAAAATTCTATCAAAGAAAACCATCGCTTCTAGTTGTATTAGCAAGGAGAAAGGAATATTTCGAAGCCTTTTTGCAAGCTAACTAACGGTAAGTGGGCTTTTGTTATATTATCCTTTCGTTTGAACAACATGTAAAATTGAAGTCGAATATGTGAACTATTTTAAAAACTATGATATGAAAATTCTGAATACCTGGAGATAATATACGGAGCAACTTGCGTGTGAGCCACCTCTTGAACCAATTGATCAAAGTGCTATACGTACGGGAGCCACCTCTTGAATCCGTAGGAGCCACCTCTATAATCCTTATGTTTCGCAGATCGATCTAATCTAATTAGTGTATGATATGTATTCTGATAAGATGCATTTTGTATGGCTCAAAGGAGCAAACTTTTGTTATGTGTATTCATTCATACCAGTTTATGCTTTGATACCTGTTTCAAAATTTGCATATGTAAGTATATGTTTTTGGCATATTCGATTGTCTCCCTCTTGCTGAGTGTTTAACAAAACACTCACCCCTTACATCTCCTCCCCAGCTAAAAGTGAGACAGATACCAAAGAAGACGAACAACACAACTTTTGATGTTGGCGATTTACTGCAAAGATGTCAAGATTTTACATATTTAAGCTCCCGCTAACCTCTGTTAAGATTTAAGTTATGATTTTATTTTCAGTTGTAAAGAAATTTATGTTTATGGAATAAAAGACTGGTTATATTTTAATTTTTGTACTACGAGACTTGTTGACTTCAAATTGTATATTTGAATTTAACGCCGGTGCTATTGACCTCGGTCTCGGGCGTGACATTTAAGTGATATCAGAGCTAACCAGGTTCCATAATCCTGTTGGGAAAGATTTCTGGTTAATACAAGGTAACTGGAATATGAATCCCGGATCCAATAGAACAACTGATTAAAATCTAAAAATCAGTCGAGGGATCAAAATAACAATCTAAATTATTAATTAAGAATTCCAATCTCAAAATTTAAAAAAAACAACAAAAAAAACGAAGCTATTATCCTGAAAAACGTCGTCGTGTCGCCGCAGGCCTTCGTCGGAAAGTCGACCCGCCATCTTGACCATCTCTCCCAGATGATCATGCTACCCAAATCTCATGATGATCTCACAATCGCTTCTAGGCCAAATCTCCAATCAAAACTCACGCTCAAACCCTCAGAAAATTTTTCCGATTTCGAAGTTACGGGAACACGGTTTTTTTTGTTTTTTAAATTGGACTTGAGATAATGATCCCTGAATCCTGTCCATCCTAAGCCCTCAACTAATCTCCAATTTCAGTCTCAATCACGACTTGAATTTTAAGCTCCAAGAACCCTAAATTTTTGAAATTTTCCAAATTTGATTAACCAATAAATCCGAACACCATTCCGAAATTAAATCTGGGTTTTTAATCCTGGAAAGACGTCGGTCCAAAGCCTCCTATCCAATCTGAGTCACAAACAATGAAAATGGCCAATTTCGAGCGTAAAATCAAGCCCTTAGATTCCTAAATCTGTGAAAATTTCAACCTTATGTTCCTTCACAAAATCAAACACCAAAAATCAAATTAATTTCAGAGTATTACTCTCCATTGTATGAGTAATAAAAGCCATCTATCAGATCTTTCTCACAAACAAGAAAAGATGTTAAATTTCGTATCGAGACTCAAGCTCTAGAACCCTAAATTGCAAAAAATCCGAGCTTCAATTTCTCTCAAATTCGAATACCACTTTTAAATAAATTCTGGGTTTATGATCCTTATATCATGCTCATTTAAAACCCTTGACCAATTTCAGATTTCCAGATCCGGATTGATGGAATTGTTTTTATCGCAATTCTCGCCCATTTGGGCTATAAAACCTCGATATTTACTCTTCGATTTCTCAACCATTGTAATATATTTTGTGATATCCAGAAATTAATTGCATTAATCCCAAAGTGATTATAATCCTTATCGATTTTAATTGGAGTAATTATGAGATAATTACGGTGTTGAGACTTCCGATGATTTTAATCCTGTATCGTGGTTGTTGGGCCCACGGGTTGAGATTTATTCTCATTAAGGTGATAAACCTTGGATTGTGTTGCTAGTGGGATCTGGAGCCTGGGGAGCTTTGGATTGAGGTTGGTAATGAAAATAGTGAGTGTGAGATAATTATTGAACACATATGATTTTTAATGAGTCAGGGTGCGAGTATTTGAGACTCGGGTTTTTGGAGCCTTGGTACTATGTATACCAAGTGGATCCGGTGTTCAATCAGTTGGCATTTCGCTTCTCTCTCTCTCTCCCTCACATTTGCTCTCCTTTCCCCTTTTCCCCTCCCCTTTTCCTCTTGGAGCAAAATCTGAGCAAAGCTCGATCTCGGAGCGAGGTTTCTCGAAGATAATTTGGTAATCTTCTTCCCCTCGCTATTATCTTCGATTTGGTAGTAATTTTATTGTATTTGGTTTAGGAATGGGTTGGGTTTAAGTTTTTGGTTTTTAAAGATTTTGGGTTGGTGTGTTTGAGGATTTAGGGAGTTTTTGTTGAGGATTGTTGGTGTTTTAAGTGTTGGATTTGTTGTTCTGGTGGTTCTAGCTCGAAAAACATCATTTTTGGGCTTTTACAGAGCTCGCCGATCGATCGGCAAAGGTGCACCGATCGATCGCGTGATGTTAACAAATTTTGACGACGATGTACAGTGCGCTCGCTCGATCGAGCAAAGCTGCCGATCGATCGAGATGGTCTGGCAATTGATCGAGAGATCTCGCCGATCGATCGCGCAAGCGAATTTTTGTTGCCCAAAGTTCTGTGGCTCTCGATCGATCGAGAGCCTTTGGCCGATCGATCGAGAGGCCAATTTTTGAGAAAATTTTTGGTTGGTCGTGGAATCGATTCATGCTTTGCTCGAGTCTTTTAAAATGGTTAATCATCATGACTTGAAGATGTATTTGGGGGTTGAATACATGCTCGGGTATGTGTTTGTGGGCATGAAATTAATTGTGATTTATTAACTGTATTTAGCAAATAATTTACGGGATCTCGGGGCAAAGGCAAGGATTGGCTCTTGCTATTGGATCATAAGGTACGTTTAACGTATGAGCATTGTAGATATATTATTGTCATGTGCATGAATAATATATGGTTGTTGTAAACATCATGGTATGCATTGAGGATTATGTGTTGCCGCTATTAAGCGAGCAATGATTGTCACTGTTGAGCGAACATCGGTTATGATGCCACCATTGTTGAGCGTGCAAGAGGTTAGAATGCCGCTATTGTTGAGCGAGCGATGAAATAGAAATGTGGAATCATTGTTTAGATATATGTGATATCTGTGCTCATTAGTATAATGATTTAAACATATTTATTATGAAACCGGTAATTGAGATGGGCATAATCAATCAATGTAATGATTAACTGATTTTGGGAATTTGATGGTTTTGGTTATTGTGAGAACAGGAACAGCACGGGGAATCCCATATGACAATGATACTATACAGGGAGTATCTTTTAGATTTACAGCCTTATATTCTGTAAATTATGAATTGTGATAGTGTTTTTATTGAGATGGTGTTATTGGTATGCTCACCCCGTGTGGGGGCTGTTTCTGTTGGGACATGTAGAACAGGTACATCATTGTCTTTGGAGTTGAGTTTGAGCTATTGATTGAAAACGCTTCCAGGGGTGAGGTACTAATGTTGGTATTGAGTAGTACGTTTATACAATAGATACACATTACTTATTCAATGCTCGGGTGTGAGCATTCTTATATGTGTATATGAGTTGTATAAAGGTTATGACCTTTTCTCTTTTCATTTATGTGTTGCATGCAATTAATTTGGAATATTGCATGATGAATTGAGAATGTAGAATTGGTGCATTGTACAGTGCATACGTGGCTAGTTGAACGATATTGGGGTTTTAACATTAAGTGAATTAATCTCGAAATTTTTTATGAATGGTATGTCATGCTATGAAAGCTTCTGTACGAATTCCTTAATTACGGGATTGTATGCACTAATATTAGTGGCAATGCACTAATAGCGGGTTAAGGTAGCGAGGGTCTTACATTAGTGGTATCAAAGCATTGATTTGCTCTTTTGGGCTGTTGAGGGCCTAATGATGTGTGGATAGAAATGAGCAGCACATAGTTATTCATGATTGTAGTTAGTGTTGTGTGACACAACTATTTTGCTTATGTGCATCTATGATATGAGATCATAAATGAAAGGTGTTATGCTAACCATTGTGGTTGCAGGATTGTATAGAATACGATAAGAATGGTATTGATGGAAATGATTTGCACTTTATGTAATAAGTGCTAAGAAATCTGATTTTGTAGGAATATCAGGGAAATAGAAACTTGATGTACTGTCCGAGGACAGAGAATGACAGACAATGTGGTGTCGTCAATAGGCGACGACGGATGATGACTAGGTATGGTTGCGTTATGATTATGCAAATGTAGGTATATGTTAATGTGCACGGGCATTGAGATTGCTTTGTTATCGTAATACATAAATGCTTAATATTGTTATTGTGGATGCAAATGTATTGCAATTATTGTGCTGCTACGAGTATATCGAATAGCTATGGATCATAATATTTGTCGCTGTCTTATCAAGTGATGAATCAGGGTATTTGCCACTGTCATATCATAGCGCGGGTCGCTGGTATGTGGAAGCGAGGGATATCATTGAGCCGCTGATAATTCGAAGCCAGGGATATTATTGAGCCGCTGATATAACGTAGTAGGGCTTGCGAATTGTTGTATTAGTTATGCATATTGAGGTCATTGTATTGATGCATGTATGTTGAGCCTGCGGAGCAAGGTGTTGTATTGTGAACTGGAATACTTGCTGTTGTTACATGAAGCGAGGGGTATTGTGAACTGGAATACTTGCCGCTGTTACACGAAGCGAGGGGTACTGTAAACTAGAATACTTGTTGCTGTTACACGAAGCGATTGGTATTGTGAACTGGAAATACTTGCCCCTATTACACGAAGCGGGGGGTATTGTAAATGGAATACTTACCGTTGTTACACGAAACGAGGGGTATTGTGACATAGAAGCGATGATACATGCCGCTGTCACGTCGAAGCGATGAGTTTGGGACAAAGTGCTACATGTGATGTGAGTCACCTCTTGAGTCCGAAAGGAACAAAGTGCTACATACATGTGAGTCACCTCTTGAGTCCATGGTTTATACCAGTTGTATACGTAGCGATGGTTTATGTCGCTGTATACGTAGAGATGGATTATGTCATTGTATACGTAGCGATGGTTTATGCCTTTGTATACGTAGCAATGGTTTATGCCGTTGTATACATAGCGATGATTTTTGCTGCTGTATACGTAGCGATGGATTATGCCATTGTATACGTAGCGATGGTTTATGCCGTTGTATACGTAGCGATGGTTTATGCCACTGTATACGTAGAGATGGATTATGCCGATGTATACGTAGCGATGGATTATGTCGATGTATACGTAGCGATGGATTATGCAGTTGTATACGTAGCGATGGATTATGCCACTGTATACGTAGCGATGGTTTATTCCTCTGTATACGTATCGATAGATTATGCCGCTGTATACGTAGCGTTGATGTGATACCGCTGTATATGTAGCAACGATGTGATACCGCTTTATACGTATCGATAATTTGATACCACTGTATACGTAGCGAGGGAGTATACCGCCATTGAGCAATGAGTGTGGATTATATACCGCTGTTGGGTGATGAATATAGATGTGCGTTGTTATATTAGTGATGGTAATATTATATTGCCATTGTGTTAGCAATAATTGTGGATGTCATGTGTTGACATATACTGTCACGAGTTGACGAGGATTTGTGAATGTCATGTGTTGACATATACCGTCACGAGTTGACGAGGAATTGTGGATGACATTTACCATCACGAGTTGACGAGGATTTGTGAATGTCATGTGTTGACATATACCGTCACGAGTTGACGAGGATATTGTGGATATCATGTGTTGACATGTATGCGCCACATGTTGACAAGATCATTATGCCGAGAAGGTTTGCTCGATGGATAAATGGTCGTGCCGTACGTATAAGTGTACTGCAGCACGTATTGAGGTAAATGTGTTACGAGTAGTGGTACCTTTGGGTATACTCGTTGAGTGGGCTACGGCCAAGCGACTTGTAGTGTACGTAGTTATCGAGGGAACTACACACATAGGTCGATGTGGTGTATGGTGGACGGGGTCGCACATACACAAGAGATTGGGAAATAGATCCTAACGGGTTAGGATTGAATTATGAGTGAGTAAGGACATGTCCCTTGTGTATCGGTATTAGAGAAATATTGGATGATGATCCACTACTCTAATTGATGGTGCGGTATTGTATACCGGGATTGAACATATGATACGTTGGTAGGTTTTGTATAAACCTTAGGAGGCTGCGAGTTGCTAGCCAGGTATGTTGAATTATTGTTGCAGTATTATAGTGAGATTGTTGTAGCCACTATACTGCTTGTTGGAACCAAGTGTGGTGGACTCGTATGATGATACGATGAGAGATTATAGTGGACTCTTGTAGTCACTATGATGCCTTTGAGTTGGGGTGAGAGATACCTCAAGGGAGCTTTCAGCTCGGCTTGGTCGGGAGTACCAACGAGAGGGTTAACAAGTTATTGTTACCTCTAATTGAGAATTCTTGCATTAAGGATGCAATGGTGAGACGTAACCGGAGTTGTGGGATATAGTTAATGTGGTAACATTACTGTATCGGTTGTATCTCTTGGAGAGATTTGGAACGATAATGTTGTGGAAACAGTTGGTATCGGTTGCGAATTGATTATGAATCAACCGTGGTAAGCATTACTGCTGGTGGATCGGGTAATGGCTTTGCGTTAATTGTGAGACGTACTAGGAGATGTCCCTAGAGAGATGCTCGGGAATGTTGAGTACTAGATATTAGTGCGTTGCATCGTGGGAATTGTGTACGTCATGTATACTGGTTTGAGATTGATTGGATGATAGTGGCAAGAATGAACTATCCCGAACCAGCTGTGTATTTATTGGTTCAGGTATACATTTCAGTATAAATGTATCCAGATTTTCCGAACGATTGTTCGAGATTGGAGAGTCATGGAGGCATGACTCCTTCCTTGCGAGGGAAGAGGTATTGATATACCTGTTGAGAATCTTTGAGAGATTCGATGAGTCGGTACGTGTGGTGTTGATGTTGAGTTCACCCCATTAGTCGTTGGTTCGTCAATCATTATTCTCTTCTGAGTGAGAATAACTGGGTGATTGACAGATGGGTTTGAGGCTTGTGGGTATGATTAGAAATACCCAAGTCAATTGTGGTTGGTGTCGAGGTATACATACCGGTATGTATATTTGTGGGCCAGCATTATTATGCTTGGATTGGTAAATCTCTGGTAAGAGATTGTGGTGTCCTTGAGATTGGTAACCTCGGTGGGACAATTTATTCTGAGAATAACCTCGGTGGGACAATTTATTCTGAGAACTAAACTGTGAGGTTTTGGTAAACTCTCTTTTGAGAAGAGACTGTAGTACTTTGGGCTAAGGAAGCTTGTTGATGGTTTATCCTTGTGTTAGAATTGTTGATTCTAAGAGCAAACAATGAATGACCAGGATTCAAATTCTTGTGGTGTCGTTGTCGACACAAGTGGTGAGGATGCAATTGATTTTTTTTTCTTGCATGTTTCTATGGAATTTTGGAGACTCTGTGGAGTTTTCAGTGGTGTGTTGGAACCAAGATGTGATTCCTTGGAACACACGATCTGGACATCTGTGAGGATGTATTTTGTATTGATCGGTGGCCGTGAGTTGCCGATCCAAGTTGCAAGTGGTGCAACTACTCATTGGATGGAGATGGAATTGGAGAATGGGAACCGAGTTTAGTGTGAGTATACTGTGGTATACCAGTGGGTTCCTTCGTAACGATGTGTACTTGACATCGTAGACTAAGTCGTAGAGATATCATTGAGGCGATATCTATGTTGAAAATCAGGAATGATTCGAGTAGTCAGCGGTTATGGTTGACTGACTGCTTTTGGGCGATTAACATCGAGGTATGTTAACATCTTCTAAGGTTGTGATGGTTTGGGAGGATAACTCCATTCCAGAATTTGGTGCGAGGTCGATATCCTCGCAGTTGGTGTGTCGTTCATAGTGTGTTCATGATTCGATACTGCGCATTCTAGTCGAATTGCGAGGTCTTGGTAGTACTTGAGGTAGGCATGTGCAAATTCTGAGGATAAAATTTTATTAGTGGGGGATAAATGTGATATCCGAAAATTAATTGCCTTAATCCTGAAGTGATTATAATCCTTAGCGGATTTTTATGAGATAATTACGGTGTTGAGGCTCCCGATGATTTTAATCCGGTATCGGGGTCGTTGGGCCTAAGGGTTGAGATTTATTCTCATTAAGCTGATAAACTTTGGATTTGTGTTGGAAGTGGGATCTGGAGTATGGGGAGCTTTGGATTGAGGTTGGTAATGAAAATAGTGAGTGTGAGATAATTATTGAACACATATGATTTTTAATGAGTCAGGGTGCGAGTATTTGAGACTCGGGTTTTTGGAGCCTTGGTACTATATATACCAAGTGGTGTTCTATCAGTTGGCATTTTGTTTATCTCTCTCTCCCTCACGTTTCCTCTCATTTCCCCTTTTCCCATCCTTTTTTCCTCTTGGAGCAAAATCGAGCAAGGCTCGATCTCGGAGCGAGGTTTCTCGAAGATAATTTGGTAATCTTCTTCGCCTCGCTATTATCTTTGATTTGGTAGTAATTTTATTGTATTTGGTTAATGATTGGGTTGGGTTTAAGTTTTTGGTTTTTAAAGATTTTTGGGTTGATGTGTTTAAGGAGGGTTTAGGCTTATTTTGTTGAGGATTGTTGGTGTGTTAAGTGTTGGGTTTGTTGTTCCGGTGGTTCTAGCTCGAAAAACACCATTTTTGGGCTGTTACAGAGCTCGCCGATCAATCGACAAAGGTGCACCAATCGATCGCGCGATGTTAACAAATTTTGACGACGATGTATAGTGTGCTCGATCGATCGAGCAAAGCTGCCGATCGAGATGGTCTGGCAATCGATCAAGCGATCTCGCCGATCGATCGCGCGCGAGCGAATTTTTGTTGCCCGACTTTCTATGGCTCTCAATCGATCTAGATCCTTTGGCCGATCGATCGAGAGGCCAGTTTTTGAGAAAAAAAATTGTTGGACGTGGAATCGATTCATGCTTTGCTCGAGTCTTTTAAAATGGTTAATCATCATGACTTGATGATGTATTTGGGGGTTGAATACGTGATCGAGTATATGTTTGTGGGCATGAAATTAATTGTGAGTTATTAATTGTATTTAGCAAATAATTCACGTGATCTTAGGGCAAAGGCAATGATTGGCTCTTGCTATTGGATCATAAGGTACGTGTAATTTACGAGTATTGTTTATATATTATTGTCATGTGCATGAATAATATATGGTTGTTGTAAAATTATGGCATGCATTGAGGATTATGTGGTGCCGCTATTAAACGAGCAATGATTGTCGATGTTGAGCGAACATCAGTTATGATGCCGCCGCTGTTGAGCGTGCGAGAGGTTACCGCTATTGTTGAGCGCGCGATGAAATAGAACTGTGGAATGATTGTTTAGATAAATGTGATATCTGTGGTCATTAATATAATGATTTAAACATATTGATTATGAAACCGGTAATTGAGATGGGCATAGTTAATCAAAGTAATAATTAACTGATTTTGGGAATTTGATGGTTTTGGTTATTGTGAGAACATGAACAGCACGGGGAATCCCATCTGACAATGATACTATAATGGAGTATCTTTTAGATTTACAGCCTTATATTCGGTAAATTATGAATTGTGATATTGCTATTATTGAGATGGTGTTATTGGTATGCTCACACCGTGTAAGGGCCGTTTCTGTTGGGACAGGTAGAACATGTACGTTTATACAATAGATATACATTAATTATTCAATGCTCGGGTGTGAGCATTCGTATATGTGTATATGGGTTGTATAAAGGTTATGAGCTTTTCTTCATTTATGTGTTGCATGCAATTAATTATGGCATATTGCATGATGAATTAAGAATGTGGAATTGGTGCATTGTACAGTGCATACGTGGCTAGTTGAACGATATTGGGGTTTTAACATGAAGTGAATTAATGTCGAAATTTTTTATAGATTGTATATCATGCTATGGAAGCTTGTGTACGAATTCCTTAATGACAAGATTGTATGCACTTTGTGACAATGCACTAATAGCGGGTTAAGGTAGCGAGAGCCTTACATATTTTTATTCCACCACGATTGTGACAACCTTGCCAGATCTATTAAGTCTTCTATAAATTTTGACTTTCAGTCAGTATAAAAAGACAAATTCCTCAAACAAAATTATTCTAATAAGAACCATAAATTCAAATTTAAAAAAAAAGAATAAATTTGGAGTAAGTTATTATTGAGTATTGTGATGTTAATAGTTGGTTAAATATTCTTATTAATAATAAAAATTTATAACAAAATGATATTTCATTCAAATTAAAATATTACATATATAATCCACAATACAAAAGGACGAAACTCACAATAAATAATATTATATTTCGAAACTACATTACCAACATACATAAAATCACAATAAACTGCAACATAAAATACAATATTAAAAACGTTGAGATATTTTCAGACATATCTCAAAGCACGCCCACGTTCAGATAAACCACCCCTGCTTCTAGCCAAGTTTTAGACTAAAAAGTCCAGTCTCAATAGTAATCACTGGAACCGAACACCAAGGAAGTTTTGACTCGCCAAAATAAGCTTCAAAATTGCCCAAATAGATGATTTGAGGTGTGAATTACAATTCAAATTTAAGACTTTATTTGTAGGAAAACTCGAGGCTTGGAATGATGAATGTTTCGATGTGGGAATGATATAAAATAATAATAATACTAATAATAAGTTATTGTAACATGTGAATTAAAACCAATATCTCCTTATTCGGTATAGGCGGTGACGACCTCTGCGCATACTGTCAAAAACTTTCAGTTAAAACAGTAAATAAAGGAGCTGAGAGAGGCCTTAACAAAAGAAATACATAGCAAAACCGAATTGCTATATAATCAAGAATATATGCTCGTATATATTCAAAGATTTAAAGAGAACCTAAAAGAAACCACCAGGGACCTTTTGAGACTTGCCAGTCTTTATGAAGTTGAAGTTGTTAATAATCAAACTCATAGGCACCAAATAGAAAACCTCAAACAAGAATATTATGAATATAATGCACACAAGGAGGCTCAAGTATTAGACCTTGAGACCCATAATGAGGAACTCATAGAGGATAATGGATATCTACAAAATATCATCCTCAATATGCAAGAAGAATCTGATGAAGAACCCATGGAGGAGGAAGATGACCCCGAGGAAGGAGACATGGTTGAAGAAGAAGATCCCGAGGAAGAACCTATGGAAGAAGAAGAAGATCCCAATGAAGAACTAATGGAAGAAGACGAAGAAGAACTAGGCAATGGAGAAGTGATGGACTAATTCATAAGACGAACTAGAATAAGAAATTTTAAGAAGTACCTTTAGTAATAAAATTACACTTGAACTACCTTAATTTCTTTTCGATTATCAATAAAAGTATTTAATCTTCCCTTCTAAAACATGTTTCCGATCTGATAAACAAAATTATCATTGCACTTATGTACAACGATTTTAGAAATATGCAAATTCGTAGGACATGGTTGGACGTCCACCCCGTAACAACCGCAATCCATGATACACGTTCCCATGCAATAACTACGATGAAGCAGTTGGAAGCCAAGATCCACCCCAACCACCAAGAACGGGTTTACGTCGTGAAGACTTCATGGCCATAGCTACCATCGTCATCACTACTCTTCAAGGGTTTATTAACCCAACAGCCAACCAGCCACAACAACATCTGCAAGGGATAAACGACCATTACGAGTCTCTCCGTAAAAATCGAGTGACAACGTTCGACGGTAACTCAAATCCATAAGTGGCTCAGCACTGGCTGAAAGAAGTAGAAAAGCATCATAGACTACTGGAAATGATTGAAGAGATCAAAGTGAAAGACACGTCACCATTTCTTGTTGATGATGTGAATAAGTGGTGGGATAATGTGTCACCCTTGATGGAAGAGACCAGCAAAGGTTCCGAGGCACAGTTCTGAAACAATACTTCCCAGCAGCCGTTAAACTCCCGAAGTTGGAAGAATTTGATAACCTGACACAAACTCCAGGAATGACAATGATAGAGTATTCTTCAAAAGTCCATTCCCTAGGGACTTATGCCCCAACCATTATGGCAGACGAGGACTTAAAGCTACACCATTTCAAGAAGGGTCTGAACAGTTGGATCCAATCAGTCTTAGAAGTGTATGAGACCACCAACTTTGGGGACTTGATGTGAGCAGCCATCAGGTACTGATATACATCACCGAGAAGAAGAATTCAAGCACAAACGACCTCTCCCTAATCAGCCCTCTAACAATGGCAGAAGTTCAAATGGCCAAATCAGTTCAATAATCAGCAAAGAGGACCTATATCTACCCTGAACAACAAAGAAGTTCCATTGTGCCCAATTTGTAATCTTTCACACACTGGGGAATGTCGCAGACTGAGTGGTGCTTGCTTTTGATGTGGAAAGTTTGGACATAGGATTGCAGATCGTCTTGAGACTAAGAAAAAGGGGACTGGTGCAGGCGATGACACCCCTCCATACAAACCGAAAGAAAACAATCCCAATGCTAGGGTCTTTGCCATGATACAGAATGAGGCGGACGATGCCAATGATGTCGTTGTAGGGTCTTCCTACCTTAACATCAATTAGTACACATATAATGGACAGAACATGCATTTATAACCTCTTAAGGGTTCCGGTTGTAGCTTGAGCTAAGAAGATTACAGGCCAAATTAAAATTTCCAAAAGCTATTTAATTACATTCCCAATAATGAATGTTAAAGCTATAGATTTACACTACTCCTAGAGTAGAGACTATCAAAATCCTGCATCCTATATTCATCTTGCTCCTTTTAGCTCACCTCCTCAACCCGACCCTAGGCCCTCGGTCCAAAAGTGTACCTACAGGGACAACACATCGTGAGCATATACATATTTACTTAACAAGATATAGAAGACATACAGTAATGCATAACATCTTAGTTAAGTATTGGTCATTCTTCGACTTCTTTTGTTATCCCTGATTCTTATTCATGTATGAGGGCATCTTACCCCATTGTATGACATCTTACCATAACATAACCGTCGTGTGGCATCTTACCACAGGGGCATCTTACCCCATCATATGGCGTCTTGCCGTATCATAACATCGTGTGGCATCTTACCACGTGGGCATCTTACCCACTCACATACATTGGGTGGCATCTTACCACATGGGCGTCTTACCCAATCATATACATCGTATGACCTTATCATAGGCTTACTTATCATAACATCATCATCATAAACATCATCATAAACATCATCATCGTAAACATCATCATAATCATCATCATAAACATCGTCATCATAAACATCATCATAAACATCATCATCATAAACATCATCATCATAAACATCGTCATAAACATCGTCATCATAAACATCATCATAAACATCATCATCGTAACCATCATCATAAACATCATCATTATAAGCATCATCGTCAAATGTAGGAGTATGGTTTACCGTCCGATGCTCGTACGTTTCTTACGTACCTTAATTCCAAAAGAAGGAGAAATTGCAGAACTTTATCTCCTTGAGGTCGTGGGTACCTGGGACGGTTCTACATAACCATACAAATTGATATTAGAAGCTAAACAATAGCCCAATACCAAAAATTTAACAAAAATCATCATTTTCCTACTTTTGAAAAGTGGCGATCGATCGCTCAAAACATGGCGATCGATCGCCAGATTTTTCACATAGCGGCGATCGATCGCTTAAAATGAGGCGATCGATCGCCTTGATGCTCATTTCGCTACTGGACGTTGGCGATCGATCGCGCCATTTGAGGCGATCGATCGCCTATCCTCATTTTCGCGTACTGCCTCTCGGCGATCGATCGCTGCATTTGTAGCGATCAATCGCCACAACCAGTGGTCGCGATTTCACCATTTTTATGTGCATTTTCCAAGCTTATCTTCATACCTTTCAAAACCAAACTTCCCAACAATAACAATAACATCATAACCCACTAAAACCCACATAAAACACTTCAAAAATCATACCCCAAACATATATAACACATACCCCAAAACAACCCACATAACCACTTCAAAAATCACCACATTTCAAATCCAAACATCATCAAAACTTTAGGGAGAGTCCCATACCTCTTGAAGACTCCAAATCTTGATAAAAATCACACAAACTCAAGTTTTGTGGAGTTTCCTCCTTCCTCCCTTGAACAATTTCGAAAATGTGGAGTGGTTTAGGGTTGAGGATGAGTTGAGGGGTTTTAAAAGAGTAAAGGTGAAAATGGGGTTAAAATGATGGGTGAAGGGTTAAAAAGGGGGTTGGGGATTAATTTAAAATCACACCCCAAACTTAACATGATTCATAAAATACTCCAACATGGTATTTTGAAAGCATTTTACAAAAATGCTCTAAACTTCATCTAAAATCACATCTTCCTCATATTTAATAATCAACACCATTAAATCATGTTAACATCTTAATACCCAACACATAAATCAATTATCACATGATTCATCATATAAACATAATTAATGCCTTAATTGCAATTAATTAATTTCGGGGCATCACATTACTCCCCTACTTACAAGATTTCGTCCTCGAAATCGCATGCACTTACCCAAAAGAAACTAAACATAAATCATACCAGAAAATAGTTCCGGGTAATGCTGCATCATATGCCGTTCCGTCTCCCACGTAGCCTCCTCGACACCCCGACGATCCCACTGAACTTTGACCATCGGTATAACTTTACTTCGTAGTCTGCGATCCTCACGATCCAGAATTCTGACCGGTCGTTCAACGTAGGATACATCTGAATCCAACTACACTTCAGTAGGCTGTAAAACATGAGACGGGTCTGGTTCATACTTTCTCAACATAGAAACATGGAAGACATCATGAATTCCAGATAAAGACGGCGGTAGAGCCAAACGGTAAGCCAATGTACCAATACGCTGCAATACCTCATACGGTCCGACATATCTCGGAGATAACTTTCCCCGCATACCAAAACGTACCACACCCCTGAAGGGTGAGATTTTCAAGAAAACCTTGTCTCCTACTTGAAATTCTAGCGGCCGTCGCCGCTTATTGGTGTAGGCTGCTTGCCTATCTTGGGCCGCTTTCATCTTTAAGCGTATCATCTTAATCTTTTCCTCCATGTCCTTAATCATATCCGGTCCTCCGACCGCTTTACTCGTCAAGTCCTCCCAATACAGCGGTGACCTACATCGTCGTCCGTAAAGAGCTTCAAAAGGGGCCATTTGAATGCTCGCCTGATAGCTGTTATTATAGGAGAACTCTACCAGTGGTATAGACTCTTGCCATGGAGTATCAAACTCCAAAACACATGCCCTCAGCATATCTTCGAGCGTCTGAATAGTACGCTCCGTTTGGCCGTCTGTCTGAGGGTGATAAGCTGTACTCAATCTCACCTCGGTGCCCAAAGCTGTCTGGAGACCTTCCCAGAAGTGAGAAGTAAACCTTGGGTCTCTGTCAGACACGATCGAGACTGGAACCCCATGCAACCTCACTACATCCCGTACATATAATTGGGCCATCTTTAGATACGTGAAAGTCATGTTGTAAGGGATGAAATGAGCTACCTTCGTCAGCCTATCCACGATCACCCAGATAGCATCAAATCCAGAGGCCGACCTTGGCAAGTGGGGTCACGAAGTCCATAGATATATCCTCCCACTTCCACTTAGGTACCTCCAAGCTCTTCAGCTCGCCACCAGGCCTCTGCCTTTCTGCCTTTACTTGCTGGCAGATCAAACATCTCTTGACAAAAGTGATCACATCACGCTTCATGCGGTCTCCACCAGAATTGACCACTCAGGTCCTTATACATCTTTCTTCCTCCGGGGTGGATACTAAACCGGCTACTATGAGCCCGTTCTAAGATTCCTTTACGCAATCCCGGCGCATTTGGGACTACCCATCGGTTGTCCAGTCTTAAAGAACCATCTTCAGCCACTCTAAACTTTGTTGGCTGACCTCGAAGTACTATCGATGACCATCTCTGAACTTCATCATCTAACCTCTGGGCTTTCCTGATAGCCTCAAATACGTCTGGCTCGGCCAATAAGGTTGACACTCGCACCGGCGACGTGTCCACATCAAAGTCATAGCCCAGATGGCAGTAAGAGGTCATCATCGCTGATAAACACATAGCGTTTTCAGCAGTACTCTTCACCTTCCTACTTAAGGCGTCTGCTATCAAATTTGCTTTACCCGGATGGTACTCAATCTCACAGTCATAATCCTTGAGCAAATCCATCCATCTTCTTTGACGCATATTCAGTTCAGCCTGAGTGAATAGAAATTTCAGGCTCTTATGGTCCGTATAGATGGTAAACGTCGTACCATAAAGATAATGACGCCAAATCTTCAAGGCGAAAATGATGGCCACCAGTTCCAGATCATGGACTGGGTATATGGTCTCATGAGGCTTCAACTGCCTCGAAGCATAAGCCACCACGTGCTTTTCTTGCGTCAACACACAGCCCAAATCTTGCAATGATGCATCCGTGTACAAGGCAAACCTCTTATTCTCAGAAGGGATCACCAATACAGGCGCTGTAGTCAAACGACGCTTCAGTTCTTGAAAACTTTCCTCACAAGCTATAAGACTCCTTTCTGAGTCAGCTGTGTCAACGGCTTAGCGATCTTAGAAAATCCCTCGACAAAACGTCGGTAATAACCTGCTAAGCCAAGGAAACTCCGTATCTCGGGTACAGAAGTGGGTGCTGCCCACTCCATTACAGCTTCAATCTTCCTGGGATCCATAGATATCCCGCTGCTAGATATAACATGACCCAAGAATACTACACTGCTCAGCCAGAACTCGCACTTGCTGAGCTTTGCATACAACTGATGATCCCTAAGGATCTGAAGTACTGTCCTCAAGTGCCGTACATGATCTTCTTCGGTCCCGGGAGTAGATGAGTATATCGTCAATGAAAACTATGACAAATTGATCCTAATATGGCTGGAACACCCTGTTCATCAAACTCATGAAAACAGCCGGGGCATTTGTCACCCCAAAAGGCATGTCTAGAAATTCATAGTGCCCATACCTAGTCCTGAAGGCTGTCTTCTGGACACATCTATCTTCCTTTACTTGACATCTGATGGTCACCTGACCTCAGATCGATCTTACTGTAGAGTCTCGTACCCTGCAACTGATCAAACAAGTCATCGATCCTCGGAAGTGGGTACTTATTCTTCACTGTAGCTTTGTTCAGTTGTCTTGTAATCCAGCACAACGCATCGAACCATCTTTCTTCTTCACAAATAAAACTGGTGCTCCCCAGGGATGATACGCTAGGGCGTATATAGCCTTTATCCAGGAGCTCTTGCAACTGAATCTTTAATTCTCTTAGCTCTGCTGGTGCCATCCTATAAGGGGCACGAGAAATGGCAGACGTCCCCGGTAATAATTCAATCCCAAACTCGACCTCTCTCGTCGGTGGGAATCCGGGAATCTCCTCCGGAAAGACATCAGGGAACTCCGCCACTACGGGCACATCCTCAACTTTTACTTCTTCTTTCTTTTCCGTAACATCAATGGCATATAAGAGATATCCGAATGGCCGCGTTCCAACAACTGCGCCATCTTGACAGCAGATATCAACGGGATCTTAGAGCGAGAACCATCCCCATAGAACGTCCATGGAACTCCTCATATCAGATTTGAACCGTACAGTCCTCTGCCTGCAGTTCACAACTGCCTGATACCTGTTCAGAACATCCCCAGAATGCAGTCAAAATCTGACATTCCCAGAACAATCAAATCTGACCTTAGTTCTTTATCCTCAAAATAAATGAGGCCATCGTAGACGATCCGATCAGTAATCATACTTCTTCCAGCGGGGGTCGAGACTATAAGAGGCGTGGGCGACGGAGAAGTGCATATGTGGTGCCTTTCCACAAAACTTGTCGACACAAAAGAGTGTGACGCACCTGTGTCGATCAATATAAAAGCAGGGTGCGTAAATAAAAGACACGTACCCGCTATAACCTCCTCCGGAGCCGCTGAAGCCTGCTCCCTCGTCAATGCATAGACTTGTCCTTGAGGTGGCCCCATAGGCTGACCTCCATACTGTCGCGGCACAAATGGTGGTCTGTGCTGTGCTGTCCTATCCGCAGGCCTCCCCGCAGGACCCTGTTGACTTCCCCTGTTGGGACACTGTCTAGCAAAGTGGCCCTTGTCGCCACAAACATAGCATCCTACACAATCTTTCGTCAGATGTGGTTGCCCACAAAGAGTGCATTGGACCTTCCCGGATCTGTCTCCCTGAGACTGCCCCCTTCCAGATGGGGCATCACTCCTTCGGTTCCCTTTCCATCTATTGTCAGGCCTCTTACCACTGAACCTTGACGCCGATGTGTTTCCTCTTGATTTGAACTGCTCACCCCTTGGCTTCAAATTATCAGGAGTGGATTTCTGAGGGGGTGCTGGCGGTGGTACAACATCAGGGTATGCACCCACTCCCAGTTCGGCTAGCTCAGCCCGTGAGAGTGCATCGTCAAAGCAAGTAGGGCCATAAGTAATCACCCTATCGTACAGCTCCGGCCTCAAGCCCTTCATGAAGTTCCTCATCTTTGCTTGAGTGCTCGTGGCGATGTGAGGTACATATCTGAGT
The DNA here is from genome assembly GCA_907163345.1 of Haberlea rhodopensis. NCBI lineage: Eukaryota > Viridiplantae > Streptophyta > Magnoliopsida > Lamiales > Gesneriaceae > Haberlea > Haberlea rhodopensis. The sequence continues at coordinate 397,086 of CAJQUN010000497.1, forward strand.
AAGGAGCAATACTGAAGAGCATAATCTGACACTGACATATTACCCTGCTTGAGGTGAGTAAATTCATCTTCCTTAGCCTGTCGTGCAGCAGCGGAGAAATAACGATTCAGAAAGCGAGTTCGAAACATTTTCCAATAACTTCATGACCTTGAGCCTCTTGCTCTACCACGGTGGTCTTCCACCACATTAGCGCCTTCTTGGCCAATTGGAACTCTGCTAACCGTATCCATGCTGTCTTCGCACATGGGGCTGCCACAAAGATCTGCTCTATTCTTTCTAACCATTCCTCAGCTCGTTCCCCTGTTTCAGTTCCTTCAAAGGTTGGGGGTCGGTATGCAAGAAATTGAGTTAAGCTTAGCTCCCCTGGCAACAACTGTTGTTCGGACGGTTCATCATCAAAAGCTGGCGGGGGTAGGGGATTCGTACGCCCCGCACTTGCATTGACGCTCACTGCGTCACCTACCTCCGCGTTTGCTGCCATACTGCAACACAAGGGTTAACAACAAGATCCAAAAGCAGTTCATATAACGTCGTTAGAAAGGCATAACATGTTAGCATAACAGTCATATACTTCATATGTAGCTTATGCGCAAAACATGTTTAAAGTAAGCACCTAGCTAGCTTATTGCTAAGGCTACCCTTCACTCATTCCCGGGTTATCTAACCACTGCTCTGATACCACTAATGTAGGGTCTTCCTACCTTAACATCATAGTACACATATAATGGACAGAACATGCATTTATAACCTCTTAAGGGTTCCGGTTGTAGCTTGAGCTAAGAAGATTACAGGCCAAAATAAAATTTCCAAAAGCTATTTAATTACATTCCCATAATGAATGTTAAAGCTATAGGTTTACACTACTCCTAGAGTAGAGACTATCAAAATCCTGCATCCTATATTCATCTTGCTCCTTTTAGCTCACCTCCTCAACCCGACCCTAGGCCCTCGGTCCAAAAGTGTACCTACAGGGACAACACATCGTGAGCATATACATATTTACTTAACAAGATATAAAGACATACAGTAATGCATAACATCTTAGTTAAGTATTTGGTCATTCTTCGACTTCTTTTGTTATCCCTGATTCTTATTCATGTATGAGGGCATCTTACCCCATTGTATGGCATCTTACCATAACATAACCGTCGTGTGGCATCTTACCACAGGGGCATCATCATATGGCGTCTTGCCGTATCATAACATTGTGTGGCATCTTACCACGTGGGCATCTTACCCACTCACATACATTGGGTGGCATCTTACCACCACATGGCGTCTTACCCAATCATACATCGTATGACCTTATCATAAACTTACTTATCATAACATCATCATCATAAACGTCATCATAAACATCATCATCGTAACATCATCATAATCATCATCATAAACATCGTCATCATAAACATCATCATCGTAAACATCATCATAAACATCATCATCATAAACATCATCATAAACATCGTCATCATAAACATCATATCGTAACCATCATCATAACATCATCATTATAAGCATCATCGTCAAATGTAGGAGTATGGTTTACCGTCCGATGCTCGTACGTTTCTTACGTACCTTAATTCCAAAGAAGGAGAAATTGCAGAACTTTATCTCCTTGAGGTCGTGGGTACCTGGGACGGTTCTACATAACCATACAAATTGATATTAGAAGCTAAACAATAGCCCAATACCAAAAATTAACAAAATCATCATTTTCTACTTTTGAACAGTGGCGATCGATCGCTCAAAACATGGCGATCGATCGCCAGATTTTTCATAGCGGCGATCGATCTTAAATGAGGCGATCGATCGCCTTGATGCTCATTTCGCTACTGGACGTTGGCGATCGATCGCGCCATTTGAGGCGATCGATCGCCTATCCTCATTTTCGCGTACTGCCTCTCGGCGATCGATCGCTGCATTTGTAGCGATCGATCGCCACAACCAGTGGTCGCGATTTCACCATTTTTATGTGCATTTTCCAAGCTTATCTTCATACCTTTCAAAACCAAACTTCCCAACAATAACAATAACATCATAACCCACTAAAAACACATAAAACACTTCAAAATCATACCCCAAACATATATAAACATACCCCCCAAAAACAACCCACAAACCACTTCAAAACACCACATTTCAAATCCAAACATCATCAAAACTTTAGGGAGAGTCCCATACCTCTTGAAGACTCCAAATCTTGATAAAAATCACACAAACTCAAGTTTTGTGGAGTTTCCTCCTCTTCCTCCCTTGAACAATTTCGAAAATGTGGAGTGTGTTTGGGTTGAGGATGAGTTGAGGGGTTTTAAAGAGTAAAGGTGAAAATGGGGTTAAAATGATGGGTGAAGGGTTAAAAAGGGGGTTGGGGAA